>NTHP01000334.1:211840-266824 GCA_003416845.1 Oplegnathus fasciatus
GTTGATGAAAAGTGTGCGTTTCGTCCAGAGATGTGACTGACTGACTTTTTAGCAGTGGTCACCTTCAACTTCAGTCTTACACACCCTTCACAAATGGTTCAAATAGGTTCCTATAACCCCTATGGACACTGTACAGACACCAATAAACAATCAGCAGATACAAGACTGTGCTTGACAGAGGGCTTGTTTGTTCAGCTCTGTTGACCATAATGCTTTTTACAGGATGCTGACATTTTCACACATTTCTGTGTAATCCCATATGTTTTAGTAGCGCATACACGCTTTAACACTTCCCTCCACACACGAGTATTCATCACACAAACACACCTCCTCCACCACGACTGTGGCTCAATGACAAATTCTGAACGTCCAAGCGAGGCTGTGAAGGCGAAGGGCCACGCCAGCAGCATGAGGAAGGACACCAGCAGCAGCCGTACAGGAAACACTGTCACTGACATCAGTCCTATCTGAAGAGAGAGAGAGAGAAAAGAGATAGAGAGGTATGACCAGGCACATTGTTACCATTCCACTGCACTTCCACAATCTATTATCCACTGTACCATCATTTAACATTCCTACGGCTTTTCAGCCAGCTGTCAAACAAACTCTTTAACATACTGTACATTCCTATATAGCAGAAAAATCTGCCTGCATGTCCTACAGGGCCGAGAGGAGGAGAAGCACATTCCATCTGTGCCTTCAGGAAGGAACAAACAACCATTTATCAATCACACTAACAGCCATGCTCTAATCACACATTCCTGGGGAGGAACCTCTGGAACTTACAGGCTTACATGTCCAATATGTTTATATGTCAATACTAGTTACCTACTGTTAGAAAATGCTGGGGAAATAAAGATTAGGTTGTGTTTGAATCTAAAAATTAAAATAAATAAACAGAAAAGTCCAAATATTGTTTTTCTTTTAATTTCGGGAAAAAACTTGCTACTTATTTTGGATTAAGATTAGTAATATCTTAATACTACTAGGTCTCATCTTTTACCTTTAATGTTATTAATAATATTTTTTTTGTGATCAACTCTTGGACAATAACACATGCCCTGTCCCATACTCATGTATGTAGCTACCCATCTACCGTCACTGAAACAATGGTAAAGTTGTTATTTAACGCAAGTTATTTCATCTCTTATTTCTATTTAAGGGGTTAATGTTTGAGAGAAACATTTATAAACAATGGATGTACCACAGATATGCATATACTGTACATACATGGATATATCACTGGTATACTGTACATCTACATGTATTCATACAGGAACACACATCTTATACACAATATATTTCAAAGAAAAAAGAATTCCTACAGTTTCAATGACATTTCTGTTTTTTTCAAATAACCCTGACATAACAAGTGATGTTCTGGGGTTTCGTTGCTTTTAACCTTGCACAGGAGAGCTCTAGTTGAGCAATATCTCTGCATGACAAGAGCCATTCTTTTATTGATGTGTGAGGAGTGCGGTGGTTTCCAGCGGCAGTGAGACCCGTTAGAGAAAGACGTCTGCAGTTTATGTTCAACTCCAGTGCTGAGGTGTCATTGAGAAGTAGCGCTGCTTGTGATACTGCGATCAGTCTCCTCAACAGGGTGGAGAGAACAGCAGAAACACTTTCCCAGGAATGTTTAACCTCCAGGCATTCCCAACCCATGTGAATAACTCTGCCAATTTACTACAATCGTATCGTTTATTTTGAAATGTTTCATAACCATTTATTTGGTTCTTATCCATTTTTTAAATACAATCATTTAAATTACATTATATTTATTTAAAGCAGTTTTTACAACACTATACCTCAATTTATTTATTGAGACACTGTGATCAGCTCAGCCTCTCTGTTCCGTTAGCCTCTACAAAAACTGGTAAACGAGACTACAGGTCTACTACCACGCTACCGTCTCTGTGATGCTGTTCTAAGGCAAGGGGTGTTTTGAGCTCAATGCTAATATCAGCATACTAACATGCTCACAGTGCTTACAGTACAATATTTTCTGGGAACCACGAACATCTGTACCAAATTTTATACCAATCCATCTAGTAAATGTTGAGATATTTCATGCGATAAGTGAAACCTTTGACCTGCTGGTGGCGCTAGAGGAAATGTCAGGGGATCACTAAAGTTATTAGGATTCATCCTCTGAGGAACATGAATATCTGTATGAACTTTCATGGAAATCCATCCCGTAGTTGTTGAGATATTGTTGAGTCTGGACCAAAGTGGTGGAGCGACTAACGGACAGACTGGCATTACCATCCCCAGAGCAACGCTGCTAGAAAGGCTAAAAATCCTTCTGTTTTAAGGCTCCCTTTGATTGGAATAATTTACCATGACACATTAAATCCGTAACGTCTTTTGGATTATTCAAAACAAGCTTTTTTTTCTCATTTGAAATCTTGCTTATATGTTTTATTTGTGAGCACCACCAAACAGTCGGTAAAATGAAATGACTTGTCAGGCCCCTCTTGATAAGGAGCAAAGCATCTGAAGGGGCTTATTCTGCAAAAAAATACTGTTGTTCAGAAAGTAGCGGTTTGGTGACCGTTATCAGACAAGGACTTTTGCTTTTGCATAACACCTGTGAGGTTTTACTGTGTAAATAGTAAGGTAGGAAATAAGATAAGGCAACTCTGCAAACAGTGTACGAGTTCCACCTCAGGTCATACAGTTTAAGTCTTTTCGCTAAAATGAAGTCTATTGAAGCCAGAGTGCCACAGAAGAGATGAGAAGTCAGCTGACTGACCCGTCATGCCTTTTCTCTTACTGTGTAATGAGAAAGATGTGGTGTTTGTGTACTAACAGGGTCACAAAGTCATGGCCCCCAGTGTAAATTCAGACCGTGTGACATTTTAAGCCCCTTCCTCCCCCTTGCCCGACCTCTCTTCGATCTCTTCATCCCGCACTTTCATCACGCTCCCTTGTTCCCCTCTCATCAACCTCCCGGCCTGCCTTACAGTAATCTCCAATCCCGGAGGAATTCCTCTCCTCAACTATGCATCCATCCATCCATCCATCCATCCATCTCTCACTCCCCCTGTCTATTTGCTCATCTGCACCTTCATTTATCATGCTGCTCTCCCTTCGACTGTTTTCCTCCTACTTTGCATTGATGTGCTTTTTGTCACCACTCTGGGGAATCATATCTAACCCCCCTCCCTTCCTGTCCCATCTTTCCTTTCTTTCCTGTGTGTTTCTCTCTCCGGAGGAGCCCAGGTGCACACTGCAGGGCTGTATTAATAAATAAACAGTAATGGGGGTGATTTATGATGCTCTAACGCCTCTCCCTGCATCACCACCCCCATGCCTGACGCACAGTGCACTCATCATCAGAGCTTAACGAATCCATCTGGGAGGATCCGCTGACATCTTCTCAGGAGGTGGCATGAGAATGAGCTGGGGCGGGGTGGAGGGGAGCGATTCCTACTGGTTTACGAGAGTACCGGCCCATCCATCGCTGATGATTTGAAATTTGCTGTAAAAAATACGCTTCTGCTGTGCTGGGCTCACTTATACCACACAAACTCAGTCTAATATAAAAGCAACTTAAAGGTTTTATTCTCTGACTGCAATAATTTGTTACTATACTCCTTGTATTTCTGTTACTTATCCAGATATAGCGATGAGCCAAAAGCCTGCTCTTGCATGCAAGATTGGACAAAACACATTGTGTTAAAGGGGCACTCCACCGGTTTTTACACAAGAAGATCAGTTTACTTGTCATGAGGAGTACTACTCAGCCTGTGAGAGCAGATTTATATTTTATTCTGGTGTGGAGTTTGAAAGATGTGGGTATTTACAATGCAGGTAGGGTCTAACAAAAGACGCTATTATTTTAGTTTATGGTATTTGTAGGATCCATTATTTTTGGAGCTTGCCCCATACTTGAGACTAAAAGTCGGGACATCTCTGCGGTTTCACTTTTGACCATTTGTTGACTTTTTTATTCTTGCACTCTTCTTCCTTGTCAAAACCTGGCACCTACGTTATCCACAAGGCAACTCGACCGCAGACAGTTGGGTCAAAGACATCACTAGAGGCAATTTATCAGATTTTGCGCAGCTTTAAGGCTTTATACAACTTTTTTCACATATGCAGGAGTACTCTCCAAGACCTGTAAACAGACTTTGATGTGTAAAATCCAGGGAGTTCCCCTTAAATGGAAGTGTAGATTGCCCGAGTGCCCCTTTATTGTTTTACTGGTGAGAATACAAAGAAAATAGTGACCAAAAAAACTTCATACAAGCAAGAATATTCCTACCCAGAGTCAATGAACCTGTCTGCAGATTTTTTTGTAAAGTAGTCCAATATGGAGACCTAGGGTGTTCAGTAAAAAAAAAAATTAACCATTATTTCATCCTACTTCTTTTCACAATAACATGGTTCATTACAGGTCGTTTTTATTTCATTCCAGCAGTTTATATTTCAAAATGTCAAGTCTATTTTATGCACTACTTTCCCCACTGACTTTTCTCAGTTCCTTTCATAATACCACATTTCAGCACAACGTCTTTGTCTGTCCATCAAGACAAACAAGGCAGAGATAGTGATACGATTAGCCTTGACTCATTTAGATAAAAGCAACAGCCAATGACAGATGAAAAACCCTTTCATAATAATAAAAATAATTTATTTGTGTCATTATCATCTATTTCTTAATGTATAGTTTTTTTTAATATTTTGGGTCTCCACAGGGTCCAAGTAGTTAACGATAAATTATGATGAAAAGTTACCAGATTTGGTGGTTAATTTCACTTTAATATGATTTATAGAAGTTAAGTGTAATTACCTTTGAACTGTAAGTGTGATATTACACATACGTGAATATCAGAAAAGATACAAAGGCACAAGGAAATTGTCCTTTCGTCTACTCCTAATGGTTATGCTGACCGAATAGCAGTAAATGTCTTTTGACCTGAGGGTAAAGTTAGGCCATTCTGTTGTACGTAAAATATTCAGGAGACTCTGGGAAACCACGCTGGTCCCAAAAGTCTCCTGGTACACAAACACACACACCTTCTGTATGTGCATATGGTAACATTAAAGCTGTCGTTGGCCATTAAGGCTCAGAGTCATTCAGCTCATCCTCCAGCTAAACACACACATGCCGTATATGTCACTCAGCTGCAGTCTAATGCAAACAGGACATACAAGTAGATAATATGCGAAGGCAAACATCTGACAAATACCATCACCTATAAATGTACACACATCAGCAGATAGGGACGGAGTAAAGCTGAGACAAAGCGACATCAATCTTACCTCATTAAAAGGACGCTGCATAAAGCTTCAGCTTAAACCTTATTTGAAATACCTGATCGAAATCAATTATCTGAAGCATTTCATTTGAAATTAAGCTACTGTTGACTCACTAACAGATACGACACAGATGTAAAACTGATTAAAGCAGTTCATTAAAGCTTTCATATATCGTTCTTCTGCCTATACAGAAAATCTTCATTTGAAATCAAGAGAAGATTAACCTCACAGTTTGGCATGAGTATTAATAGCTACTGAGACCGCTGAGACTGAGTCCGGAGACAAAACACGCCACCTACAAAAACTCACCAATAAAAAAATCAAGAAAAAAGATATTATAGAACAGACCACGACTGACAAGTGATTTCTGGGAAACGCAGGTTGAAAAACACAACAGCAATAATCTCTTAACACCAAAGGCAACAAATAATACCTTTGAACATTAAGATGCTCTGTGAGGCTGTACTTCAGGACAGCTGTGCTTTGAGCTGATACATCAGCATGCTAACATGCTCACAGTGATAATGCCAACATGCTGACGTTTAGCAGGTATAATGATTAGTTTAGCACAGTTCAGCTGAGAATGATGGGGATGTTATTAGTTTTGCAGGTATTTGGTTATAAACCAAAGTACTGGACAAAGGGAAATTTTGACCCGATGGTGGCGTTAGATGAAAAGTTAAGGAATCAAAGTTTATCCTCTGGGGATCAAGAATGCAGGCATATATACCAAATATCCCCGCAATCCATCCAATAGTTGTTGACAAAAAATGTCAACCTCATGAAGGCGCTAGAGAAAAAGTCAAGAGATCACCAAAGTCAGTAGAATACATTGTGTGGGTAACGTGAATATCTGTACATCGAGTGGCTCTGACCATACGACTGGTGGTAGGGGATTATGTCACTTTCGATACAGCAGTACTACGCGCTTTCCTTTCCAGGCTGAAAAATGCTACAGAAAACACAGTATGCATTTTAGTATATGTTGTACTAATCTATGCAGTGATCCAAATAAACAATTTTGAAAAATTATTTTCAGGCCAGCACTGACACACAAATACACACTTTTCCACAGCCATGCCACATAACACCCAACTCCCCTGTGCAATGTGGCCCAGAACACTTTTAACTGCTCCATACACCCTGTAGTGAAAGTTTAATTGCCCTCGGTTAATTGTTTTCAATGAGCCAAGGGAAGTGTGCTCTAATTTCCATCTGGGGCCCAGGAAGCACTCATCTTGTCCTACTGTTTACGTATTCTTTACTGTCATGTTGTTTGTGTACAGCTTTAGGTTATGTGTCAGGCAGGGAGGAAGGACAAGCAGTCCTCCAAGTCCAAGAGAAAGGTAGCAGAACCGGTTACACACACATACTGTTAAAGTCACATCTGGGATTAAATATTTGTTTTTCCCAGGAAGAAAAAATGTACAATATCTTTATACTATACTATACATATACTATATATTTTTTTATATATATTTTTATGAGGGATCTAGCGGACACTCTTATCTAGAGAAACCTACAATAGGTGCACCAGTAGATTAGGTTTTAATATTGAAAAATTGAAATAGCAAAAAATATCTGCCATTTCTCCAGTTATCTGAGAGATTTACAGAGATTTGAGAAGGGTTTCTATCCAGTCTCTCAACATTGCAGCTTTATCGAATGTCACAGGTACTTTGCCTGCAAGCTGGTGAGCTGGCAGCCATGTCTGTATGATGTTCACTGTTCAGCAATGTGTGACTCAGCTGGAATGAGCGCTTCTGTCTGTCTGTCTGTCTGTCTCACTTGCTGACCTAGTTGGTCTACAGTGCTGCTGATCATGTTTTGCTGGAAGTTAGAAAAAAAAATTCCAGGAAGACCGAGTGTCAGGGTGAGGGATGTGCTTATGCACCAAGCAGCACTTGTCGTCTCAATATGACAAATCCACAGATTCAAAAGAAGACATATACCAAGAAAACCACACATCATGCAGTCATACAGATCTAAAACCGATGGCATCTAGGAAGTAAAGTTGTTCTTCAGGCAGAACTCGTGTTTGTTTACATGGGACTGTGACTGCGTGCGCACGACTTAAGTCCACACACGTGTGAAGTAGAAAAACACACCTCACTGCCACATTATAGAGGCAGGCAGTGGGAGGTGTGAAACAGACACAGAGACACACATGGTCCAGTTTACATTCACTGGACTGCTGCTGTCATCTGGTAACTGTATACAATCTACTGCAGACTCAGGCATGTACTAATAAAGACATTCTTCCAGCAGGAACAACACTGGGGGAAAAATGTAGTTACAGCATTCAGCAGGCCAAAGTGAGGCGGTTAGAAGGTCTTCCCAAAGCCAAGCTTAAAAGCATGGTTTACTGTGGGGTTACCACTTTTCTCAGTGGAACGTAATTGTTGGGAACCAACTGTGCCGCCATAAGGGCCGATTTCCTGAGCCTTGTGCTTTGTATGTTCTGCTCTGAATGAAAACAGGCACCTCTGGGCCCTGGAGCTATGGAGAAACAGATAAACCTGATGGGCTAGAGCAGAGGGAGTGTACTTCCTCCTCTTGTCTGCTTGTGTGACTGCATAAAAACACAGAAAAACACATCTTTGTTTTCAGTGCAACATGTTTCAGGGGATTACTTTCGAAAAATGACAAAAGGGTAATTGAAAACGCTTTGGAGTTCATCTAAACTTCATAACAAACAGACTTATATCTGCATAAAATTAAATGAAATGTAGTTTAGTTTAGTTTGTCCAGGACAGTCATTCTGTGAGCAGACCCCACAAATCACTAAGCATGAGAAGCCATTGATCAATTGGCTGATTGATGAGGAAGCATGTCTGCCAGACTGCCGTCCTCCAGCAGTGAGAAACCATCGATTTCAATGGTTGATTTAGGATGTAGCCACAGCCTGTGTAGCAAAACCAGCAGAGTATCTCACCTACCACTTCCACGTTCATGTTTGGCCCAGAGCACACACCTTGCTTTAACATCATCTTCAAATGTCTTTGACTATCAGTCTTAGGATGGATCAGTCCACAGGACAGCCCTCCCGGCTAGAAGAGCCCTAACTGGACAGTTCCTAACCTTGACTTTAACCTAACCCAAACCATTAGTCACTCTTGCAATATCATCCTGCAAACTGATCCGGTCTAATGAGGACTATCTGAGTACACACGAAACTTGCTTAGCTGTCAGCTTGTTTACCCCCGTGCTAACACCCAAGTGTAAACACTGTGTGCCTGTATTCGTGTGTGTGCACATTCAGCTGGATGAGTCAAAAGAAGCGGCTAGAAACAGAGAAGTGTAGACTGACAGAGGGAGGATGTGGGAGGAAGTCAAGAGCATATTACTGTGTTCAGCATGTCAGGATGACGGGGGAACGGCACAATAATGTGGGGGAAAAAAATGCATAGGTGTTAGTTGTTTGGAGTGCATTGTGTGCTTCCCATTGTCAACAGGTGTGTAGTTAAAAATCTAATGCAAATGTCTGATATGCAAATTTGTTCAATCGAGATTCAACTCTGGCTTGGCAGACCCATCCAGGAAAATGTGGGGTAGTGGCTGGTCCCATAATGACACCACAAGTCTCAGATAACATTTACAATGGAGCATGTGGGGCAGCATGGCAGTTACGTGTAATTGATGAGCAAAAAATGATACGTGTGAAATCGAAAACTGTTAACCAGCTGGTGTCCTTCCTAAATCTCAGCTGAATGTAAGACTGCACAGGTGTTGCTCTCATCTCTGTGGACACTACCAACCCTGCAGTTATTCGGTCAAAACTAAAATACATACTTTCCAGTGGGGGTTCCTTCTGACAATAAAATCTGAAGTGAGGAGTAAGATGTTCCATGGATCTACATGGTTGTTCTCCCTTGACTCTCAAGAATTCAGAGGACAATATAAACCCCTGCTAAGCTAAGAAGACTGAGGTAAATCCTATCATAACATGCATTATAGTGAGCATAAATGAAAGCTTTGCTGAACTCATGTTTTTTTTCTCTTTAACTTGTTTGTTGTCATCCTTTAAGGACCACTTGTTCTCCATTATCACTGGCTACAACCAGGAAAACACTGAGGAACCACATTCCCAAGATAGTCACACCTCCCAAGTGTGAAGAACTTTTTTCCCATGTTTTTTTGTAATACAACGTTTCCACATTACATCACCAGAGTGTAAACCGGCCCACAGAGCAGGACCTCATAAAAGTGTCTGTCAGCCCTCACAAGGTGGGTAAAGTTTAGGTGTAGTAAATACACAACATACATAACGCACCGGGCAGCAGCTTTACACGATGAAGGATGATGTTTAACTATAAATAATTAAGTTGTCATTCGTTATCTTAATTGTCTTACCTTTATTTTCTCTGTCATGGTGAATTTCAGCTCGTGGATGAAGGGGTTTCTACCCACTCTGGAGGGACGACTGTTGGATGACTTCATTGCTGACGACCTGACACCCCCCCACAAAGACGAGTCGTGTCCAAAATGTCCCGTAACGTTGTTTGAGTTCGTTGTTTTGTGGCGCAGGAGAGTGTCTTCTTCAGTCCTCAGTCCACCCTCCTCTGACTAGAGGAGCGAGTGATGCTGGGCGGGGAGGAGGGCGCGCTTACAACAAGGTAGCCAGATGAGACGACGCGACTTCCGGTTGTAAGGTTCAAAATAAAGCTCATGTTGCCGTGGCAGGCTTTAAGGCAAAACATCCTTTTTTTTAATGTTACATTGAAAAAAAGGCCAACACAATTATTTGAAAAGGTGCATGCAAGTTTGAGTAAGTACCTCTGTATGTACAGTGTATGGCCCGTGCTCTAAAATGTCGTTCAGCATGTTTACAAATCCCCAATTTGAATTTCGAATTAATATTTCTCAACAGTGTAAGCAGCATCCTGTTCAAGCTTTTATTTTGAAAGCAATAAAACCTGGTGGCACGTGCACGCACCCACACGCACGCCCGTGTCACACGTTTCCTTATGTAAGCAATATAAAATAAAATCCTGTAATAAAATCAGCCACTTTAACTCATTTGAAATACAAACATCTCTAAATGCACAGTTACGTCACTGTGCACTCACAACAGTAGACACTGTAGAAATGGTGAAATGTGACTATGAAATGCAGGATTTGTAAGACCTGGTTGAACAAATATGAGCTCATCCTTTCATAACAACATGGACCTTTTGAAGAGAAGTGGAGATTTGAAATATTAAAGTCACTCATCTAAGCGACAGCAGCAGACACACTGAAACACACACAGTCCTGTAACACACACTGTTAAGAAGATGAAGATGATAAGAGCTGTGTGACTGTCTGTGGAATGTGTGTTTGAGATGTTTGGGGTGATTTGCCTTCAGTGAGATTCAACATACATTTGAAGTCGAGCTTCCTCCTGCATTTGATCCACCCATCAATTTCTGCACAGTGTCTCTTCTATTTCTGGATGACAGCGACCTGAGTGGGTCGATCTACATTGTACCCTGGGTCTTACTGGTTTATCAAATCCACCAAAAAACGTGCTCATTTAGACATTGTAAACCTCTATAGACACCTGCAAATATAAACTAGTTGCTCACTGACCCACAGTTGAAGTCAGTCGTTATCACAGGTGAACTCAATCATTTCTTACAAAGGAATAATCCTCCTTACTTCATGACAGTATTTCATTAACTCACAGGGCCTAAAATAGCATGCTGCATGTAGGGTAACATCTTTGGAGCCACACAGGAAGCTTCTAGCATGTGTTTCAGTGAAATGCCATTGAATAGTGGCAAATACTGGATCAGTACCGTCCTGCTGCGCTCTCTGGAAATGAATGATGCAAACATTTAGATGAAATAATATAGTACACGTGCATACACACAGGTGTTTTGTTGTTCCTCGTTCCTCCATCAGTAAATATAACCTTTAGGGAAACTATTCACGCAGGGTGGCAGTTGAAGGCTCAGTGTTTGTTGTCAAACACCTTTCAGACCAGTCAGGTTTCCATGGCTGCACAGTTTGCATGTTAAAGTCTGTCAATACTTTTGTGTGAATTGTGCTTTCTCTGTCTTTCAGTAATAATAGTGATACAAAAGGTAGCCGTTGACTTTTTCTGCCTCAAAATCATGTAAGCAGATAACAGATAACTTCCAACACTAGACTCTGTACAGTGTTTTTTTAAAGACACTGATAAAGGCCGATCTGTAGGAACCGCAGGGAGTTAGCCATGACTTACACAAGGTTACAGTGGTTAGAAAAAGTGAGTCAAAGTAACCAAGTGGCTGCTGTATTCATGTAGCATACACTTTGGCTCCCTCGTGTGGAAGAACGATGGAAAGGAATCTGATGTAAAACAGGCTAATGTTCGTGTGATCAAATATTTGATCCAAGTTAGCAATTTGTATCCCACGGACAGGAAAAAACCAATTACTCATCATTTTGAATAACCGAGGTCCCAATTTGCACAAGGTTTTTGGTTGTGTATGAATAGTAAGATAGTTTTAATTAAAATGACTAATAAGTGAACCATGCAATAGTCCATAGAGAAACAGATAAACGCATTTTTTCCCATTTCAAGTCAAACTTTTGTAATTTACAGTATATATTCAATGCATTACTAGGCCTTTATTTATTTACGAAGTGGAAGGTATTACAATCATTTTGAAAGTTTAACTTAATTTAAACTAATCTCACATTAGCTACATATGTTTACCATATAAATTGTTGTGGGTGTTAAGATAATGATTGTTAGCACCATGCTATAGTTCAGTTTCTTCACAGTGAATAAATTGGACCATTGCTGTTAAGAGGGAAACAGATGTGAAAAGAGGTACGCACATTCTTCAGCCAAACTATTTATTTTTGCAGCACAATTCTTCTAAACATCCACAAGCTCAAAACAATCTTCCCAATACCCCCTCAACATTTCAGCCCTGCCTCTGCTTGTGTCTCGGATTTGTCTTGCAGAACACGAACAAATGCCCCCTCCGTCGAACAATGAAACAGTCTTTGCAGCGCCTCTTCAGGGCAGACTTGGTTTTCATCCCTGCGGAGGGCTGGATGCAGGGAAGATGCTGACACTGTCCCCACAGAGATGGTCCACACTGGGCGGAGGGGCCAGACGAGGGGGGCTGGACGGAGCTGATTCTGGCTGATGACAGGAGCAGGGTGCGGGGAGCTGTGGTGAGGGTGCAGAGGCACCTGTAAGCACTAGCTGCTGGTGAGGAGAAGGTCAGATTTAACCGGCTCATCTGGGCTACCTGGTGAGTCAGGGAGGTAGCCAGGTGCCTCAAGAGGAGGGGCGCCATGGCATCAAAGGCTGCAGAGGGAGGCAGAGAGAGATAATTCATATTCAATTACACTTGCAAAATGTAATTGTTTTTTTTATATAAAACTATACTTTCAGTCTGGGGTCGTGATGTGACTTAATGTTTCATTTTTCTGTTTTTTCAAAGCTTATAGGAGAGAAATGAACACTGAATGCCTTACCTGCTTCCCCATCACATTCAAATTATTATTTTTATTTTTTTCTCAGACGGTATAATATAATTCATCCAAAGATTAACTATAGCATGAAGGCAAAAGTAATTATACCCAAAATATTGTGCCATTATCAATATAAATATCTTAGGTGTTAATGTACTTTGGAGTCAATACTGCTCAGCTCTTCTATGAATCATTAAAACATACATCATACGAACCACTGTGCCTCTATAATAGCAAGATACCTAAAACACTGAGCTACCTAATGCAAAGGAATGGAGCCTTGCCTGGTCTTTATTTAAAGTGACATTTTTAAAAGCTGTAAAAAACATGTAAACACCACAGTCCGGTGCCGCTGTAGGGTAACGTTAGCTATGCAACATGCCAAGGAGACGAGCATGTCAGAGTTGACCTGCTAGCGCCAGACATATAAAAACGGCCGACATATTAGTCCCCGACATGACACAGTCGTATCACAAAATCTAAGAACGTAAACAAACCTTTCAGAAATCCCTTGAGTGTTTAAAACAGGGGATAGGTCTCTGAATGTTGCGTTTTAATCGCCACAACACGACCGCTATGCTGTTCTTGCCTCTGAGGATACAACTGCTTCCGGTTTGGGAGAGCACGTTGTGGTTGTTCTGCCCTAAGTTTAGCCTCTCAGGCAGTTTCCCTCTCTGGCGTTGAACAAATCTTGCCTCCCTCGCCATTAGCAGAGCCTAACTCCTAAATGGTCGTAGATTTACTTGTTATGTTTTATAACATATACCTAAATATAAGGACTTAACTGGAAAGCTACGCCCTTATAACAGCACAATATAAAAGTACCGTGAACCTGAGAGGCTAAACTCGGGGAACTAGGCCTCCCAGATATTATTACATGTCTGCAAGGCAGCTTGGGAAATCAGGCTGTTGTAAACATGGCGGCCGCAGTGGGTAGACTTCTGTCCTTCAGTAAAAATGCTAAGGTGCTTGTTTCACCTTTGAAGCTGTCTGCCGTACCTGTTCATCGCTACAGCGTAGAGGTTTCCAGTACCGGCGAGGCCATCACTCACACCGGCCAGGTGAGCTTACAAGTGGCTTTATTTGCTTATGTCGTATTACAGGATGGTCAAACGTTAGCTTAGCCTTGCGTCAGTGTGGATAGTAGGTCCATTATCAGACAGCTCTCCCTCCATATGACTTTACTCTTTTTCCTTTAACCTTTGAATTTCACAGCTGATATTCAGGGAGTGTCAACAGATATTTAGGTTTGAAAGGACAGCTGATGTGTCTGCTGCTTGTCTCAGCCAGCAAAACATAGTGCCCCCAAATCAGCAGCAGCAAAATAGGATCATGAGCCGCTGTTGCTTTGTATTCTCCTGTTCATAACTCAGTGTTTTCCTCTCAGGTGTTTGATGAAAATGATCCTAGGAGAGCCAGATTCGTTGGCAGACAGAAGGAGGTAAGAAGTAGCTGACAAACAAGTTTAATAAAACTCAGATAGCAACTAATCTAAGAGGAACCAGTTAACTGAGCAAATCTGGGTTTGATGTTGGAGGTATAATAACAATGAGACAGTCTGTGTGCATCACTGGTGTTGTGTGCACCTGATATCAATCCTCACATTCGCACACTTTCGTGTCATACAAATATTGACATTGTCAAACATTGATACCTTGTTCTCAAATCCATTTCTGTTCCTAATTTCACAATATGCTCAAAGACATTGTCACAAATATTATACTAAAACAAGTTCAGCACACATTTTTAAAGCAGATAATGACAGAAATGACATTGTTTGTGTCAAGGTGAATAAGAACTTTGCCATCAAATTGGTGGCAGAGGAGCCAGTGACTGACATTGAGGCCAGAGTGGTGTCCTGTGATGGAGGCGGAGGAGCCCTGGGCCATCCCAAAGTCTACATCAACCTGGTAAGAGCCTGCACACACTAGTATCATTAATTCATTTGATGTGGTCCGTTTGTCCATTTTAACAAAACCCAAAGTCCAACCAGTGCCTTTATCATTCTGTGTCATGGTGGCTGTTTACTGTCATCTTGTCAGAGGAAATGTTTGGACATTTAGTCAGACTGCAGGAATACAGACAAATGCGTGAACCCCTTCATCCAAGTAGAATCATTCTCAGTGACATCTGAAGAAAAGACCAGTACTCTGATTAAGGTTTCTTGTTTATGTAACGTTTAAGAAAATGGTGTACTGCAGAAGACTGACAATAACCAGGTTACTTAAGTAAATCTAAATGTATAACACATGTATTATCTGAATGAATGCACTCAGAGGCTGAATCCAAATGTCCACCCTCTGGACTTGCAGACTGAGCCCTCGCGAACTTTAGTTGTACGTACTGTGACGTGTTCACGTCATCGCGTCAAGTCTGCGAGGGCACGAGACTGCAAGGCTAGATAAGCTGCTGATACACCGGCCTCAAGTCTATTTCACTCGTTGCTGTGGAAACGTTCGTAGCAACAGCCTAGCAACAATTACAGTCAGATAACAAAATATAAATCCCATTAAAGGCTTTTTTTGTGAGTGAACAAAATGATACTCTTTTTCTACATTTCTATACAACATATCAGCTACACACATTCAAATACAGAAATGTTTGTAAATAAGGACCGGGCTATGGCTAAATAAACTGAGTATTACTTACTTTGGAAGACCTTTTGTTGTTTTTCGGCCATTTTTCTTAGCCTATATATTTGGCATTACACTGCACAGCTGTTATAGGCTACCATCACTTAAAGGCTACAATAATAAAATTCATTTTGATAACCTCTATAGCCTATACTTCTATATATTCCTGTATCATGATGTGGTTGAATATTATTTCTGGCCTAGATGATTTAAGTAACGTTTTAATAAAGTAGTCCAATTGTTTTACACATTTATAATAAGTTATTTTTGTTTTATTAGTCAGCAATTAGAAAAACTATGTCGCGCATGTATTGCAATGAGTTGGGGGTAATTAAATCAGTCTGGTGAAGTCTGCACCCCAAGCGGACTCTCTGGAAGTCTTCAGAAAGTCTGCTTGAGGCCCCTTGTGGACTGGACGAATTGTGGGTTTGGGCAGCCCTCAGCACTCGCAGACTTCCCGGGCACACGCCCACAAAATCTGCGAGTCTGCAAGACCGGTGAAGTCCAGACATTTGGATTCAGTCAGAGTAAGGGGGTTACACAGCAAAAGGAGCGTACTAATGTTCTCACTTTAATTATGAAGTTGTATGATTTAAGTTATACAAACATGGATTATGGCCTTACTCTGACTAGATCATCTGTAAAGTTTTTATATGATATTTTATTCCTATAATCACCCTAACAGCAGATCATGCAAAGGACCCAAATTATAGATATTAACTATCATGTTCTGTCTCTCTTTCTCCAGGATAAAGACACAAAAGTGGGCACATGTGGTTACTGTGGATTACAGTTCAAGCAGAAGCATCATCACTGAAACATTTCCTCTGTCTTCGCTTCTCTGTATAAATTGCCATATTGGTTAATAAATTATATCCTGTCTGTCTGTCTGAGAGTGCATTCTTCTTATTGACGCCTGTTGAAATCAATTTTGCAACATACTGTCATCTGTAACTACACAGTGCTGTTTGTACACATTGCATCCACAATTAAGGGAATATGTACAAATGTTTCTTCGAGGGTTGTTTTTGCGAAGGGTGCACATTTCATGCCCCCATTTTTATGGGACTGCTGCAGCAGCAGTGGAATTCTGCGATACTGGTTTAGTATCGCTGGGTGCAGTTCCCAGCTGTGACAGGCAGAGGTCAGCAGTGCCCTGCAGATGTGATTGATCTGACACTGCAGAGGCAGTGAAAGGCTGTAATGTGCAGAAATAAAAGCCGAGTTTTAGACATTTTTTCTATTGTACAAACCTATTTGTTCTTAGTAAGGACAGTAAAAGGGTTTGTATGCAATAAACCTTTAATTTGTCTGAACTAATAAGAGCTGATGAAAGCTGCACTGCACCTTAAAGCTGTCATCTGCTCCATTGTTATCTACAAAAACTGATTACTTGTGAGTGCAGTGCTTTGAACTTACTTTCATCAATAAGCAGGCAGGATGTGGCTCGTCTCTACTGTTTACTGGAAGGAGCACAGAGAGGACCTTAGCATTCCTTGTGCATCGGCCCCACACAATCTGCGCTGTAGAGTCTCGCTCTGCCAAGCCTGGAAGACATCAGGAGGGAGCCAGCCTGATAAGACACAGTAGCGCGGAACAATACATGTTTGAAGAAGATCATATATATATTTCATCAGGCTTATTCTCCATAGACCTCTGCATGCCAAATTGGCCTGCGCTTGGCTCAGGCTCCAGACAGCACTAGCCTGTTCTGTCCCCAGTGATGCAGCCAGTGGAACTGCATTTTCCACACCATAGAGCTCAGGTTGGGTAGAGTAGTCAGGCTGATATAATTGGCCCTGGTGACTCCTGGAAGTGAGGCTTATGCTGTAGTTAACCTCATCTATAGTCAGACCACTTTGGATGATTGAAGGGGAGAGAGGTGCATTGTTAAAATGAGGCAGACGAGCCGGGTCAGTGTCAGAGAGCTGACTGGTTGGTCTTGCGGTTGGTAAGTCTGAGTGGTTCAGAGGTGGTGGTTGGTTGAGTTGGAGGCATTGCCGGGGGCAAAATCTTCAGATGAAACTGAGCATATGAATTGTGCTGAATTAAACCGCACTGTGTTTTTGCGCTGGGTTTAACTGCACTGTTTAATTATTCACCGCTCCTAAATGCATCAGCCAGCATAACAGAATAATTCTTTAACATCATATATGTCAAGTAACTCCAGATTATGAAGTTGGATTCAACCAATTTGCAGACGGGCTCATTCATGGGTTCAACCTTAAACTGTCAAATCACCAGAGGGGTCTATGGCTACATCCAGTTATCCACTTTCTTTCTGCATAATATTAGATAATAATTGCAAATACAACTCTTGAGCATAATGTGACCTGCACTGTTGGGTCAGACCATTCAGACAAAAATAAGCTCAAATGAGACTGTGATCATATTGAAAATTTCCCCACACAATAGATAATGGAGTTAAATGCCATTGAATTCCTTAACACAGCGCCCCTCCACAACAATCACTCACTCTACACAAAACATCCTCCTCGTCGCTGTAATTGCCCTATTAAAATATTTCTCCTTGAAGATGTGTCATATTACAGACCCTCAGGCTCATTATGGAGCTCCCTGCAGCCAATTATCTGAACCTCCATGTCTGGAAACCACTGTGACCAAAAGGAGCTCATAGGCAGATCTGGGAGCAGCCCGTCCTCCTCAAATCCATACTTAACTGTATGAGAGGCAAAACAGAAAACTGACCTTTGGTCATTGTCTCGGGGCGACTCCACTCAGCTCCACTTTAGAGTCAGGTGACAGAGCTTCTGACCTTTACCATGGAAATAATGACTTGTTCTTGTGCCAGGAGCTCAGAGGGTTACCGCAGGGAGCGAGACACCTCTGGCGACATGTGACAGTTTTTGGAGGAGAGAGTTTGCACTCAGCACTTTGATAGCCCCAGAAACCAAAGTGTGTGTGACAAGACGCAAGAGACTTAGAACTGTGTGTATATGTATGTCAGGGTGAGTGTGTGTGTGTGTGTGTGTGTGTGTGTGTGTGTGTGTTTGAGTATGCGACAGAGACACAGACAGTGTTGAAAGGAAATAGGTGTCAGACGGGAGGTGCAGAGAGGAGTAATTTGAAGTTGTCAATACTTCCTGTGCAGACATTCCAGCTGAAATTTTAAAAGTAGAAGTGATTCAGGGAAATGGTCGCAGAGTATTGAATTGAATGAATAATATGAACAATTCTTTTAAGCAAAACATTCATGGGTTACTTTCGTGAATGGAAAAAAAGTCCTTTGCCTTTCACCAATAGGGCCAAATAACTCCTGGTGATGTGAGCCAGACAAGTAAATAGTGAGTCTAACATTCCCCGACCTGTGCAGCAACACACTGAGGCTTAATCACATTATATGGCCCAGGGAGCAGGCCTTCGTGTCAGACTGGCTGTTGAGTGGCTCGCTTGTGTGTCGAGAGCAGACAGAGGTGAGGTGAGACGAGTGGAGGGAAGGAGGGAGGGTGAAGAGACGGGAAGGGGGGCAGATGTGGAGGACGGGGAATGAGAATGAGATGTGGGGTTAGGGGAGGAAACGAGGAAGAAGAGAAGATGGGTGATGACTGGAGGAGTAAGGGGGTAAAAAGTGTGAGAAGTCAGTGGAGGAAGATGGAGAGTGTGAAAAAGGGAGGTGAGAGAGACGATGGAGGGTAAAGCTCACAAGTAGAAATGTAAATTACCAGCCAAAAATCATATTCCCAGTTTTTGTGACAGTATTTTGCTTCACTCATTTTAAAGTCCACAACTTCTCTAAGGGGAATTATTTGGAAAACTGTGTAGTGTAATTTAATAAATGAACAATGAAAAGTAGGTGCTTTGAAGTTTAGGTTTACTGTAAATGTCAATTTTAAAAGTTTAGTGTTTAGTCAGTTACTAATAAAGAAATTAAATCTTCTTCAAACAGCGAGATAATCACTCTGTATGCAGAACACTGTGACAAGGTTCAGGGATTCACTTAAAGTGGCTTTAATCAATATTTTTATAATAACAATTGATCAAATTATCATGTGTATATTATAGGTTTCGCTTGTAATGATAAAATCACAGAGAATTATCTGTTAACTCTCTGCAGTCCCCCTCAGCTATATTGAAATTTATGGCGTCTTTCAGGTCATTGTTTTGGTTTTCTGGCCCACAATTTCAGCATTCTGTTTTGATTAAAGTTGGCGACTAGCTGGTGGACATAGCTAGCAGCATTTTTCTCAGGAGACTGAAAACAGAACTAAAAGGAGAGTGAATAGTGGACTTACATTCGCCAGGTGGCCAGAAACTGAATGAATGATAATGTTGCTCCGTGTCTGCTGGATGTGTAAATAGGCAACTGCTAACAAGTTCACCACATCATCTTAAAAGTGATAATATGTAAGGGTTGTGGTCACAGCTTGTTTCCACTGCCACCAAGGTTTAAAGTTCAGGTGAAGCCTCCTCTAACTGTAAAATGGTAAATCTAAACCAGTCATTGTAGTTGATTATTGATTAAAAGAAAACTTAAACAGGGTGAAATAATCACATGGTTGTAGAAAACACCCTTACAGATTTGAGGGATTCTCTTCTCAAATGCCATTATTTTGAAAAACCAGAGAGGGGTACAGTAGAACACTGGATTCGAGAAAATTCTTAATTAACCCTGAAAACGAGTGAACAAAGACCTTTTTTAACTTTCTGAATCCAAGTTAGATCTGATTTAATACTCAACACTAAATTGCAGTGTATTTGAGTACTTTTGCAGTTTTCCCACAGTTCTGCGCCCAAGAGACGAGGCATGTCTCAAACAGCTGAGGGTGAGAACAAGTATAACCTTATATCTCTTAACCCCACTCAGCACTGGGTCAACCTCTTATCTGTCTGCCATTCTCTATCCTTCACGACACCACCGCTTCCTCTTTTGAAGTCAAATCCACCTCAAGATTTAAAAAAGGGAAATTGTATCATTTCTAGTACATTAAAACTGGATTTAAAAAAAGGAAAAATTGGAGCAAAAATATAAAAGATATATTTGCAGCCATCCACAATGAGATCCTGTCGGACAGCGGGTGGAGGAAAGAAAACTTTACCGAAATAAGAAGTCAGATGTCATTATTTATCATCTTAAATCTTACTTATTTATGAGGCAGAAACAGAATGAAATTCTCGGTTGAATTCATCCTGAATTATTTAATCTGAAATGGTTAATTCCATACAAAGCCCAGGCAGATCCCTCCTCTGTTCTGATAAATACTTTATCACTCTTCCTAAATCGAAAACAGGAGGAGGAGAAAGATGGGGGTGAAAAAGAAAAAAAAAACTTCTCACTGTTTCTTGTTGTGCTTTGTTTTAGAAAGTGTTGGTTTAAATGTTTTCAGTGCTAGATTTGAGAAGTTTTCTTTAATAATTGAAGCTGATGAAAATGTATTTTTTATAAAAACATTTAGGCCTCATGATGCCACCCTTATTTCTCTGTTTATTTCAAAGATGTTTCTTCTTATTATTGGTCGTATGAAAAAGTCACCGAAGTGGATAAAGATGTGACACTTACTTAAAATTACTTAAGAGGTTTTATGAAGCATTTTGTGCGTGGTGGATTTTCTTGCAGTCCCAGGTTGACAAAGTCAAAAGCTGCCTAATGAAAAGGGACGCATCGCTGATTGCAGCTATATCTGGAGCCGAGGTGGAAGTGGCATCGATTTAACAATTTAGCAGCACCCTCCTCTGTGTGTTTCCATTAGTCACGGTTGAATACCACCCACTTCCCCCCTTTCACTCCCTGAAAACACACACACATACACACAAACACTCACACACACACGTGTCCAAAGCTGCGGAGGTATATTCCAGTATTCCTGAACAGGATTTACATCATCCATACTGATACCAGCGGTTGCAGCACAGTGGACAGCTAATGTAAGGGGACATTCAGAGAACTTTGCCATGCTACGGAATACACCTTTTATTTTTGTGACTCAGTGCAGGTGCAGGCTATAGTGCAAGTGTACAATACTGTATATTTTTCATGTGTGTGAACCGTACAACCTTGCTGCAGGAACGTGTGTGGTGACACTTGACATTTGGCCATTAATGGGGCCCGTAAGAGTTTGTAAGTTGGAAGAGGGTCAGGGCCTGTCAAAATGCCAAAATAGGATCATACATTGTTAATTGACCATTCGCTAAACCCCTACCCCAGACAACAATTGTCCAATCATAGCATAGCAACCATAACTGGGCACACCAGGTCTGTCAAGCTTTGGATTTCTCCACATGTTGAAGCAGCTTACATGGAACCGTAGTAAGAGTGATGCTCTCCATTTAAAGTGTTTAGAGGGTGGTGTCTTTTTTTTTTTAACTTTTCCAAAACCAAAAACACAAGAGCAAAAGTTTAAGAAATAGATTAAACTGTGTTTATCTGCTGTAACGTAAGCTGCAATCATTGGCATGTCCGGCTAACTACCTTACAGTAACCGAGCATTACTTCCAAAGCCAGGGAGCACATCATCGGCTAGCATTAACTACGTTATTTGTGGAGTAACAATGTTACGTTACACCACTAGCACATCCACTGTGTAACATTTTCCCATTGTGTGGAAGTCTGTTAGAGTTTCGGCTAACGTTAGCAGCTCTGTCCTGCTCATTTTAGTAGTTTACACTCCAGCAACCCGAGCCAACGTTACCTGACACAGCGGTACATTTGCCAGATGCATTGGTTAGTCCTCATCATAAAAGCCTGCATGTCTTCTACATGGATCACCAGCTGGTGAGGATGTGCTGACTTTTTGCCTGGGACATGTAGCTTTAGCCTCAGTCTGTCAGCACGATGTCATGTATGTAGCCAACAAGTGCATATTTAAGTCCCCTTTTACAAGATTCAACTGGAAACATTAAAAAGTAAGCCAGAATCAGGTGCTCTAATTAAACTCATGGAGCTAATGTTAGCTTAATTAGCAAGCTAGCTAGAGCTATTTAAATCTGCCACCAACAGTTGCCATTTCAGACCGCAAAATCGATGATTCTTGGCTCGAAATGAGAAGCCTGCTTTTGTCTGCCTCTGTCTGAAATCAAGGACCCATTGCGACAAAAATTATAGACAATTTTGAGAAGTAAATCTACCACTGTTAGTATTTTAAACTGCATATGTGCTGTGCGAGAATGGAAAGCTCGACAGGCGAAGGAGGGTGGCGCTTAGCGAACGGTCAATTGATCAAGTCACAACAACAAAATACAGACTTTTTGTTTAAAGTCCAGCAGTCTTTGAAATATTCCGTTGATGGTGTGTTGGTTGGACTACAAAGATGACGTAGACCTAATAAGTTCAAAGGATTGTCCGGGTGTTCTGCTGTCTATCACGGCATCATTTAAGCCTTTCCACACCTCAGCTGGTTTGGGCTGTTGGAAAGGAGGACCATGGAAAACTCCGTCCACCCATTCTCTGAGCGTGGCGACTGGTGATTCCTGTTGCCTGTCTTCCTTGGTTAGCGCCATATTTGATGGATACCCAGGGGAGGAAGACCCGGTTGACGACAGCATACAGGGAGGGTACTCTGGCTGCAAGCTGGCATCCAGAGACACAGCAGTGTGAGCGATGGACCAGATTTTCGGCTTGGTGTCTGTACTTCGAGGGTCTGGATTTGGATAGAAGGCGTTGTTTCGCTGTTGGACCTGTGTGAGTTTGGGGCAGTCTGGGGACAATCTCTCTTTTCCATGCAGTGGGTCTGGGTTGTGCGTGAGATGCCCATGTGGGAGGTCTGTGTTTAGGTTTGCATCACTGTCCTCGGGTAGAAACTGTGGCTTCGGTTCACAGTCAGAACCATCTGACTCCAGCAGGTCGAAGTCCTCAAGGTCACTCTGCAGGTCTGCACACTGTTGATCTGCAATGATGAAAGATACAGATAACACTAAGTCAGTGCATGCTAATCAAACTTTGAGCAAACCTTGAAACAAGCAAAATGTGCTGACAGATTGATTTAGGCCTTGCTTACCAGGAAGGTCTTTGTCGTTTTTAAGTGGCTTCTCAGCTTCATCACTGTCATCATCACAGCCCCGGTCATCAGAGCTTTTACAAGCCCGAGGTGACCACGTCACTTTGTTCTCCTTCTTCAGCCTCCTGCGTGCATTTGCAAACCAAGTAGACACCTGAGGAAAGGAATGGAGGTCAGAAAGGAACATAAAATCATACAAACAGGAAAAGGCAGGACATTATACAAGAGTGAAAGAAAGACAAGGGAAGGAAAGGACAAAACAATGAATAGAACGAAAGAAAGAAGGAAAAAGAAAGTTGGCCTATGAAGGTGTAAAAGAAAGTGTGAAATAAGTAAAGCAAATTTAAAGAAGGACAAATCATTTAATGCTACTAGAAATTAATTGAGGGAAAACAAGACAAAGACCCATCGTCAGGCGACTAAACTTCAAACCATCCTGAGTGCCCATAAATCTATAATACTTTGCTACTGTAAAACCTACCTGTGTAAGGGTCATCCTGGTGATGATGGCAAGCATTATCTTCTCTCCCTTTGTGGGGTAGGGGTTCTTCTGGTGCTCCTGCAGCCAAGCCTTCAGTGTGCTGGTGGTCTCTCGGGTGGCATTTTTACGACGGGAAGCACTATCAGAGCAGGAGTACCTGAGCCAAACGGTGACGATCGGAATAATATTTAGTTATGTCGTACCGAAAATAAGTGAATGACATGTGCTATAGAGAGGCCTCCCTCATTTATGAGTAACTATTGACTTTAAATCGTACATTAATGATGTCTTAGGAGAAGGAGCATACCATGAAGTACAAAGGAAACCACACATATAAGCTTGCACCAGTTCCAGATACTAAATCCTAGTAAGGATATAATAGAGTGTAATGTTTCTGTAATGATGCCAAGACATAAAAGAATATGAGGTCACTACAAACTTCCTACAGACACACGAGAAATATTTTTCATCAGGGAGTCAGCAGTCCTAAGTGGGGGATGTCTAATGTTAACATATTACAGTTTTCAATTGAGACAACATGGTTTAATTTAAGGGCAATAAAAGAACTTTGACTTTGACTTACCCATATCTGTCATAGGGATACTGTCCAAATGTATATTCATAAGGATAGTAGGCAGGAGTCTGAGATGTCCCCACATGCACGGATGCAGCTCCGTCTTTGGGTTCTAGTGGCCCCTGAAAATATTGGCAAACAACTGATATAAATATATGTTTAATCAGAATCCTTACATATTTCCACAAGAATGCACTCTGATACCAAAGACTGACTTTAGCCTGAATTTACCCTTTTTACTTTGATGTTTTTTTATCTCATATGAGCATAATATTCACATATAATTCGAGACAATGCGCAGGGTCACTAGTTCTTTTTCAACCTTTCAACCTAACCAAAATTAGTGACTGTGCATTTTTAAATAAAGGCAAAATAATAGTAAATACTGAACAATAAGTCAAATGTGAAACTCACTCTGGAATAGAGAGCTGTGGCGTCGCTGGTACAGGTGTTATAGTAACTTTGGCTCTTTGGATAAGGGCCGCTGTAGACTCCAATGCCGGTGCCAGAGGTGAGCTGGTGGCCCGGGGAGCGCAGCACCGAGTGTGACGGAGGCGTTCCAGGCTCCAGACAACCGGCCAGGGAGCTGGAGGTCATCAGAAACTTTGGCAAGAAAATTGCAGAGTTAACCTTATTTGTCGCATTATATTATCAGTGAAAAAATATTGAAAGGTGTTTTTTCTCACATCCGAAAACCAGTAAAAGGAAATGTGTGTTCGTAGTTCACGCTGCAAAAAAGTCTACAGTCTACAGTTCAAGTCTAGTTCTTCAAGTCGTGTTTTCGTTTGTGTTTCTTATATTCTTATGGTTTCCTCACAAGTGAAAAGCGTTGTTTGTTCTGATGTCAGTTATTTCTAGAAAAAGCAGAAAATGCCCAGAGAGGAAATACTGCCCTGCTACTCACTGATTTTGTCACATTGTGTCAAAACAAGTGACCTGTCTGTTTGACAGCGTAGTAGTCTGTTATTTATCATCTACAACAACTTAAAGGACATAAAAACATGCTGAAAAATATTGACTGTACCTGCGGTGTGGTGGAGTAGGAGTATCCCAGCGGAGAGTAAGCCATGGCTCAAATAAGATCAAACAGACAAAAGCAGGAGCGCAGACCCGGAGCGACATCCAACAGCATCCGTGCCAAGGGTAGATTTTTGCCTCTGACACTAGTTCAAAGGTAGTTTGCAAGTCAACCTTTCAGTTTTTAAAATTATGATATCATCTACCACCTTAACCAAATGGAGACACGCAGACATTTACGCACCACTTCCATTTTACGCACCACGATGAACAGTCTATGAAAGTAACTTCTTGGCTTCCCTCGCAGCTCCGCCTCGTTCACCTTGCTGCTGCAGCTTCTACAGTATCCCTGCTATCTTACAAGCCAAAGCGAGTTTGTGTGTGGGTGTGTGTGATCAAACCATGCATCTCCCTGTGATGCGCTCTTTGGTTTTAAGGCGCGTCTCTCTGACGTCAGCCCGGACTCTGTGTGTGTAGCCCGGTGTTCATATCAAGATGAAGAAACTCACCTAATTAATTCCCTCCCAGTTTTCTTTCAGCTCTTATCCAGCAGAACAGCTCCACGCAAGCACAAGTGCAACCCCCCAACAGTCCCCAGGCGTAATGAGAATGTGATCAATTCTCCTTTCCAAATAAACACACAGCTGCATACATGCACACATACACACACTCCCACACATACACACACAGTGCTATGGCCAGAGGGGGGATCAGGAACGTGATGCCTTGACACCACATTGACACAAGATGATTGATGACTACAACCTGATATTAGCATAATCGTTTTGCCCTGTAGTTTAGATAACTTGTCACCACGGAGAAATCTCCCTGTCATCCACATATTCATGAGTGGGGAAATTTCAGGTCTCCTCCAAGCAAATTAATCAAAGAATAAACACTCTCTGCATTCCCTTGAGTAAGCACCTTTACCAACTGAATGGCTTGTCGTGTTTTTAATAACAAAGTCTTAAGCCGTTCTGGTAAAGTGGAAACATTTCTCTCATTTCTTCTCAATCCACCTTTAGATCTTTATTCATTTTTATAGGTAAGGGAGGACGGAGACCAGGGCAAGTGTAAAAGGGACGAGGGGAAACGTAAGAGGAGTTTGTGGTGTTAAAAACAATTGGATAGGTTTGTGCAAAAATGGCAGAGGTAAAGAATTTTAGGGGTAGAATGATAAGAGACAGAGAGGAAAGGAGTTAGGCACTGTATGAAAATTATTAGTGGGAAAGGGGGGTCGGAGAAGAGAGGATCTTTTCACTTTTTTCTCATACCAGATTCATTATAATCTTTTGAGATTTATTGTAAAAAGAAATTTAAATTGATCAAATAGTTACATCACAAATGTGGCTTTCATAGGTATTCGACTGTGCGCTTTGGAAGCTGCCCGGCACGTCTCCAACACACCTGGCTATACGACTCAAGCATCATGAAACTGATTTGACCAACAGTCCTACATCTGATCGAAGTCATATATTTTTCATACAATGGTCCACAGGTTGCAATACTGTCTCCAAAAAAATTGTGTTTATATAGTACTAAATTGTTTTCCCAATTACGTTTTTACGGACTTTTTCTGTCTTAAACCAGACCACAGTGTTAACCTAACCTTAAACAAGAGTCATAAGTGTCTGTAAACACAAACATAGAAGAGTTTAATGGTGCTGCCGTCATTACAAGTGAATACTGAATTGCAAGATTGTATATTTTTGGGGAAAACAAAGGAAGTGAACATTTTTCTGATACGTTCAGTATCAACATTTTTTCAACTTGCCCAATAGTTAATTAACATTATTTCCTCATTATGTTACTAGAAATGGAATCCGGTCTGCATTATGATTCCTTCCTACATATTTGCTGTTGCTAATTAGTTGTATATTAACGTAATTTCTAGGAGACAAGGTTGCGGATTAGGTGGAAAATATTGC
Organism: Oplegnathus fasciatus; assembly: GCA_003416845.1. Lineage (NCBI taxonomy): Eukaryota > Metazoa > Chordata > Actinopteri > Centrarchiformes > Oplegnathidae > Oplegnathus > Oplegnathus fasciatus. Next base: position 239,152 of record NTHP01000334.1, read on the forward strand.
GGTGCAATAAAATATAAAGTCCATCAGCAGCCACAGAGCTGCCGCGTTTTCCTGGTTGTTCTAACTGTTTGATTAGCAGCTCTTTGTTATGTTTTCCATAAATATATTATTTTGAGATATTTGGGGGGTGTATTGTGTTTTCTAGGTCAAGAGGAGGGTCTAAAGAAAATGCTGACAATGTTGGGGAGGGTATTTCTTTTTTATAAAATAAAATATAAGAATCATCCCCCCTCCCCATCATAATAATTTGTGTACAGTCCCTTATATTGGAGGAAATGGGGGTCAGAATTAAAGTGGGAAATCCATGTGAGGTTATGGAGAAAAAGAAGAAATAAGCCACGAAAGGAGAGTTCAGTAAGAAACTTTACGTGCAAGAAATCCAACATGAAGACACGAATGTGGAAACGAGGGAAAGCCTGAAGAGGAAAACTTGGGGAGCAGAAGAAATTGTTAATAGTCAGGGGATCTGGAATGGAGCAAGGGGATGTGGAGAGGTAAAAGGACAAAATATTCCCAGTGCACCCAGAGTAGGGCTGGAACAACAGAGCTGCATCACCAGAAAGCATCTCGGGCCCCACCGGGGAGAAGGCATCTGTGTACCGCCGCTTGATTGACATTCCATTTGTCCCGTGAAAGGTGCTCATATACTGAACATGGACTAACTGTCTCTCCCTCATCTGTGCTCAAAGCTTGGAAATGAAGTTATCTCCCCACGCCGGCGTTGCTCGTCCTCACACAAAACATTTGTCACTCACAGAGAATGGCAATTTGTTTAGCCACTGACAATGAACATGACTGTGTTTAATCTTGGTTTCATATAGTTTGTGGGGAAAATCACTTGTGCGGTATAGATGAATGGGCAGGCTATGGAGAGGCAGCGTTTAACTTCCAAGCTTTTGTTACCATCTTCCTGGGTAAAAATAATGAATATAAAGCATGCATTGCACATGGAAGTGCATAGATTATGTTATTTCCCTCTTTTTGAATATTCAATGCACTACTTATATATTAATACATGGTGTGTTTATAAATTTATGGCATTCCTCCAGTATATATTTCTTAACGCTCTGAGTTCGTTAGACCGTGATTATATCTTTCTGATCTTGCTCCCCTAACATCAATCATTCATTCAAGATGCTCCTCAAGAAAAAAAAGAAAAGAAAGGAAACACATTCTTATTCTCTCCTTCCTGCATCCAGCTCTAGCTGTTATGCAGTAGGTGGGGCATGGGGTTAATGATAGAAGCATGTTAATGTGAGAGGAGGAGGAGGGCTAGGCAGCGCAGAAAGTGTTTGGAAGAGAGGGCCAAACAACTCCAATCACAAGTTCTTTCAATCACAGTGTGCCGCATTTGAATATTTTCTACCTCAAAGTCTGGAATCTATGCAATTTTAATCACTGTTTAACATGTATATGCTTTTTGAGCCTTCATCCTGGTTTTAGCTATTTCACCTTGAAAAAATATCTCAGTTGGTGGTGCTGAAGGGTCCAACAACCAGAGTGAAAACATGACTTTCTTGCATCTTGAGCCTCTTTTGGGTGAGGCAAGCGTAGTCAGAGCGAAGAGGAAGTAGTTCTCTAGTTCTATAAGACAAGAAAATTAAAGGAAGAGGTTGACATTTCACTTTCTTCTTCACTCTCATATTTTTCAGTTCAGTTCAATATGAAGCTACAGCCAGCAGCCAATTAGCTTAGCTTAGCATAAAGACCGGAAACAAGGGGAAACAGCTAGCCTGGCTCAGTCCGAAGGTAGCAAAATCCTCCTACCAGCACCTTTTAAAGCTCACTAATTAAAACGTTTGTTTAATCCTGACAAAAAACGGAAATGTAAAAATGACTATTTGTGGTTTCACAGTTGGTTATGCTGTATTCACGTACAGTAATGTCAGCAAAATGGGAAGAAGAGCAAAACCTCCCATTATTCTGACTGGGGAGCGTTCACGCATTATTCCAGGGTGGTTAGCCCACTGCTAGCCTTGTGGTCGCACCATTTAAATAGCCTAAATTGCGGAGTTGCTCATTTGGAGCATTTATTAGCAAGTAAAATCAGCCACTGTGGCCAAGCAAGAAATAGTTGGAACACTTAACCCCCGTAATAAAGAAAAAATCAAGTGACGTTTTTACACTTGATAATTAGTGAGTTTTGTAGATGCCTATAGATAGATTTTGTTCCTTTTGGACAGAGCCAGGCTAGCTGTTTTCCCCTGTGTCCAGTCTTTGTGCTAAGCTAAGCTAACCAGCTGCTGGTTGTAGCCTTATATTTTCTGGACAGACATGAGAGAGGTATCAACCTTCTCATCTAACTCTTGACAAGAAAGCCAATAAAAGTATTTCCCAAAGTGTCAAACTATTTCTTTAACGTCCTCTTTATAAAACTGACAACAACAAAAGATAAGATAGTTATTCAGATAGTATTTGTGCGCTGTGGGATCTTCCTTCTGAAACTTTGTTAAAACAGCTATCTTAAGATGTTCTGAAGTGAAGTGAAACAAAATGAGGAGAGAAGCCGTTTCCATGCAAGACTTCCTCTGCTCACACTGTTCTACCATCAGACAAATGAACACAGGGGTAACACGAGGTAACTTTTCCACCTTTTTTTCCAGCTTCTGCTCTGTGAGAAAAGGGAGGGATATTCAGAGGGCAGGGAGAAGACAGAGGAGGGCGAGCAATAAATGGATCATGAGGAAAGAAAATAGCCCTTTCTTTTCACCACAAGACACAGCCTACAGCGGCTGCCTCTTGTTAAGCACAATAGCACCAGCCGAGTACAAGTGCAAACCAGGCTCGATCGGACCCACAAACAAGGCTGCCAACACCGAGTACCTGTCTGACCACCGAGCAGCAGCCATGCAATCTGCTGCTCCTCTGCTCCTGTCTAATAAGAGCCTCATGGAAGATCTGGAGCTGCTGAACTCTGAGTGGGATACTATAAATGCCCTGGCCTTCCTCATCAATGATGTAGGATACGGGAACAGAGACAAGCTAACCCTCTTAGCCGCTGTGCAGTGCGTGTGTGTAAGTATGTGTGTGTGTGTGTGTGTGTGTGTGTGTGTGAAAGAAGTGGACGGAGACAGACAGAGGCAGAGAGGGAGACAGGTTTAGGCTACAGGCAGCTCTTAAGAGTGTGTACAGTTTGCGTTGAGCCCTGGGAGGCCAGCCGTATTCCTCCCTATCACTTCCACTTCATTACTCCGGGAGCGGACATACATTATTCAGCTCTTCAAGCCTCAGTCCACAGGGACCGATAGAGCCTTTAACAAACACTTTAACCTATCTTAACTCTCCCACTGATCCTCGGTCTGTTACCCTATCTGTTTATTTGTCGATTATCTCTCTTGGTCTGCCTTGATTTCTCTTCATTTATATTCTCTCTCTGCTCCTATATCTGATTTTTTACCTGTTTTCTGACCAGTTATTTTTACAGTTTCTTTATTACTGACTGTCTGATATTGTATTTTTTCTCTTGATTAAGCTTTGTGTTGAAATTTGTTTTAGCTTCACCCACAATAACTGTTTTGGCCACTTGAGGGAACACTGACATATCATCACCATTTTAAGTTGATATGGTGAATTTAGCACTTAAAGTACTATGAAGTTGTTGTACTTGCACTATTTGAAGTTTGATGTACTTGCATGATTCTTGCTACTTATGTCAGCTAAATAAATGTAATGCAACGTAATGTAACTTGTTAGCAAACAGTTGCTTATTTACGCATCAAGCAGTTACAGAGCAACATTATTCATTTGGAGACCACCTGACTAATGAAGGTCCAATATTCATTCATTTTTAGCTCCGTTTTTGGTCTCTTCCAGCTTTTGAGGGAAATATCCAGAACTTCAGCTGCTAAATGCTCCACTATGCTCTGGCTGGTCTCTAACTGTATCTGTCTGCTGTTTGGTGCTGAGCAGGTAGTGTACAGTGGGTTTATTTCGCTTTTTCATTTAATACATTGCTATCATAAAAATATCGATTATAGCTGCTTTAAATATTTTTTTTCTTTGTTTCTGACCTTATTATAACGCAATATGCAGAAAAGTACTGAAGCTGTAATCCTTCTCTGTACCACAAACTGGGCTTTCACATCTGATGAAGGTGACAAAATACAGAAATGACCATGAAGCTTTGTTAATACACCAATTAAGGAAATATCTCATATTGTATGTGCCATATGGTCTATGCATGAACACATTTGCCAAAAGGTCATTCACAGACAAAGAAATGTACGATATTTTAGAACATGAACCGAAAATGAACAAAATGTTATAAAACTTCAACAGAAATAGACGTATTTGGGATGAGTACTTTAACTTTTGGTACTTTAAGTGCATTTTGATGCTAATACTTTCGTACTTTTACTTAAGTGAATGCATGACTTTTACACACATGACTTGTCACAGAGTATTTTTGCACTGTGCGTATTGCTACGTTTACTGAAGTAAAAGATCTGAGTGCTTCTTCCACCACTGAAACATGCTGTCAGCTCAAAATCATGTTTATTAGCAATTCTCTTAAATTAGGAAAAGTCATGAAGCATCAGAACAATGTTAAGTATGTTTCTTGAGCTGTTAAAGAGGGACGGGGTCTGCAGAACATAAGGGTTAAGTCATACTTACATCTTTGTACTTTGAGTTATTTTTGTGGTTAAAAAGACCAAAGATAGCAGAGAATGATTTGGATTTCCTCATGAAAGAACTTCAATAAGCCAAATGGAAGTTACAAAGTGAATATTTCTAGAAAATCCTAAAATCCTAGAAAACTGGTGAGCATATTTCATCTCAGAGCATTAAACCAGTGTCCACTATAGATGTTCAGATTGGAGAATACCATGAAAAGGAAAATCAGAGCTACATTTTTCCCCAGTGTTTCACATGATGACTGCAGTACCACTGCTCAGACCTCAGGTGCCATCCTCTGGTGGTTTAGGGAACTACAACCTTATTGTGGTGATGGTGAGTGTGTGTTTGTGTGTGTGTGTGTGTGTGTGTGTGTGGTGGTGTTAGCCTGAGGGTAGCCAGTGATCTCAACTTGCAGTTGTTATTGACCGGGGTGAAAAGGTCAACCACAGTTTTGTGACCGACCAAAGACAGTACAGCAGGCCTGCTTGTCTGCATGCATACACGTGGGTGTGGTTACAGATTTCATGTTACATCTCTGACCGGACCTCCCAGGACTTCGGGCCGCCAACAGCGTCCAGCCCAACATGCTACCCCACTCAGTTTACACCCTTTGATTTCTTCTTAATCAGCATATGATTTTTTTTTGTCACATTCCTGCAGCATTTGCATCAGGACAGACAACCTAGATTAAATACTATAATGTTCTTTAGAGATTAAACGGTATATAAACAGACTGAAGATCTAGACTATTGCATCAGTCTTCATTCTCCAGTGATCATCTGTTTGTCACTTTCCCAGTAAACGCCGCTGTGCATCTGATCTCCTGATTCCACATCTAGAGAGCCTCTCACTGTGCGCCATGACTGATCACATATCATCACACGCTATTTCACAAAGTATTAATCCACACCAAATGCTCAAAAACGCATGCTATGCGGTTGACAGAGAGTTGCATGTGATAGCAGTCGATTAAGTGCTTCTTTCTGGAGCGCTGACATTCCCCGGAGAGGAGCGGGGCAATAATTTCCTCAGATTGCCCCTGTGGGAACGAGGCTGCTGGTTTTCTATGTCCACTCCAATCACATCACTAATGGAGAGGCGGGTAAGCATCTGTGACAGTGGGAAACCAGATCTCTGCTCCCCCAGTGTGTGGTGTGTGTGTGTGTCGGTGTGTGTGTGTCCCTTGCAGATAAACAGTTGGCAGGTTTCCCCTTTCCCTGTGCACGTGCATGAACACACACACACACATCTGAGGGGGGACGCAAGCTGGACAGGGTTAATATACTCCATTAAGCTCTATTACCCTAAACGACTTGGGCAGATGAATGAGGACTCACATTACTCTGCAACTGTGTGTGTGTGTGTGTGTGTGAGTAGAGTGATAGTGTGTGTGCATGCACATGCACGTTTCTCAAGTGTAATTACACTGTGAAGATATGTGACCCATGAGTCATCTATCATTATCAACTGAGTGAAAGACAGCAGAGGGGTTTTTTTGCACTCTGGGTTACTCTACACTGACAAAATCCTCCTTATCTTGTCATTTTTATCTGTTTTTATCTCTCAGTCCAACACGTGACACTTTCTTAAAACAATTTTTAATAAAGTGTGGTGAGATCATTTCAATCTGTGTCTGATATAAATCAATTGATTTCAAGATTTTTCCACAATCAATCAACCATTTTTTCCATTTCTTTTAGCGCAGCATTCTCCTTTATATTATGCTCTTTCAAAATACCAACTAATTTCTAAAAAACAACAAAAACTAATAAGTGGATTTGTATTGGAAACAGTTTGTGTACAAGTAAATAAGGTTTTACTTATTTTAAGACAAGACTAAGAGTCTACAGCCATGTCCGCATGCTAATATGTTCACAAAGATAATGCTAACATGCTGATGTTTAGCAGGTATGTTTACCAACTTAACCATCTTAGTTTAGTGTGTTAGCATGCTAATATCTAAAGTACGGCTGAGCTTGATTGAAATGTTTTTCAATCTGCAAGTATTTGTTCATAAACACACGCTCTCACGTGTTCTGCTTGTCTTCCTTCTTCTGTTGTCTTTAAATTGACTGACACTCATTTCAAGAAACTTTTGGAGCTGATTTATTTTGGAAACAGGTTGAAATACTGAAATACTGAAATAATCTTCCTGCAGTGGTGTCTTTTTTTTTTTTTAACTTGTTTTAAGAAAACAGGAGTTTTAGGGCTTAATAATAGACAAAAAATATTGATAAAGACTTTTTCTGCAGTTGAAATGTCACAAAGATTATTTTTGGTCACGAAAAAAGTCAAACCAAGGGCTTATTTTCTTCCTCACGTGCAAACAATGGCTGTATAAACCCACGGCGTGACTTTCATGAGCATATTCCCTACGACATTTCCCAGACATTTCGCAAACTGAGGCACGAATGACGGAAATCGCCAAGATCACATATGAATTAATTTTGTGCAGCTTCTCCGCCCCGCTCCAATACACCAGCGTGTCTCAATGGATGCTGAACAAAGACGCAGCGAGTCCTCAGCCCCCTCAGGACTCTCACAGCAGTACACTAAGCTAAGTTGCTCCACTATAACAAACCAGTGGATAAACATTGTTTCAAAATGGCTGAAAGGAGCCAGCGATGCGAACGCTCAACCACGAACCCTCCCTCTGTCCTAATCTGCTTCTTCCCTCAGATTATTGCCATGAATGGGTAGACAAGAGAGAAAAGACTTATCACTCCCACCCTTTCATAGTATTTGTTGTGTGTATTTTCCCTGTATATTAAATTTGTCTCCTTTAAAAGGCATTGACAATGTTTGCTATTTGTCTGTACGGTACTCGCAGCTGCAACGCGACAATAAACGCAGGCTAAGAAGCAGCACTCGGTAAACTCAGAATTGCTGAGCTTGTTGAATTACCCATGAGTTTTGATACTTCGCTTTTGTGTAAACGCTTAATTCCACTAATCCCTATGGAGGAACAGTGAATGGCGTAAATTCCCTATGATATCTTGTCTAGGCTAAACATTTGCTCACTTACGTATACATTGGGTACAGAAAATTATTCTTTTGACAACATTACAACAGATTTAACCCAGTGCCCTGCTTATCCCGCAATGACATGTATTAGCTTCATTGCGTTGGGAGGTACATTTCCATTTCAAATTAAAGCCCAGCAGCCAGCATGCATGCGCATACACACACACACACACACACACACACACACACACACACACGCATCAAACATTACTTTTTTCGTTTCGTTGTTCTCTAGCTCCAGCTGTATAGAACTAATTATAGTGGGTTGTTTTGCTGCGGGAAAAAAAAATGCTTCATTTCTCAATTTAAGTGCAGAAAATCCATTAAGAATTCAAGAAATATTAACTCGCATGTTCATTATTTCTTCTCTGCAGCCTTTAGCTGTGTGTCAGGCCTTTTCTTCTCCGAGCCCCTCGAGGTCAAGCTCTGTAAAGCCTATTTGGCGATCAAACACTGTCCCTCCCTAACCCTCTTTTTCCTCCTTTCTGCACACACACCTCTCTTGCCCTCTTTCTCTTCCCTTGGCCCTTTCTCTGCCTCATCGTCCCCCCTTCTTTCTCCTCCCCTGCCCATGTCTCTTTCTGTCCGGCTGGCCCTCTCAGCGGGGCTATAGAGTCCTAACTTGTCTACATTTACCCCCTGCGTTGGCTGACCAATGGGGCCGTTGCGCGGAGAGTCCCTCCTTTAGCGCCCCGCCATTCTCCCCGAGTCAGCTCATGCTCTCTGTTTTCTCAACCTCTGACCCCAGGCCATGGCAACAGGGGCAGGAATGTCAGGAGTGATTGGCAGGATAAAGAGCGCAGCCCCTCTCTCCTGCACAAGCGGATTTGAGACACTTTCAGCGGCGAACAATGGCGGATTTGGGCTTGATTGGATCACTGATGAGCTGATGACTGTCAAAAGAGCACGTCGTCTTTACATAAGCCTGATTATCTCTGTGTGGCGGAGGAGCAGAGAAGAGTAGGAGGGGAAACCACTGCTGAGGGGTGGGGGGGACTGGCAGGGAGCTCACCCCCATGCAGAGTGCCTCGAAAGGGGATAGATCTACACACGAGGGCCAGGCTACGGGGCCTGGGCCTCTCTCATCCACTGGGGGCCTTTAACAAATCTATTCAGGCAACCGGGAGCCCTCATACATGTGGCCATAATCGCAGGAGGATGGCTGAGGGTGGGAGTGTGAGGGGGATGACACATGGAGGCAATCATTGTTCAATCCCTGACCATCCCATCAAGACAGACAGAGAGGCAGAGAGAGAAAGAACGAGGGAAGGGTATATAGAGAGAGAGCGAGATGCTGACAGAAAAGAGCAGTGGGACAGGCAAATCAAAGACAAATCCCTTCCATAATCTACCTCTTTAATAGGGATTAGAACTCACCAAAGAGCCCATATCAGAATACCAAAGCACCAATGAAGACTATTCACACTGAGACTTTGAGGGGCTGATGCGACTCTAAAAACTCCACAGAAAGAGTGTTATTTAGAAGTATTAGCGGTGGTTGTGTCCCTCACTTATGGCTTTTTACAGTGTGTACCAGTTCTATTTTTGAAAAGTTTTGGGGCAGCTTGGGGGACAAACAACCAACATGAAGCACAAACTTGAAACTCTGAAGAAGTTTCCGGCAGCACCCGCCAGAAAACACTAATCGTATTTTGGATCTGCTCACTTTTTCCACTCCTTTCATAACAAAACATGTTTTGGGCACGCTGTGTAACTGATTAAACGGACATTTGATGTCATTTTTCAGCCCCATCATGCTAAGCTCACTGATATCCAACTTTGAAAGAATAACATATTGTTTGGGTACTTGGAAGAACAGTAGCGTGATCTGGCTGGGATGAAGTGTAGAAAAAGTGAAGTGTGTATATGAGAAAGAGTGGCTGATATCCTCCTCAGCGGTGCTGATGGCAGTCTGTCAGAGTTGGCAGAGGAAGTGAAAATGGCCTCAAGTGTCTGGCTTCCTTCCATGCTGTTCTCACATCAATGACAGCTCTCACTGCATCATCTCTCTCCCTCTCGCTCTCTCTTGCTCATTTGCTCTCTTTAGACTCCAGTTTGCTCTTTCTATCTCTTGTTTTCTGACTCTCTCTCTCTGTGAAAGGATCTTTGGGTGGATGGATTTATGAATTAAGAAATGCAGAGAGAAAACCTGCAGCGCCTGAAAACACCACCAAAGTCACAACTCCATTATTTTCCCACACCTCATACACCCGTGTCAGGTGTAAAGTAAAGTATTTGTTTTCTTGCTGAGGGTTGGATGAGAAGATTGATACCACTCTCATGTCTGTACGCTAAATATGAAGCTACAGCCAGCAGGTTAGCTCAGCTTAACACAAAGACTGGAAACAGGGGGAGACAGCTAGCCTGGCTCTGTCTGAAGTTTTAAAAAATCAACCTACCAGCACGTCTAAAACCTCACTAACTAGCTCTTTATATTTCGTTTGTTTAATCCAAACAAAAAATAACGCGGGAAAATGACATTTTGTGGTTTTTACGGGGGGTTGTGTGCCATCTAACTCTTGACAAGAAAGCAAATTAGCTTTAAGGTTGTTGACAGGAAAATAAAACCTAGGTCTGACTTCCTGTTCATGATCAGCATACGGAATACTCTACACGTACAAGGTCATGGTTTTTAAAATGATGATCCAATAAATGTTATGGCCAAATTTTTTAGGTTTAGAGTTAGAGGAGGAGCATTTTTCACAAATGTACCGTGATGAGTGCATTTTAGGCCTGGTGACAGTGAACGTATGTATGATCCTCCATAAAGATACTAATTAGTTTCTGGCATGATAAGTGCACATTTGTACTAATTAAGGCTAACTACATGTAGAATAAAAACAGCATGGAGCCTGACTCAAGAGTTCTTGGCACTGCAGTGTATTTTGGTCATTTGAGTCAAATAGAAGTATGGGAAGAATTAATCATAATGTCATTAGCAGCATAAAAATCGCTGCTGTCCTACGAAAACCATGTATCTCCAAATCGACAGTGTTTTGGGAGAAAACAGGACTGTTTTCAGCTTTCTGACAAAGCATTGTCCAAATAATCCACTTGGTTTTAAATGCTTCATTCACTCTGTCTTAAGAAATAGGAGAATTTTCTCATCCTATAAACACTTAATCCTACAGTTTAGCTCAAAAACTCAATATTGCCAAATTTGGAGATACATGGTTTCCACTAGGCAGCGACATCATGTAAAGTGAGCCAGTTCAACAGCATTACTTGGTTGGTGTCTGTGTTTGTCGGCTGAAATGACACCTTGCGCAAATTATGCACCAATACATTCCTTTTAAATTTTTACATTAACAACTGGAAGGAATTTAAAAGTGGAAGTTTAGCATATTTTACCTCAGCGGGGATACAGACATTGTGACAATCGTACTCCAGAAAGTACAATTCTGCTTTACTTTTTCTGAGAGTGAGGTGGCAGCATTGAGTTAAATTCCAGGTCCAGAAACCTGGAGGCTCTGATTCTGTCAGTGTGTATCATGCCTGCTCAAATCACTGTTTGACTGTGTATATTACTGTAGTGCAAACTGTTCATCTGCACAGTCAGGGCCACACCCAAGCTAGTTTCAATTATTTAGGTAAATGATAATAAAGTAGATACAAAAGTACCACTTCATTTCAGTTGTCAACTGTTGATATTAAGCTATTAAATGACAGTAAGTATCTATTCAACACATTGCCACATACTTGTTTGCTGTGCCTTACGTAACCTTACCTAACCTGACCCAATTTTAACCTAATTCTAACCATTGCAGTAACCTAATCCAAATACTGAACATCTCTAGACTTCAGCAGCACTTGACCACCTGAAAATCAACAAACATTTTACTAAGAGGCCGAAGCCACATGACAGTAAGTTGACTATCAGCGTTGAAGCGTGAACCTAAAACAGTTGCTTCATTTACAACTTTTAAAGATTTCTAGCATCGTCTGCATAGCATAATAAATACATTTGCAATTAAATCTAAATTGTGTGTACATGAACCTGAGGCTGTCCAGGCCTCTCGAGGGGCCAGAGGACACAAATCATGTGGCATGCATGACCGGCTGCTAATCCAAGCACGTATATAGGACCACAGCTTTGAGAAACACTCACTATTAACAGCCCCAAGACCCCCCTCCTGCCATCCGCTCTCTCTCTGTACCCAGTCTTTGGGCCTGTGAACGTCAAGGATGGCTCAGAGTGACACCACCACCGCCCCCTCCCCTCCCATCCACCTCCCCCTGAGCTGCCGCCCCCATACTGGCTGCTGGCCTTTCCTGCCGTCTGATCCATATTTCAGAGGCGGCAGTGGTGGCACTGAGGGGGTATAATCCAACATTAAAGCAAGGAGGCCTGGGCTGAAAGCACAGGCGCAGGTTCATAAGGTCCTGGAAATCTTCAATTTCAATTTCCGCAGCGTTTGCAGTGGCTTCCAAGGCGCTGGCATAAGTCTCCGAGATTTGGCGAGAGTGCAGGATTCAATAAGGGTGAGACTTTTCTTGCTAAAAAGGGCTGACACTGCATGGTTCAGCTGGCAGGGAGAGTGTGAAACAAACTAGACACAGTGATGAAGGGGTCAATTAAAAGGTGGGTACACTGTGATCATCATTAAACAAGTGGAAATCAATAATATTTGATATGTATTATATATATTCATATAAATGTATCAATACCCAATCCTCTGTGACTTCACACTTAATTTCTTAGAGGGAGGAAAAATAAAAAGATGTTGGGATTAATTGTAATGTTCACATTAAAACTGACATTTGTCAGATAAAATAATATACTGTGAACTAACATGTTAATATTAATAGGAAAATCTTGATCAGCCCTAAAAAGGAAGCTAAACACTTTCTGAAAATGAAAAGTTGTGTTCTGTCTTTAGGAAGTTTAAGTCGCCTCTACATCCCCGTTGCACTTTTCTCCCTGATTTTCTTGAAATGGTTCACAGAACTTGAACACTTTCTAATTAGGTACAGGGAAAAAAAGTCTCCAATAATAAATGACTATAATGACATTTATTTAGTTCCCAAAAAATATATTCTTTAAAGACAAATTCATATCCTGTATTTACAATTTTCAAGGTTTCCATTCACAACAGAAGAGGCGAAGAAAAGAAAACATAGGACATAAAAGAGAGATACAAGCAAATCTGTGACAAAAACAACCATCTCTTTTGCATGTAGAAGCTAAACAGTAATACTATGACAGGTCGCACTGTCAAAAAATATCCTTCATTAAACTGTTCTCCGTTAAATAAAATTATTCCTTTCTTTTTTTTTTCTTTTTTTTTGCTCTGTCTTCTCATGATGTTGTTGTCAGAACTCGCTGTGATGCTGTCCCATGGTGAGGTCTGAAGGGAAGAGAACAAAAAGAAAATGTAGGTGAAATGAGTGCAAAGGTGGGATAAATTTACTCAAATATTGGGGAATAAATATGTGTGTACTGTATCCTAAAGTCTGTGTTGTAAAGGTAAATATCCTGTCAGAAAATCATGTCTCCATTCACATCTTTAAATAATTTACCAGTTTTAACACTGTGAGTTTCGTTTTTAAAGATCATCGAAAACAATGTTAAACTCTATTTATGCAAATTAAAAAACACTATAGGTAAATTGTTTTATGTCTTTTCACCCTCCACTACATTCCTGATGTTGCCCTCAGCGTTTTCTTTGACATACATTAGCTGCATTCACTGAGGGGGCGTGAATAAATGGCGGCAGATTATTTAAATGACACAGGTGGCGATAACTCAGCGTTGTTGGGGGGCCCCCGCAGGATATATTAGACTGCTGCCTGACGAGCCGTTAAAGTGGGGACTCAATCACATGATTTATGTGCTGAGTTCTGCCTTCCACCCAGTCAGGTGTAACGGTGTTTACCTCCGCTTTAAGGTTCATTTAGCAGAAGACACGTGGAAAGAAATTGAGGCTGATAATGTCATAAAGCCAAATTGATTTCAAATGCGTGAGGTTACCTGTCAGTGATCAGCTGGAATGGGGACTTCAGGGAATCCGGCCTGTGGTCGCTCTCCTCGTCTGTAAAAAGAAGAATAAGGCCAAATAAATAACAATTTATTATTACAATTATCCTCAAATTTTCACTTGTAATATTGTCCTGTAGATAATTAATTTGTTGGACCAGTTCTTGTTGCCACATGCGTCAAAGTGACTGTTGAGGCCTGCTCAGTAAACAAATTAATTGCAGAGAGTTGTGCAGTCCGTACCATCTCTTTTTGGACTGAAGCTTCCTGACGACTCTATATCACTGTCGTCCTCCGTCCCCGAAGTTCCGGGGCCCGCCGCCGCCGGTCGTGCGTCATGACGCGCAACCGGCACCGCGCCGTGGAGAGGCAGGTGTCCGGCCGGCGCCCCTCCGAGGAGCGACCTCATGTTCAAAAGAGAGTTGGCATTCAGAAAAGCCGCGTTGGCCCAGTTGTGCAGCTTGCCAATCTGGCATGTATATATCCCATGACCCGGGAGTAAGGCCGGGTGGCCGGCGGAGGCCAAAGCCGGGTGGTGCGCATGGGCCGCGGGGGAAGGCTTGTGAGAGCTGTCGGGGGCCGTGGCGGTCTCAGCTAATGACCAGATTTTGGGTTTGCTCTGCGGTGGTCTCTGGCACTCCTGTCTGTTTGGAGAATGATCCACTGCGAGTTTGACAACAGGCGATCTGTTGAGAGAAATAGCCGCCTCCACTCCTCTCAGGCCCTCCACAGAAAGCGTCCTGCTGCTGTCCGAGCTCTTCGGCTCCGAGGCCTGCTCTCTGGCGGCCAGCTCTGCCTCTCCCTCTCCCTTCCCGGAGCCCTGCTCCCCTGCTCGCTGCTCCTCGGGTCTTTCGATGTCGACAGTTTCCAAATCAATTTCCTCCTCTTCGTCTTCGTCGTCGCTGCCGTTCTTGCCGTGCTCGTCCTCGTTGTCGCTGCTGAAGATGCGGCCGTCCCGGTCCTCGGCGCTGCGGCCCCAGGTTACCTTGTTCTCCTTCTTCAGGCGTCTGCGGGCGTTCGCGAACCACGTCGACACCTGGAAAAAGGAAACAGATTTTTCACGCGTTATAAATCAGAATAAAATCACAACACGTAGCTGCAAACTGGAAATATGAAATGATTAAATATGCAAAACCCTCATTATTCTTCACCCCGCTCCCCCATAATTCCTCGTTATCATTAAACGAGCTTTGAAATCTGAAATATCTGGAGACTTTTCTCTCTCGGGGTGGAAGTGTGACTTTATTTAACTATCAGCAGCTGGATTCTCATATTAACTCATGTAACAAGTTTAATGAACTATTGCTCTTTGAGGAAGTGAGAATTATGACATAACTTTTGAAAAACAAGCAAATGTCCTTCTGTATGGAGACTAGATGCCCACCAAAGGGTGCTGTTGGGGTGCGCTTGAGTGGGTGGTGGGTATCTTAATGTATCAAATCAAATGTATGTGTGTCAAATGTCCCCAAAGTTTTATAAGGACCCCTGATAATTAGCACTGGGCTAATTGTTCCAGATGTTTAATACCAGGCCACAATGGAAACATTACACACTGCCCACCTGTGTGAGCGTCATCCGGGTGATGATAGCGAGCATTATCTTCTCTCCTTTGGTGGGGTAGGGGTTCTTCTGGTGCTCCTGCAGCCAGGCCTTCAGGGTGCTGGTGGTCTCCCGGGTGGCCGTCTTGGCCCTCGACGGGTCTCCGTACGGGTACTGGCCGTACGGGTAGAAGCCTTGAGCGGCGTGGACAGGTAGAGAGGCTGGGTGGGACCCCGGGCTGTCCTTCAGCTCATACTGGGAGCCCTGAAATGAGAGAGAGAGAGGGGGGGGGGACAACTTGTTGAGCGACTTGTCTTGAAAATGATTTCCTTTTCAAGTTCAGAGAATGCGTAAAAATCAACATTTGAATTATTTGTGCAGCAAAAAAGTTTTTAAAAGTTTCAATATCCCGTCAATTTGACACCAAATGGGCTATTTATCAGGAAACCAGGAATTAGACATATCCCGAATTAAGACAATTATTATTATGACAATTATTTATTATTATTAATTTACAATTGTATTATTTATAAGTAGTTTCCTTTCTAAATTATATTTAAATATTTAATGTTTTGTTTTGATTCAACGAACTAATATATACAATTAATTTCTAAACAGTCCCTAAACATATATTTTCTTACTTTATTAATTATTAATTACTGTTTTTCTAATTAATAAACGCAGTTTTTCCTAAAACATATACAACAGATTACGTCTAAATTACCAGTGATTTTTCTCCCTTAAAATTTCCATAATTTACACAAAAAATCTGAATTTTAACCTCAAAGATGACGCTTTTCTTTTCTGTGTGATGACTTTGCCTTACAGAACATATATACATATATTAAGCATTTAAACATAAAGATAATGAAATGCTCAATGACAACGGGCGGTTTGGACTTAATACAATTAGCTTATTATTTATTAACGATTGTAAACTCACAGATATCCCAGAAAAAGACTGATGTGTATTAATCACTTCACACTACTGGATAATTGCCCACTAGTTTGCAATAAACAAGAGCTCAGCCTGACAAGAAGCAATGATAGTGTATCATTAACACCTGAGCTGCTTCAGTCTGTGGTGAACAAGTATCAACTCTCACCATCTGGGATATGAGGGCGAGGTCTGTGGCTCCGCTGTACGGCAGAAAGGCACTGTAGTTATGAGCCGCCCATGGGCTCCCGTACATCCCCAGCATGGAGCCGACAGCCGCGGCGGTAGCGGACGAGCTCACGCCGCCCTCGGTGCCTCCTTCCCGGGCAGAGGCCGGCCGCTCGCCGCCGTACACCTCATGGGAGGCACTGAGGAACTGGGGGTACCCCAGCTGAGGGAAAGACATGTCCGGAGAACGCGTTCAGTAAATCTCTCTCAAAGTCAAAGCCACACAGCAGCAAGAGGAGGCAGGAAAAAAGAGAAAGTAGGAATCCCCAGAAAGAAGAAGAAGAGGATGAAGGGGGTGTCTAAATCACCAGAGTCCCCCTTTTAGAAAGTGTCAAGCTTCTCCACTTCCACCGACCCGGAGTTGTATCAGAGCCGCAGTTTGGCACCTCGAGTGCGGAGTGATGCGTGCGTCTGGCCGCAGGAGCTTCTGGATGTGGAGCTGACTGACTGATTGGCAGCCTACTTAAGCACCAAGCTCCTCCTATGCCCGGGGCAGGCGATTAGTGCATTGGTTAGCCTAGGTCGTGTGTGTGTGTGTGTGTGTGTGTGTGTGTGTGTGTGTGTGTGTGTTGATGTGTGTGATCTAATTTCTGCAGTCTTCACAGTGTCTATACAGAAAAGAAAACCTGTGAAGTGTGTGCAAGTGTGAGCAGTGTACAGTATATCTGCCTTTTTGTGGTCAGTATGACTTTATTTAACAAATGCACCACCTCACTCTGTCCTATAGCACATATTATTATACTATTAGTAATAGTTATAGTTATCTATGCTACTACTACTTATAATAATAATAATAACAATAATAATAATAATAATAATAACAATAATAACAATAATAATAATAATAATAATAATAATAATACTAATAATAATAGTAATAGTAATAGTAATAATAATAATAATAATAATAATAATAAATTAAACAACTGTTTTGAACATATCTAAGTCGCATATTTCAGGTGTAATTTTTCGTCCATGCTTTGACAGCTGATCCGCAGGGTATGCCGGGACATTCTGGCCAGCAGATGGGCCGGGAGGCATCGATATGGTCGGCCAGATCCGAGAGGAATGTCCGTGATTATCGACGGAAGTCAGTGGAGCATATTTTCGGAGCGAAGATAAAGCAGGCTGAAGGTAATGACAGAGATTGACGAGGATAAGAGATAGCAGAGATATGGAGCTCACAGGAGCCGTGGAGTGGAAAATGACAGATGTTTGTTGAGAAGAATGGACTACTGTACTCTGTTAGGCCTGGGTATAAAGTCACTGATGTTGTAGAGACTATCTGGTAAGACAAAAAGGGGTAAAACTCTAAATTTGAGGTAGTGCACGAGATGCAATAAAATATGTTTATGTGGACAAGTGTAAAAACTGGAAGGCTACAGATTGATGTGTCTTCATTGACAGGCTTATCTATCAAAACAGCAACTCTGTTTCTTTGAACACACACACGTCCTCTCACAGACTCTGTCACACACACACACACACACACACATGCACATTCGGGCAGTGCTAATGAGGTTGAGCACCCAGCGCCCTGCTCAGTGGCCCTGTGGCCCTCCTGGGTTCCCTCAGAGGTTAGCTGTGTAATTACTCCATCCCCATAAATACAGATTCATCATTTCACACTGGAGCCCCTGATGAGCTTGGCTGAGCTGAGAGAGAGAGAGAGAGGAGAGGAAGGGGTGTCGGAGAGATGGAGGGAGGGAGGGAGGGAGGGAGGATCTAATGATTTAATTACAGTGCTTAAAGCCCACTCTGGCTAAGTGATGGTCCTCTCTGTCTCTTTCTCCGTTCTCTTCCCTCCTCAGCGCTGGCACCTAGAGGGCTTTACTCATGAATCTCAAAGCTGTTTTCCTAAACACATATTATGACGAGCACCGCCGCCACTGCTGCTGCTGCTGCTGTGGTGTGTGTGTGTGTGAGTGTGTGTGTGTGTGAGAAACAGAGAGAAAGAGAGAGAGAGAGTGAGAGAGAGAGAGGATGCTTAATCTCCATGGCATTTTAAATGGCATTCATGGAGAGCGACTCTATCCTCATTGCCAAGGTAAATGGAGCCAGGGGACTCTCCATTTCAGCTCGATAAAAGAGCAATGTTAAAGACCCTCACCATTCCTCTCTCTCTCTCTCTCTCTCTCTCTCTCTCTCTCCCTCCCTCTGTCTCGTTTCTCACTTAAAATTAATGTTTTTCTCATGACAGGGGAGGGAAACGAGACATATCCACCATCTAATAGGATAATATAGCCCCATTCACCACCACCACCACCACCACCCCTCCCTCTTCTCTCCCTCTCTCTCTCTTCCTCTCTCTCTGCCTTTGTAGCTGCCTGATTTCCATAGTGTCTCTGTGGAGAGGCAGTTAATGAATTCCTCTGAGCTGGAGAAAGGGGGAGAATGGTTTGGCGGTTTAGAGAGAGAAAGAGGCAGGGATAGGGGGAGGAAGGCTTTGAGCTATGCCATTCAACTTCACAGCCTCGGCCTGCTTGTGCATTCACCGTGTGTGTGTGTGTGTGTGTGTGTGTGTGCTGTGCGTGCGTGTGTGTATGTGTGTGTGTGTGTGTCTTTTAACATGAACCTGCTAAGACTACCAAATATTTAGACTGGCCTCAGACCCCTTTTTATGGCGACGGTGGATTGAGGGATCTCAGGAGGCAGCTTGACTCTATTTGAATCCCATTCCCTGCTATTAGCTGGGCCCAGACAAAGGAATAACTTACCGCAGGAAACATTCGAATTAAGTCCCACAATCCACTTGCACTGGCCATTTCCTCTTGGGTAATTTGCAGTGAGGTAAATGAAGACACCCAAAAAAACATCATAAAGCTGATTTTTTTGTTTGTTTGCTAACACTTCAACAAAGGAGGGATGATAGTAATAATGCAATAATGATTAAATAACTGGCTTATTTGGCATTCGTAGACAATACTTGCAAGATCTCAGTTCTTCTGTGTATAAAACCTTGAATATTGAACAGTAACAGAGTGTTAAAACAAAATCATCTATAGAAACAGCTCGCTACCAGTGTTGGGCAGGAATGCATTATTTAGTAATGCATTACAATAATGTGATGACTTTTTGATTGCTGATTTGTGATTACTTTTCATTACTTTATCAAGTCGTGTAAGGGATTACAATTTGAAATTGTGTAATTACATTAACTAATCTCAGTAGCGCTCTGATACTTCGACAACATGTGGGGTCGGCTTGCTTACTCTCTAACCAGAAGTTTGATGAAGGGCTGATATAAGTTTCGTCTCCATGCATTCAGTGGACAGGCTGCTGAGAAACGGCAAGTAGCCTCAAATAAAATAGGAGAAATGTGACTCCTGGTAACTCCAAAGTTGTCTTTGGTCGCACCCAAATCACTCTGTATATACTATGGTACTACATTTACTCTGCGCCATTTTGAGAGTAAATTTATGCTCTACATAGTGCCCTCAAAAATCCCCCAAACCCCTCCACCCTATAAAATGCAGTTAGAAAATTGCAGTTGTGCGACTCTACACCTGTCAGTGACAACGCAAAATGACACGAATGAAGTGTCCAAAATCTCAATTTATGACTCACACAAGAGTGTGTGGGATGTGGTGGTAACAAATTTTCATGCTACAACTATTGTGGCAAAAAATGTTATGGTAAATTGTGTTACCGTGGTATCACTCAAACTTGCTGAAACACTTCAGAAGGAAGTCCCTTGTGGCTAATCAAAATAAAACTGAAGGCAGGAACGCTGTGCCGTGTTCACGGTGCCCTCTGAAAACGATCATTATGGTAATGACGTGTTGTTACTATTAGAATATTTCACCACGGTATACAATAAGCCAGCACACCTGTAGTCTATATTACATAGGGAATAGTGAATGACTGAACAAGGGAGTGGTTTTGAACACAGCTTTATTTACATGTTGTGTCTCAGTAGCTTTCTTGCTAACGTTAGCGTTCATGCAGTCACCGGGGCTAACGTTAAACTAGCTGATGATGGTCAGTAAATACCTTCTATTCTTTCTATTTCTACGCATGTTTAATTGGCGTGTACATGTGGGTATGGAGTTGTTTAAATGCACCTTTGACAGAGTTGAGCTGAGTAACGAAAGCAACCAACAAGCAGTGAAACTAATTACTTTTGCTGTTAAGTAATTAGTGAAGACAAATAATGACTTTTTCAGTGAGTAATTGATTCCATTTTTCAAGTCTCTAGTCACATATACTCAGTAGATTCAAAATCTTTGTGAACTCTGTGAGAAATCTTGATGATAAGGTGAAATAATTCTACTTCTTTCTAGTGTTGTTTTCCCCAAACAAATGTTAATATCCTGAAAAACAAGGCAGATAAAGTCACCCCCCCCCAACACACACCAAAGCCAAGCAGATGACACTTGATAAGAGCTTTGCAAAGAAGCAAAATGATCTCACTTAATTATGACATTTCTCCCGTTGTTGTTTTATTTCGCTGAATGAATCGTCTTCCGCGGGCTTTGTGATCGGTTTCCAGGATGTCAGAGATTGTGGGGAGAGCAGAGGGAGGGAAGGAAGGACAAGCAGCACAGATAAAGAAAAAAAAACCTGTCCTCATCTACTTGACAGCAAAGATAAGCAGTGATAGATTCAGCTCTGACCTGATGTTAAAACAGATGGATCACTCTAACGCATAACAGATAAGCCTGCCAGCCTGAGGTAATACATTCAGCTACCCAAAGTTTTATGATCTCTCACACTGAGCTCGTACTTATTTTATCACTCGGTAACACTTTTTTAATCACCATGATATTTGACATACAGCACGGGAGATGTCATTCATAGTCTTAATGGCTTATATCACCCATTATATCAGCGGCCGCGTGACCTGACAGCCACTCGCCTGGAGATGGATCCTGTTTTGACATTTGAACATTTTGACCCAGAGGGGAAACACTAGACAAAGAGCCTATCATTAGCAATTAACGGGCGTGCTGGTGTTTGTTTGTTAATAGCTCCTTTAGAAGTCCAATGGGACTCATTTACAGTGGATGGGTCTGATAACAAACCCTGACCTCCGGCAAGGGTCACTTTGAATCACTCAAAATGGTCGCCCCGCTTGTGAAACTCAACCGCTTTGCCTTTTTATTTGCCGACTGCGGCTGAGAGCTGCCATTAAATACAGTTCCATCATTCCCCGTAGAGAGAGCGATGAAAACAAGCGGTGTTCAACAAGATTGCTGACTGAAAAAAAAAAGGTGAATGCCCACCTCCTCCTCTTTACAGAAAGACTTAGCGGGGGGCTTTTCTCATGGCCAGGGATCTGATTGTTTTCTAAACGGATTATTAACTCTTTTGTTACAGTAGGGGTCACTTTAATGCTTCTTAGGCCCCATTAGCATTGCTTTAAAGAGCACACACACACACACATGCACGCACACACACACACAGATTGCTGCGTTCTAGGATTTGGCGTTTCTTGTCTTTGTTGTTCACAGTGGGAGCGGAATGATACCGTTATAATGCTGTCAAAGACAATACCTCAACTTAAAAGGGGGAGTGTGAGGGAAGGGATGTGTGTGCGTGGCTCTGTGTGTGTGTGTGTGTGTGTGGGTTGTGATGAAAAGGTGCCCTTAGGAAGACCAGTAAGCTTAATGCAATAGTGCTGACTTCAATGGATACCTCAAAGAGAAGTGGCATTACACAGTCCTCTCCACTGAAAATCCCCTACAAGTCCTTGACTGAGAGAAGGATCAGCTCAGTCTTCACTTCAGGACTGACAAAGATCTCCGAACTGGAGGAGTCAGGATCGAATCCAAACTTGTCACCTGTGACAGATGTTGTGTCACTATGTTGCTTATATGCAATATCTGCCCCCTGCTCATCTATTCCAGCTAAAGTTAGCGTGAAAGCTTCAGATACCCTTGGGAAAATCAAAGATACTCAGCTCAGGTCAAAGCATCACGGGGGCCACAGAGCGCTGAGGTGTTTGCTCTTTGGCTCATATTGACCATATGAATGTGATGCTGGTGGTGGGGGGGCCCCGGAGACCCTCGGATCCTGGCTGGGTGCCTCCCCCAGCTTTGAGCTCCTGTTCTGGGGGAAGGATAAAGAGGGTATCCCTTACAGGCCTGACCCTCAGCCACCCCCCTCCTTTCAGAGTGAGGGGTCAAAGGTCAGATCAATTGGCTTCCCGTGGCGCACTGTCTGCAACAGGGCTTAATCACCTATTAACTGCCAGTGAGAAGGAGATTGTTGGTGAGGGGCCGTGTGTCTGTTTCATCCAGCTGAAATTGAAGCTCCTGGCGTGTGTAATATCATACTCTTAGTGTGTGTTTCAAAAACCTTCATCCAAACAAAGTCTGTCACATAAAAGTAAGGTTCATTCATGTAGACTTTCGTTAGCGAGCCAGCTAAGAAGACACAACACAACAACTTTCTCCTCTTTTGATAGAGGCAAGCCATCTCCCCACACCTCCAGCTTTTGTGTCAAGACCTCAAGATCCTCAAATTGTCAAAGTAACCGCTTGTTATGGGATTAGCAACTGTAATGTATTTACTAAACTTCAAATTGTAACCCCACACTACTTATTACTGAAAAACGTAATCCCAGCACTGTAACTATACCAGTAAGTAATGTGTTACTGCCCAACATTGCTGAGAAGTTTCACAAGTGCAGCGCTTTCAATGAATTGCAAAGAAATCAAATTATCTCAAAGGTTGGACTATAAATTATGTTATATGTTGTTTAAACCTGGCTTAGACTTTATTATTTTTGCACTGTGGAAATGTGTAACATTAAGTTGGGTGAAATGTCAACCTTTTATTGCTCAAGTCAAGTCTATTTTATTTATATAGCCCTAAATCTCAATTTTGCCTCAGAGGGGCTTTAATCTGTACATCACACGACACCCTTCATCCTTCACCCTTGATTCAGATAAGGAAAAAAAAAAAAGCTCTTTGATGTGGAAAAAAGGAAGAAACCTCAGGAAGATCAACGGCAGAGAGATCTCTCTTCCAGGACAGACAGACGTGCAATAAGATGCCATGTGTACAGAATATACAGAGGTAACAATAGTAAGATTACACTATGGAGAAACAGAATGACAATATTAGGTAAATAGATCCTACCAGGTGCAGACACTGGTAGGATCTGGACCACACATCCTCCTTTCTACTGTGACGACCTGAAAAGAAGTCAAACTACACACACACACACACACACACACACAATCATTATATGTAGATCTGTCTATGTAGATAAAATCAACTGATTTAAACAGAATATCACCGTAATTACGGCGAATTTCTGGCATGAAAACATTCCATTTAAAATCAATTTTAAAAAGTATCATTATCATCAGTGTTGAAATCCGCCCTCAATATCCATATCGTTCATATCCTTGTCACAAATATTTGCACACTCCCTCAATAAACCGAAGGTACAGTAAAGCAAACATGAACTTGAAGTAACTGCAGAGATGTGCTGGAGGTTTTTTTGTTACTTTCAGTCTTTGACCACGAGCCATTTGGGTGTGCTTCCTGCTCTTAAGCTCTATCAACTTCCTCCTAAACCCTACACTCGCTGGAAACATCTCCACCCTGCGATAGGGTTGGTCTGACTCAGAGGATAAACCTCATACCTACAAAAAAATGACATTGTGGGTGAATTGTTGGCTGCACAAGTAGCCTGAAATCCCCCTAAATGCTTCAATGTACAAGTCATACGATTACGAAAAAACATCATTGCATGTTTCTCCAAAAACTCCATATTCACCTGTAAAATTATAAGATAATAAGATAAGATGAAACTTTAATGATCCATGTGGGGAAACTGAGATGGGACAGCAGCAATATTAACTGGATATAACACAGACAAGAATGTAAATAAATGGTGGTGGAGAAATATCGGCAACATTTCGTATAAATAAATGTTTGTTTGCAAATAATATAATTCAGCTTATACCCAGTTTATGAATCTTTGCATTCGCTAATCTAAACACCTGGTGTCTGGTAGGGCTTTCCTGGGCGAAATCCTCTGGCACACAGGAAGTGATGGGCTTTATTTGTTTGTTTGACATAAACAGAAGAAGAAGAAGAAGAAGAACTGGGTAGTTAGCGTCAGCGGTGATAGCCACCACGACAGCTAAACAGATGAAGAAAAGAGCAGCGCACCTGCAGAAACTCACACTTTGTCAACAGAAAATCCAAGAGAAAGATGTCGTGTCACTGGCTGCAGCGTTTGATTGACAAGTGCTTTTTTGGGAAATGTAGTGCAAAAACACAAACTTTAACCTCAAACTGTGTGCACCCACAATTTCAGCAATCAAATCATATGAAAATACGTTGTGAAAGTGAGAGAAAAAACAAACACAAAACATCAATAGCAATTATAGTGGAAATACATAAATGAAGCACAAGATTATACAATGACTCAGTGCATGTATGGATGTACACAGTCGAGCCCAACAGAAGGCCAGACTGTCACATATCTGTGCAAAGACTCAATAACAGAGAGTCTGTCTTGCTGCTGTCTGTCAAGCCTTTGAGAAGCAACAGTGGAGGTGGGGAGCGTACATTCCTCACAGCGGCTCCATGCAGCTCGGCCAATTAGCAGCTGAGTGGTTTGTTTAAGTCCAAGTGATGATGAGATGTTGTGCTGGGAGGCAGCCCAGTTCATTAAGCACACTGTTGTCTCTGGTTTACCCAGCTTGCCGGCTTTAACAGCCTCTCAGTGCTTGTTTACCAGCCGCAAATATGACAGACTGTATGTCTATTTGACCGTCTGTTTGTGTGAGTGTGCATGTGCGGAGGTGATGGAGGAGGTGGTGAGTTTGTGTGCACGTGGGGGTGCAGCTGCGATTTAAGGCACTGTATGTACAGGAGGTGGACACAGTAACACCTGTACAATATAGTATGCATATATTCGATATAAAAACTCCCCAAACATTAGCATAAAGTTGAATCAACACCTGTCTGACAGTGTCAACAAAAACAGGACATTTTAAACTTCACAAATGTAGCATTGACTGCGGGTCTGTTATGTTGGTTACTGCATCGCATTTGATTATATAGGGATTCACTGAATGTGTATGCTTTTGTGAAGAGTGATACTGATGCACCTTGACTGAAGCTCTTTGAACTGGATCATTTTCATGCCAAATAAATAAATAAGTGTTTTCCCCAGTATGCTCTTCTTGTTATCCTTTGAAATAGAACATAGCAACCCTATTGCCAGATCATTAACATTGTTCTGCAATAATTCAGCAAAAACTCATATTACGTCCAATGCCATTGTTTTTTAAATGACTTCCTTCTACAATATCTATGCATCTCGGTAAAGATCATAGTGATCACAAATAAACTGTGGTTAAAGTAATAGTTTGGAAACCTTGGAAAATTCCCTTATTCCTTTTTTCCCAAGAGTTAGATGAGAGGATCGATATTCTTGAATCTTGTCATCACTGTGAGATAGCAAAGAAACCAGCAGACACTCCAGGAATTCACCGCTCTCGCCCATGAAATGGTCCAGCAGATAATCCCTCGAAAAAACATGACTCGTCATTTTTACACTTTTTGTGCGAATTGTACAAACAAGATGTAGCGTGTTAATTTAGGGTGTTTGGAGGTGCTGGTAGGCGGGGATTTTTGAAACCTTTTTTACCTCCCTGCTTTCAGACTTTATGCTAAGCTAAGCTAACTCTCTCCTGGCTCCAGCTTCATATTGAACAGATAGATATGAGCGTGGTATCAATCTTCTCATCTAACTTTCGGCAAGAAAGCAAATATGTCGGACTATTGCTTTAAGGTATGGTTAAGGTACGGCAACTGCAACACTTGGTTAAATATGGAAAAAGCTAGGTTACGGTTAAAAAATAGGTGAACACTAATTTCAGGTCGGTGATGGGACATGAAATCCGCTCTCCCGCGTTTAAGTCTGATGTGTTACATGCCTATCCACCACCCAAACCTCCACACCCTTAAGCGCAATACACACCAGCAGCATATGACGCCCATCAAAAAACATAAGCCAGCAAAAAGGCACCGTCTTGATTGTTGTAATTGCGAGTTGATGCATGTTAACATATTAACTATCTTCCAGCATGGCCTCATCATCATTTCTCCCAGAAATAGGATAAGTGCTGCAATAGAAACAGTTTCAACTAGTTTTCAAGCCTCTGGGTAGTTTATTTGATGTGAGAGAAACAAAATGATGATTCATTGGTCCGTTTTTTTGCAGGCTAAGGGGTAGAGGCTTGGCCATAGCTGGCTCCGAATGAAAGTTCAACACTGCTGTGAAAAAGCGATCTTTTCTTTGAAACACCAAATATCCATATTTGCCTAAAGAAAAACTCATGTCTCTCATGTTCATTGGTAAGAATTGCCTTTGTAACACCCTCCTGCTGAAGTGGAGATAACTAAATAAGAGATATTAATATAGTGTCATCTGCAAACATAATGAGTTTTACAGACTGTGATCATTTATGTACAAAGAATATAAAAATCTAATATATATTAGTCTCTGAAAATATTCATTGTATCATACCTATTCAGTCATTTCATAAAACAGGCCATATTCTGCCTATCACTCCACATTAATGCTCAACATTCATCCAACGTGTGCATCCATTCAGCCCAGCTCACCACCCGCCAGTGCAATAATGACTCCTAATCAATGTGACTAATGTCTCTTTTCACCACTTGGACAAATATTAGTCCAATAGCAGCAGTTAAAGTGCAATTATACCTCCTCTCGCCCCTTTGTTTTCTCATTCAACACGGTGTATCAGCCACGCCAAATAAGCTACAATAAGACCAGAGGATGTTGACCCAATGAGACCTGAGCCCACTCTACTCTTACTGATAAAACAGAGCCAGAATCGCTTGCTTTACGCTCCGCAACACTCGCAGTCTTTCTCTGCAAAGACAAAGAGCGATTATGAATGATGGAGAGGAAGAAGAGAGACTTGCTGTGTGTCCTTTTCCATTTTTTTTTCTCCCTCCCCTGAAAATTTTCGAAGGGCGGTTTATTCAAGATGTCACAGCTGCATGCGTCTTAGTTGGAGCGTTCAGGAGGGTCACGGCTTTGTGACCGCGCGCACTTGTGTGTGTGTGTGTGTGTGTGTGTGTGTGTGTGTGTGTGTCAGAGCAGTTCTTAAGGCAGTAATGCAGTGGGCGATGACAGATCACTTCATTCACGCAAGACGAGGGCAATTACTTCAACCATGACAGATTGCCTCAGCAGAACTGAGTTTGGGATAAAACCTCTCTCTCTCTCCCTCTCTCTCTTTCTCTCTCTCTCTCTCGCTCTCTTGCTCTCTTTTTTCCTCTCTCTCTCTTTATATCTCCCTCACCCCTCTTCCCCCCCCCGTTCAATAAGGAATCTTGTGGTTTTC
>NTHP01000334.1:287073-309423 GCA_003416845.1 Oplegnathus fasciatus
TTGTATGTTTTCCGGATTCATCCATAGTTGATGCTTTAGAGCTGTTAGCAAAAATTGAAAGAGCCTAAGCAAAACCCCCCGGTTACCCCACACACCCCCACTGTCATGGTCAATACTGCGTTCTGACTGGCTGTCCGACATTTTAAGAAAGTTGGTAGAACAAGTGAAAACATGTTTACACAAAGCTCTTAATGTGATTAAAAAAAAGTGTTAAAAAGTCAGTTGATCTATCAAAGAGGTTTTTTTGATGATGACAAACCTGCATATTCATGACCTCCCATTCACCGCCTGATCTGCGCAAAACAACACTAATGTGCTTTGACTGTTTGATGCGTTGCACTGCAGTAAATTTATGCCCAAGAATATAATATGAGAAATATACAGCAGAGAAAAGCTTTAGATTGACGTACTGGTAGTAGCATTTCCATCATGTTCACCCTCTGCAGTAAAGTCCAGAGACATCATCTTTATCATGAAATGCCATGGTGTCATTTTTATGCAAATAATCCAATGTATATGGTAAATGTAGTCTTAATTGGGGAGACACCAGCACTAACAATACCACTGCTGTGCGGAGGCTGTCAATTATCGTAGGAGCAGCCATGGTCTAATTTATTTACAAAACTTAATTATCACTATTAATTAAGCAGTTTCTAAATGCGTATTGAGTCATTATATTGTCTACTATATAACTGACGTTTCTACATTACAGCTTGTCCAAGTAGTATAATAACTTTGAAATCATTTTTAACACTCTGAACAGATTCCACATATATATGGGTAAATGACATGTTGGTGAGTCTTTCTTGCATTGATGAAAGAAGTCATTCCAGGACACGTTTCCAGCAGTGTTAGTCTATAAAACCTGAAAGCTTCTAACAAACCTGAGAGAAAAATTGAGTGTATTGTCACACAGGGCTGTAAATGGTGTTCCCAAAGCTTTTCTGTCATGAAAAGTGAGTAAATAAGAAAAGTAAGCCTTGAGGAAATTACTTGAAAATATGATAATGACAGTCGTGAAAATTAGACATGGAATGACAGCAGAAAAATCATGGGAAGCTTCAATTTAAAACAATTACTGGCATCAATCTTCAAAGCCGCTCCACCCTAATAAAGAACAGGGCATGCAGAAAAAACATACAAGCTGCACTCCACATAGAAGACAGAACAAAGAAGACTGAGAAACACAAACAGTGTGTAGAAGCGCAGCGACAGGCAGTAATCCAGTATTAAACCAGATCCACATGTTGGCCAGATGATGCTTTCTGGCGTTTTGAGGGTTTGGGGGCTTCCCTGAGAGTCAGACATGACCTCACCGGCCAATACATGTCATCATCGCCATCATGTCCAACCTGATCTCCACCTCTGATAGTCACCTCTCCATGAAGGTCTCCCCTCTCATGCACACGCTGCTTTACATAATTCAACGCTCATTTATGGAAGCCCAGCTCCTACCTCTCTGCATAATGGATCAAAGAATAATCTGGCTTTAGCTGTGAATTTAGCTCTATTTTTCTATTTGCACACACACACACACTCATGCACACACACGCACACAGGACTCTTTAACTGAGAGATTGGTCTGAAGTGACAGTAATGTAATATTAATAGCCAGGGGGGATGACAGTCTGTCCCCATTGTGTTGATAGCCGCAAGCTTGACAGAGCTTTGGTCACACATCCCACTGCTGTACATCTGCTAACACTGGTACAATAAGTCCTCTCTGTCTCTTTCAATCTCTCTCTCTCTCTCTCTCTCTCTCTCTCCTTCTGTTGCTCAGATTAGAAGATTCAGGGCCTCCTCTACCCAAGAAATTTCAGAAAAATTAATGTTCACCCTACTTCAAAATGACCTTTTTGCACAAAGAAAAAATGAAAATATCCCTCATACATACTATAGTTAAAAGGCTGTAAATAGGGAACACATTGGTGGTTGTGGTCTTTTCTTAGGAATTGTTGACAATAACATAAATCAGAGCATTAGGTCACTCGAGTTTATAATCTCCCCTGAAGGTCCCTAACGTCATTTGTATGGCTTTCAATAAATGGTCTAAATTTTGTTTTTTATCCTGATAAGAATATCATTCTGTGTAAAAGGCTGAATCATTATTTGGAATGAAAATGTCTCAATAAAAAGATGTGGAAGTTGCTCGATATTTCGTCTTCACTCCAAAAACTTTTACACTTCACCTGAAACTCTTTAAATGAAGCACATAGCGTTAGTTCGGGCAGAGTGCTGAAGTCACGCTTACAGTAACGCGTTGGCATCGGCTGCTTCATTCATGCTCCACAATCACTGGCTCCTTCACCAGCTGTGCAGCTATCAGCTGACTCGAATAACGTCCAGTAATATTTATGACAACCTGAGACTTTTCGCTGTTACTTTACTGATACACTTTGCTAACCCTCAGCTCCTTCCACTATACCATAACCTCCACATTATGTGCTGAGTTTTTGCTATTGTTGATTTAATTCAGATTCAATGTTTATGTTTTGTTATGTTTATTAAAGGGGGATTAGTTCTCATGGCTCGGATTCTTTGAAAGTTCCCTCAAAGAGCCTTTTCTGCTGAATCTAACTGTAACCATGTGCTATAAATGGTCAGTCTATAAGTCTATAACTGAAGTGGAAAAGATTTTCACTTATAATACTCAGTTTACTTAATATTGTCATTCTGTTTATCTATTTTTAATGTCTGGTCAAGGGTTCGAGGATACATGATGTCCTATGCTGTGGACAAATTTGGGCTTTATGAATAAAATTGAATTGATTTGATATACAGTACTGAGATATAATAAAACTGTCCTTATTATCTGAAAGTTGAATATTTGTAACAGTGAAATGTACATACAGTAAGTGCAAAGTTTGACACACTGATGGAGTGAAAGCAGTTTTCTCACAGATGAAATGATGTGTTCAGGGTTCTGAGCCCTCAGCTATTCAGCGCACAGCCCTGATGTTCGTGGCCACAGCGTCCTGGCCTGAAGGATAAAGGCTCTTTTCCTTCAGAGGACTGAGAGAGAGAGAGAGAGATAGAGAGAGAGAGAGAGAGAGAGAGAGGCAGCAAAGAGAGCAGCGCTTTGACTTAGCAGTTCTGTGCCTGGGACCGAAGTGAGACAGAAGGGAGAGGGAGAAAGATGGAGGCCGTCCGGCTTCAATCAGAAGAGTACAAGTCAAAATCCCCATCTGAGACACAGATGCAGACGAGTGGAGATGGAGGGACAGGGAGGGGGGGAGGGGGACGGGGGGAGGAGGGTGAAGAGAGGACGAGGAGAAGAGAGGGAGAGCAGCAGGGGAAGTCATTATCACTTCCCAACCTCACTCGCCGTCTAATGTATTCAAGGGGAAACAGTTAGATTTGGTCCCTTTGGCAGCCGACCGTAAACAAATCGATTTGAATGGGAGAGATATAAAGAGCTGTTTATAGTGCCCCCGCATCTCTGAGCGTGTGTGTGCGTGTGTATTGTGAATATACATTTGTGTGACACAGTATGGAAATGCCATTATGCACGCTCACTGTTCGGCTTTAGCTTCTGCTGCAGCTTTGAACTGTATATTTCATGAGGAATAACTGATGCAGCACCTACGTTCCCGCCCAAGTGTGTGTGTGTGTTTGTGCAAATTCGTGCACAGCCCCATGTGTTTTTTCTTCTTCTATGTGGTTTTTTTTCTACCGCGCCAGTGGTGGTCTGCTGTCTGCTGTGGCCTCTTGTTTGAGCTGCAGTGAGCCAGCGTCTGGTTTAATCGAAAGTTCGAAGAGTCCCTGCTCTGCTCCCAGATCCGGACTGAGGGGGATTATTGTAATGACTTAAGGGGACGTTGTGTGTGTGTGTGTGTGTGTGTGTGGGCAGGGGTGTTGTCCCTTGCTGAGTGAAGGTTCAACAGCCTCAAACCCGCTCAGGTAGAAGGGGCTTTACCGGCCAAACATCCGCACAGGGCGCCGCTTGTCCCGATTTGATTTCAGACATATTTGGGGATCCATCAGAAAACTGATGAAAGGAAAATATAGAGCTAATCCTTGTTAAAATTGAGGGTCTTGCAGTACACACACACCCACAGGCATGCAGGCGTATACACACACACACACACACATATGCATATACAGACACACACCCTGTAGGACATGTGTAACCTAAGTCTGTTGTGATTCTTTTCCTGGTAAGGCCTGAAGGAGTCTAGGAGAGGTTAAAGAAACACAGCGCAGTGTGAAAACACACTCGTGAGGTGTGCGGCCTGAAATCTGACACGTACACACACACACACACACACACACACACACACACACAAGGCTTTGATTAATTGCGTCTGCCTGTGTTTGCCAGTGAAACAGTATTCATTCAGGTTAGGGACCCTCGCTTAATAAGAGGTCAGTAGATAAACAGCTCGGCGAGGCAGCCATTTTGGGGATTAATCCTCGGGTTGGCCTCAGTTACCTCTGAGACGCTGAGGTTCAGAGGTGAGGGTTATGAACTATTACAAGAGAAACTCAAAATGGCTGCACACATTTAGTGACTAATGAACAGTTACTTGGACTCAGTCAAGTCTGTGCTGCAGTTTTCAAACCGGGATTTAGGGATAAAGAGTGAGAGGTCACTGAGCGGGATTCAGGAAAATGAGGATTCAGTTTAATTCATTATATCTGTTTAGATTTAAGATAATCCTGAAAGGAAATGGATAATTTCTGAATCACTAAATCACCTACAACAAAATACAGGGGAAAAATAGTCACCTACAATCTGGTCAAATTGGGATCTGTAGTTTAAAGGATGAGGCTGGTGGCATTCTGTGTTTTTCTTATTGTCAACAAATTCCATGAAAAGACCCAAACCTGAATTTATCTTCGAGAAGAAACAAGAATTCTCTATATAGCCGAAGCCTGATGTATGTTATTCCTCTTTTCCATAGAGCTCCATTGTTGTCCAAAAACACTCAGTGAGCCCCTCTCACGTACACCGTCCTGCTGCTGTAAATACTCAATATGTGAATTCATCCACAGCGGAAAATAGTCCCAAACATTTGCACGATTTGCTTCGTTTTCAGATGCATTTGCTAAAAGCTGCATTGCCCAGCTGTTCTCAAAATAACTGAAAAATGACTCTATATCTGTGATTTGTTTTGAAAGATTTACGTCTTCAGCAGGAACCGAAGATTGTTGGTTTAGATCTTTTGATGGGATTTATTGACAATAAGAAAAATACAGAATAATGAAAGCCCTTTTCTTTAATGAGTGTTTATTTGGGGTATTTACAACAAAACAAAAATACATTGAAGAACTGCTGCTGTTCTGTAATGATTTTGATGAAACAGTATTTTACTGATGCTCATTACAAGAAATTAAAAGTGTATTTTCTGTAGTAATGTGATTATTTTTTTCTACATAGAAAAGCCTCAATTTAGACTGCGCATATAAAGCTGTAATGGCTACTGTATGTGATATGATAGCGAATAATGGCCCCTCAGCTGCAGCCACTTCAGCAGGTGTGTATGCGACCTGCTTTTAAGAAGTGTCTCTCTCAGTCTCTCTCCCTCTCTCTCTCTCTCTCTCTCTCTCTCTCTCACATACACACACACACACACCCCAGGACGGCTGACGCAAATGTTACTCCTCAATTATTCAACCGCTTTAAATGGCAATCTGCACGAAGGCAGCGCTGGAGGAGGAAAGAGCAGAGCCACCAGAACACCACACTGTATATATCACATAGAAATACATGCATGTACTGTACAAACTTTATTTTGGCCTTTTTATAATTTGACTTTCACCACGGGATCAAACAATCACAGCTCAACCGTAAACAACATGCAGCAGCACATATTTAAACCGTGACAACGACACCGATGTGCTGTGTCATTAGATTGTCACTTTGTGATTTAAGGAAGCATATTGAACACATTTAGGAAGACACCGGCATCAGCAGATTTCCTGTGTGGACAGCAGTCATCGCCGGGCGCCTCAACTCTCACATGTTACTGATTCAGAGAGCAATAAGGGAGCGTTTCATATTCCTACCGTATGCATTCTTTTGTTCAACACCACATGTTTATTTAGGATGATAAACAATCAAACCCAGCGACGCTGAGGCATCAACAGATGAATAGCGATGAGGTCAGGGTAAATATTAGTCATGTGCTGATAGCAGAGATGATAAATGGTTCGAATACAGACACACACGCTTTCACTCGGCGCTCTGTAGCTGGGATCAGTTTGTGGCTCCGCTGTAGTCCAGCACAGCTTGGAAACTGTGGCGACAGTGTCAGCAATGTTTCTGGAACACTGAAACGTTGAGTTTTTTTGAACAGTAAAATGTTGGCTTTTGATCATTAATGTTTTCAGCACCAATTTCACCTTTAAATAGAGATTTTTCATCAGTTCGGTGTTTCACATTTTATGTGATGTTGCTCTGATGAGATTTTGCTTGATTTTGAGGGGGAAAACATCAATAAATGCCGCTGACTTCATTAAAATCTCATAAAATGCTTCTGTGATCATCTTCCAGTGACAGAATCACTTCACAGCATAATCCCACTATAATTACTGTTTTTGCCAATAACCTATAATTAATTGCTCATCATTGCCATAAAGAATTGGTACCAGTTTGTAAAAAGATATACATTTAGGGGTTTATAAATACTAAAACATGCCTTTATAAATGGTTAACAAAGGATTTATTAATGCTTTATGGATTAGTGATAAGCCATATATAAGGACTTTTAACAACCTGGCAACCCAAAAGCTGTTCTTACAAATTACTTGTTACTGATACATAAAAAGGAAAGCTATTGTAGCATTAAAGGATTAAAGGATAAGACTGGCAATATTTAATATTTTTGTTATTGTCAGCAAATCCCATGAAAAGACCACAGTTAGTCCGTCCCTCAATGCTGTCTGACTTCCCGACCCTGTCTGTGGCTCTCAGCCCCGAGACCACTGGTTCCTATTGAAGAAGTAAATCTATTTAAAAAAGGTTAGTGTAAATATGTTGTCTTTTTAAAAAAAACACTTCATAAAAACCTGGGCACTGTAGTTTCTAGCAAACGTTCCTCAAACTGGAGTTAGTAGTGCATTTGCTGGGGACTATTTTCAGCTGTGGATTAACACACATGTGGTGCTCTAGTGAGTATTTACACACCAGGATGTGTGTGTGGGATTGATTCAAAACAAACAACAATGCCCATGTGCATGGTAATGTGGGAACATGTCATCCCACTGCAACAATGTGGCTCACTGATGTGCTTTTAATAGTGTTTTGGACAAACAGGCAATGCTTGTTAAATCAACGTTGCATTTCGTCTTTTCATTGGATTTGTTCCCAATAAGGAAAATACAGAATAGCACCAGAGTTATCCTTTACTAAATTATTTATGTAAAGATCCAATGAAATTATGCTATATGTAGTGCAGCGGTAAAACCTCACGTGATGAGAGGATTTTAAAGAGTGGAGATCCAGGTCTGCTGTGGTAAAGGTGAAAGGTTGCAGTCAGGGTGGGGTACTGCAGCACCTGGTTAACTGGCCTACCATCCCTCTCTTTGTATTTAATACAGCGGTGATGGGATAATCCTGCCACTTCTACACGATAAAGATGTCTATATCCTCTGGCCCTTATCACACACACACACATACATGCAGGGACATCTAAGGCACAGTCTGTGTGTTTGAGGTACCAATCTCATAGGAGCAGCTGTAGCCTACAGCCTATATGGAGATGGAGGGGACCCAGTCACCCTGACCTCGTCACCCCGCACACACTGCACAGTTCTCACAGAACAAGAGGCGAAGGCTGGGGGAGGGCTGCAGTTCACTGGAGCTACTTCAAACAGCTCACTATAGAGACTTAGAGAGCATTATCTGATCTAGGTGTCTGCACACAGAGATGGTGAAACAGCTCTGTCCACCGCTGAGGAGGAGGTGAGGATAAAATAGATGGTTGTTGATGGCTGTTGAGCTCATTTATTGTGTGCCGGTCCCTTAAAATGCAAGCCTCTGCTGCATGCTTTGTTTTAACTGGGCCATATGAAGCCATTTTAAATATTAATCTTCAATTGAATCAATACCAATATCAATATATCTTAGATTAAATTTATTCTGACACCCTGGAATAATTAAAGAAATAAGGGCATGATTTACATGATCGCTATAATCTGTCTCGCAGCATCCGTTTGGTTAGCATTTGTGTATAAAGACCACATTTCCCATAAACCCTCTAATTTACTGTAGAACAGAAGATGTACTGTATCAACTGGTGCCACCTCCTCCTCTGTAGCGTATGTTTTTCATTGACTTAACCGCAGAGAATAAACACTTTGTAAATGGCTTTTAAATTTGCTTTTTTCGCTTCTTTCCCTATCGGCTTTTTCACTCAGAGAAACTCAACATTTTAGTTTTTGTTCAATTTGCACATAAAGCTCAGCACCATCTCACCCAGTAATGCTTGTAAAAAGTGTTCTTGTTTGTTTGTTTTTCTTTTGAAGACTTTGACACAAATTAACACATTTTAATATCTCACGGCTACCAGTCTTCTCAGCAATGTTCTTTTTTTTCCATAGTTTTGCCGAAAATAACACCGTAATGAATTCTTTCTACAACGCTACATGTAGCAGCTGTACACCCTAAAGCGTGAGTTCTGTTTCCCAAAATGAAGACCACATTTCTAATAAATCCTCTTTTTTTTACTTTAGTAAATATTGCTTTTTACTCCTTTCACTATTTTTTCACTGTTTCCATAATTTGCTGATAAGAGAAACTATTTTAGCTCATTCTGCAGAAAAAGAGCAACAACATCTTCCCAATTTGTGGTAATTTTTGTAAAGAGTCTTATTTCCTATTGTTTTGCAGATTGTGCCACAAATGACACAATGTAAGATGTCTTATAAAGGCTACAACTCTGTTTTTATTTTATTGTTTTCATCGTCATGATGTTGACGTCTCAAAACGAACACTGTAATAAATTCTTGATACAAAACTACAAGCTGTAGGTAACCCTGTGTGTGCTATTGTATATTCATGTATGCATTTTGATTAATCAAAAACACCAAATTCATTTAAGTTATATCTATTTAAAAAAAGACTGGATTAAATCCACCATTGTTGCATGTGAGTGTATTCAATCAGTTCCCAATAATACAATTGAAAGTTGCTCTGGCACCCCAGTGATCAATTCAGATTTCGGTTGATTGTTGGTGTATCCTGTTGCGGTAATGTGGCGGGGAGAGGCTGATGTTAGCAGCAGGTGCTGGATATCAGGTACCTGCGCAGAGCTCCAGCTAGTGTGTATCACAGCAGAGCGGTGACTGTTGATTATAAGGCTCTGCAGTAGGGATGCTCATTAATCACCTCGCTACTGATAATCTCATTTAGTGCCGCCAAATTACCTCAGGCTATCGCATGTGTGCGCGTCTTGTGTGTGTGTGAGTGTGTGTAAACACTCACCCCTAATTATGGCCCATTACTCGCAGTCAACCTCCCATACTCGTCTCTCTCTTGCTCTCATTGTCATCATCAGCACATTCACATGCAAACGTGTACACACACACACACACACACACACACACAATATTATTGATCTACAGATAATAGTCTGCCTCCACAGATGAGGAGGATGCTTGAGGTTTAATGGCTCTATAATTGCTAACATAAACAGCAGTGGAAACCAGTCCCCAGGTGACACTCAGATGCTCTCAGATGTTGGTATCTGCTGCCACCTGCCTGTCGCAGAGAGAAGTGACTGAATACTGAGGTCATTTGCTCATACAGCCTGCAGAGGGCAATGCTGAGGTCTACATGTGGCAGTGGTGGAAGAAGTACTTAGGTCCTTTACTTAAGTAAAAGTAGCAAAACTACAGTAGTATTATTATACAGTAGTATTATCAGCAGCATATGCCTAAAGTATTGCCCCTCTATGAGATGTGTATTATTTTTTCATTATATTCTTTTATTAATGATGAATTAACATGATAGCAGCATTTTTGATGAAGGTGGAGCTCATTTTAACTGCTTTATATACTGGTTGGTCGTTAAATCTATGATAATGAATCACATTTCATAACTCAATCAGATGTTTTGTAAGTAAAATTTTCTAATCTGCAAATTAACCAGTAACTATCGCATAAAAGCATTAAGTCGAATGATGGTAGTGGAGTAAAAAGTATTATATTTACCACTGAAAAGTAAAGTGGCATAAAATGATAATTTCTTCTAAGTCACTAAAATGTGGTTTGCAGGAAATACAATTTAATTTCTGTGTAACATTCTGGAGCCAATGACTCTGCTAAAATCTGGTTGTACAACTACAACGTAGTATCTGCACGATTGGTCTCCATTCTATTTCAATGGAGTAGATTCATTTTCTGTGCGAGTGTGACAAGATTGTTTTCTCCCTCATTTCAATTTTTTGGGGATTATTACACAAATGAACAACATACATATTCTTGTGATTATTGTTTTAGGAATGCACACACAAACACAAGCTCTGTGTGAGCTTTATGTATTTTAGGTCAAATAACGCTGCAAACATCTTTTTTTTTTCTTGTAATTTGTCAAATCATGTTGTGTGTTAAAAGAGCTCAGTTTTAAATGACATGCATCCACAGTGTAATTTCATCTTTTGACCACTTGTTGGCCTACACCAATCGGAACAAATCCTCCAACCTGCCTATAGTGCCATATGAATCCATGTGGCACTTTCTCTTATTTATACTTTTGGATGTTATTTTATTTCATTGTCCAATTAACGTATGTTTCTTATAATCATGTTGTTTTTCTCTTTTTCTTTTAGAGTAAGATGTTTGCTTTTATTCTGTACATATTTTTTT
Source organism: Oplegnathus fasciatus (assembly GCA_003416845.1). Taxonomy (NCBI): domain Eukaryota; kingdom Metazoa; phylum Chordata; class Actinopteri; order Centrarchiformes; family Oplegnathidae; genus Oplegnathus; species Oplegnathus fasciatus. Next base: position 297,883 of record NTHP01000334.1, read on the forward strand.
ATTCTTCTCTTTTTCATTTTTTATCTTTCGTATGTGCAAAGGTACATAAAACTTTAAATATCCTGGATCACAGCCGTATAGTGACGTTCCCTTTCAATTCCCCAACCAATCTCAAATCTCACCTTCATTATAATTCTCACTCGGTGTCATCCAGGTCTGCTGAATATCATTACTGACTTCAAAGCAGGAGACAGAGGAGGACTTTAATCAGAGAGTTCCAGCGATAGTGAGGCTCTGTAACCCCAGGGTAGTCTAGTGGAGCTGATTCCAGCCAAATGAATATGGAGATGAAGGCCTTACATGTGGGAAGACTTGTGATAAGTGGAGGATGAAGGTGTAACAGAGCTGAAAAAGTGAGTCTAGCACTGCAGTGTCTGAGTTTGTGTCGATGGACAGGAGTTGCAGTGCAGAGACACCCAGTTCAAGAGGAAGTACTTATAGCTCCAATGAATCACAGCTTTAAGATAAATTAAGAAAAATATAAAGGAAACAAGAATAAAACTGAATTCTACACGTCAAAACCATGTCCTCTAAATGCAAGCTGCTAGACGTGACCACCAGGGGGCAATCATGTTACACCCAGTAAGTTTTATATCTTATCTTACCTTTCAAGGCCAGAGAAAGACTTAGAGAGGCTACTTCTTGCTTTTTCAGGAGGATTTCAATAGATGGCCAAATGATTAGACTTCTTAATTAAGGGCATTCAAGCCTGACCCGCAAACCAAGCATGTAGGTGGCTTGAGAGAGTGGAAACACATCCAAAAGTGAGTGTTCTCACCAGTGCTGCGCATCTCATTAGCTGAAGAGCAACATTCAAAATCAAAGTGCCCTGACATTTTTAATAAAATACACCGCATGATAAGGAGGAAAAAACACTCTATTAAGTCTTCTTTTAGTTGCAGAGGACGGTTGGTTCGAGCAGCATTTTGGGAGTTCTACATTGGCAGGCGAGGGGGAGGACATCAAGGGTTAAAGACTTACAGGAAAGAAGGAATAAAGAGACATGAAAGCTTGAGGGAAGGAGAAAGAGCAAGAAAGGGCGAGTGATAAGGTGACAAGTTGTCCTTGCACGGTGAACCGTGTCTGCAGCGTGCGTCCGTCCCTGTGGCGACTCAAACACAGACCTGATAAAAATGCAACAGGGCATGGTCCTCCCTCCCCTCTCTCCCCTCTCTCAGCTCCTCTTGCACGCCACGTCCCTCCCCCTTCTTATCTATTTTCACGCTTTACTCTCCAAACACGCACTCTCCCTCCTTCCTCCCTCTTCAGCCAGATAAAAAAAAAACACAACTGTCTCACTCTCTCAGCGTATGAGAACGCTGCGTTTCTTCTCATCCACGTTTTCCTCTCACCCTCCTCTTGAGGAAATGTGACCCTGAGGGCTTCATGAATGATCTCATTTCTGCTATGCAAACAACATCATGTACACTGAGGCACAGAAGCAGCTTTGAAAGAGGCGACCTCTCTGTGTGCGCATACAAGTGTGTGTGTGTGTGTGTGTGTGTCTGCATAATGGAGTGGCAAATTGGCTATTTTGCTCTAATAATAACATATCGCAATGATTTTCCACACCCATCTGATTGATTACCATGCTAACATTGGCCTGGCGCACCACACAACTTCCTTCGGCTGGCTGAAAATCACATGCGACATGATCATGCTTTACTTGGTTAACCTTTATTTAACCAGAAACCAAGTACAAACACAAAAAGGATATGTAGAAATCAATCTCAATGTAAGTAAGCTCATATAAAGATGTTCAGAGTCTGCTTCATTGAAAATATTCAACGTAAGACTCACACAGAGCAGAGAACTGCTGCCGCAGTGCTCTTGCTGGGTTGAAACTTTCGAGCATGTTGCACTTTTCACCACACCCCAATCAGTGATGTCACAGCGGGCGCTTTCCATCAGCTGTCAAAGGCAAAACACCTGCTGTGACATCACTGATTGGAGTGAGGCCAGAAGCACAACACGCTCTAAAGTTTCAACTCATAGAAAGTAGAGCAGCACTTTTATACTGTATGTGTTTAAGTGTTGATTTATCCTTTAAAGCTGCACTAATCAATATTTTTAAATATAACATTGTATTAAGGTGAAAGGTGTCTTTTATTGTGACAAACCCACCAAGAGCACCTTAGCGTCTTTGAGCTCACTGTTTTTGTTTTACAGTGCGCCACTTTACTGTTAAATTCACGCTCGCCGCTCTCATCAACCTCGTTTCCTGCCCAGCACCACACGGCAGATAAAGTTAGCGACTAGCTGGTAAACACAGTGGAGAATATAGCAAGCTAACAACCGACATAAATTTCCTAGAAGTTGGTGAAAACGAGCAGAAAGGAAAGTAAATATTGGACATTTTTCGGATCACTGCAAACTCGCTAATGTTGCTGGATGTGTTAATAGGCAATGTTTGCTAACATGTTAGCCATATCAACTTAGTGAGAGCATAATATGTCAAATATTTGTGTAATATTCAGTTCATAGTGGACTTCTGCCCCCAAGAAACAGATTAATGCAGCTTTAAGTGCATGTTAAATCACAAAGTGAGAGCATGTTTTTGATGTTTTGTTCTTTTTGAAGAATTTGGGGGAAAAAACCAGTTATCATGACATGGAAACGTAACTAAAAAAGTTCACATTTGAAGCTGAAAAGTTGAGTCAATTGTCACTTAATGGGGAAAGAAACAGCAAATCTGTATTTAGAAAAGTCAGTTTTGAAGTATTGCTGTCTCTGGGGCCTGATGATGGCGCAGTGGATTGTTGTGGTTGGTAATTTTCATATTCAAGAGAGGTGACTTTTGGACTTGGGAGTTGCCTCAAATCAGGCAAAATCATTGTGTAGGTAGTCAACGGGAAGCACACTAATCAGTAAATATGGGGACGTTTGATTCGTGGATGCACTAACTCAGCTGACAAAGGTGTCTGCACTGTGCAGAGGTGAGTGTATTTAACTGACGTCATTGAGGAAGTATTTTTAGCCAGCTTGCGTGGTTCACAGCGGTACATGAATATAAAATGCTCAAATTATCTTCGCGGACATCGATTCTACCCGTACAAATCGCCATCATTTCCTTTGGCGGTGTTGCTAATGGAGCTAATCTGTTATGATACGGGAATGGCAGAAGGAGAATGAGAGGGCAACGCCGAGTGCGTGTCTGAATTAGCCCTTTATTTTTGTCAGCTACACTTGCTTGAGCTAATGTTCTCACGCTACACTGTGTGGTGGGTGAGAGTACACTGGATGGGTGCACACCTAATGGGACACCGAGACCCCGGTTCATCCAGAGGCTTTACTGCGTATTGGCTGTGTGACTCTTATGCCCTTGTGCTCATCCAGGAATAAATTGCCCTGCAATGTATTGTGGTCCACAGAGAGCAGAGTAACATTCATTATGTACTCGCCGCAGGGTAAGTCATCAAGGTTGAAGGACCGAAGCTCAGGTTTGAAACAAGAACTGTAGAAGAAGAGTTTTTACATGCACAGTGCACAGCAGAGGAAGCGTTCACCCTGCGTTCAGGCCTCCCCTCTTTCCTCCCATTTCTGTTCCATCCCCTCTCTTCAAGTCTGGTGTTTATCCTCACTTCTCCACCGGTCCCTTTCATCTTGTCTTCTACGCAGCGTCCTCCCTCCTCCTCCTGCTCTTCTTTTTCTCCTTCCCCTGCCACCCCCACTCTCCTCCTTTGGTTTCTCTTCCCAGACAGACCAGAGACAGAGAGAGAGAACCCCCAGACACATTAGATCAATGGCGATGATAGGAGCCTCCGAGAGTCAGGAAAGGAAATTACACGGCTGTGCTCACAGCCAGCAGATTTCTTATTTCCAAAAGCCTCTCATTCCAGCCTCTCATCTTGATTTCTAGAGCTCTGATAAGTTCCACTGATGCCGACTTAAAAGGACAGCCAGGTTGGCAACGCGATGGCATCTCTCGCTCATTCTCTTCTCCACTTTGTGTGAACAATATCCACTTAAATAAAGCCTTTACTCCCGTCCTCAGCTGACTATTATGAAGCATGAATATGCGTCACTCCTGCAAAGCAGCCATGACAATGTTTGGAGTGAATGGGACAGCGTTTGTTCAGTGCAAAAGCAACCACACTGTCCCGACCGTGCCCTTGTGTGACCTCTGGACAGGATGTGTGTGTATGTGTTGAGGAGTGGTGTGTGAGGGGGGCGGGTAGGCATTCGAGGGCTGGATGAGTGACAGAAAAGAGCATCTGTCAGGGAAACACACTAACAGACAACTCATACATTATTCACTAAATGGAGGCATAATACAGGCAGGAGGCGTGTGCATACATACTTGTGTGTGTGTGTGTGGGTGTGTGTGTGGGTGTGTCTAAGTGTGTTCAACGGCTTATGTTTGTGTTTTTCATGACTCGTGTTAAAGTGAAATGTGAGCTAGAGACCAATGAATGAGGTGACACACTTGACATGAAAACAAAAGAGGAAATCTGCACTCCTAACGAGAGTGCTCCCTAATGCCAAGACCCCGGTGAAAAGAAAATTAAATGAAGATAACCCTTAATTTGTATCTACTATGTACATGTATTAGGGCTGCTTGCTTTTTATTTGAAATTCCAATAACCATTCAAACATGAGAAAAATAATCAATATTCAACCTGTAATGATCTGCTCAAATGCAAAATTCACAAATTAGAAGCGCAGGCCGTGCCAAGCCGGGACGTTTATAAAAATTAACTGTCCGTCCGACCCATGCATGCCCTACCAGGCTATTGCTGTTTTCTTTGCTAATGTAAAATGGAGAAAACTATCTAACCATGCTGAACAGATAATTATGACACAAAACCATCCGAAACGGTTTACCGCTACGGTTTCGCAAAACACTTTCACGCTTGATTTTCACAAAAATGTACAGAAAAAGTTTCACAAAAAAAATGATCACAGTGAGAAAAATGGCTGCGTTAATCATTGGTTTCACCATCTCTAATTGTATTTTTCTTCAGGATGCAAACGTTCTATCTATTCTAATTTGTACTTTGTGAGATTATGCATTAATGTTTTTGAGTTCCAGCACTAACTGGAGGTCCATCATCCACTTCAGTGCATTTTGATGCTAACAGGTATGGACGGGTGATGCATCCATGCCGTCTTTAACCGTCTGTTCGTTCCCTTTCTTCTTTTCCCCAGAGACAGGCACGTAGCCCCTTCCTCAGCATTCCTCAGACATCGTGTGGGGGGTCGTGGTGACATTGTCGCACCGACCCTTGACCCCATCCTGTCACTGAACACATCTCCCCTTCTTCAATCTGGAGCAGAGCTAGTGGCTCGTTTTTCTTCCTCTGATTCCATCCCCCCACTTCCCTTCAACCTTCCTGTTACTGCCTTCAAAGTGTCACGTTCTGGCTGTCCATTTAAACCTTTTCAGCGGTTTAATTCAATCTTTTTTGATTTTATTGGCAAATGTATCATTAAACTCTGTTTCTTTTGCCTCAAAGTTCAGTTAAACTTCTTAACTGACATAATTTACTATAATTTCATAGCGTTAACAGCCAACACAAAAATGAATAGATAGATGTGGAAATATGACAATGTGACAACAACAATCGATAAATTAGTAAATGTACACATTTAAAATATGCAGACATAAAATCTATAGTCACACTGATCAATACTCTCATTATTTTTCTTCATTGTGTTTCTCTAGTTGGAATTTGCAAGTGTGGGTCGAACTGTTATCCTGTTATGCTTCCATTGTATGTTGTCATTTCACAAAGCATTTCAAAATGATTACATGTATTATCTGAACTTCTAAAGATGAGACATCTCTTCCCCAGACTACAGTCAGCTGCTACTACTATCACACCTCAGTCCATCTTCATCTGTGTTGCGTACTGATAGAAGAGCACCTCTGATTTTCTGCTTGAAATCTATTAGCTGCATCACATTTAATCAATACACATACTGTAGATAAACACACAAAATAAAGTTGCCTTTACATGGAACAATTTGAGTTATCCTGAATGTAATAAGTCCACCAGCTCAGTGCTTCCTGTAGGTAAGAAAATAATTATCTCCAGCTGCTTTTCTGGATACACCTACTATTGATTTCCACTGATAGAAATGAAGGGTGGAACGAGTTCACAGCTGTCAAATGAAAGATGTCAGTCACTCAGTTCACTTTGAGCTCTGTCTGCTGTTACTAATACTGTAGTACTTCCTGTGAATACACAGTATGGGTGGCAAAATTTCTTTAACTTTTAATTATAGACATAGTTACCAATGAGCAGATAACAATGTAAAAATCCATACAGATTACAAATCTATAAATCTTTGACAACCCAGTTCTACTGGAGATGGAAGATTAAAAAAGTAAGATGGTGATTGGTCAGCGTCTGACAGCCCATTGATTTCAGACTGGTTGATGGAATTAAAATTGGATTCATCAGCTTCAATACAATTTCTAAGATACTGATTATTAACTGATTATGTTTCATTAGGTTAGCAGGTCTGTGGGGTGCCTCCCATGTGTTTAAAATAATTGTGTTTTCTGGTGGGGTTTGCCACTAGTAATCAAATGATCTGTTGCTATTGGGTTTCATAATCAATTCTTGCCAGTCCATTACACCAGTAAGACGTGAGTGGCAGGGAGCGGAAGCCTGTGTCAGTCTGGGATGAGTGAAAACATTACGGGGATATCCATGAAAAAAAAAAAAGCTTCCATATTCCCAGATGTCATTTTGGTGCGGGCTAAGCCAGTGTCATTCGGTGGGGGCTAAGCTGTTAATTGAATTTGATGGCGCATCTGCTGCCTTATGAAATGACATAAGACGCCGCGGCCTATTGCCTCATGCCCTCATACTCTATCTGTACTCTGTCTCATCTGACCTCCTCTCTATTCTCTCTCTCTCTCTCTCTCTCTCTCCATATATATATATATATATATATATATATATATATATATAGCACTCTGTCAAGACTTGGAAACAAATGATATGATGGATTACAGAGCAGACAATCACACAAACTAATGTGACCCAGGTATGAACTGTGGGTTATTTACAGCTGGTTATAGAATAGATGTGATGTAAAACACCCCCTGGCAGCCATATTGTTTGCTCTTCGATGACAGCGAACAGCTGGTTGCATTTTCAAATGGCAAGACATGGAATCCTTCACTCATTCACTATACACTACATAGGGAATTATGTAGAGGACTATATAGTGTGACAGATGACAAAATCAAAACACAATTTTGGACTTAATCAAGTCATTCCTCTCTTCTGGTCATAAAAATTTAAATTATTTTAATTCTGTCAGTGTAATTTTTAATTACTTATTATTTTTAAACAGTTAAGTCAGTTGTAGCCTTGTGGGATCATTTGAGTACAATATACAGGTATAATAATGTTGACATTATTTTAGACATTCAGAGAACATCACAAAAACTAGTGAATAGTGAATTTGGACACTCGTTATACTTAAATGTGTGTTTTGTGTTTAGGTCATGTGGCTTGCTAGCTATCTGTATTTGGTCAGCCACAATCACTGCCCTGTTGGCGCATCTTAAATAAGATAATAATACACATGAGCTCATGTTTGCTAACAAATTAAAAACTACAGTTTACTGTTAAACACGTTTATAAGATACACAGATAACAATGCAGGTCTTTCTCATTTTATTTCAACTAGCACAGTTCTGCATTGCCTTTAAATGATGTAGGATGCCATGACTATGAGGAGGATTACAGGAAATACAAGGTCGTTATCTCTGGAATATAATTGAATATGGAAAAGATTTCAAACAAAAGAGTCTTGGAATTTCAGGAGAAGTAAGACGATATGACGTTTTTAAACTTTACAGTAATGTGTCAGACAATATTTGTTTATTTCGTTCAGAAAAGCATTTTTATGTCGTGGAAGTGCTGTTGCATTTATGATTTGGAATGATACTGTAAATCAGTATGTTATTAGGCCTTTTGTAAAAATCATATCAGCCTAGCACTGTTGTCCCCCGCTGGTGTAATGGAAGTGAAGACAGGAGTCTCAGCAGTGTCAGTCTGCCAAACTGTAGATTTCAGATGTATCCCATGCTGTTTCAGAAGCTTTTCTAATGATGGCAGGTATAAAACTCTGAGTGCTTAACATTAAAGTGATATGAAGATTTTGAATGTCAACAGCAAAGAACCAGCTACCTGAAGTTTCGGTACAGAAATATTGACATCAGTATCAGCCTTCAAAAACCCATGTAAGACGAGAGATAGCAGCCTCTCTGTCTGTTTGGAAGGAACGATGTAAGGGAGGTCATAGGCACCGGCACAGGGGAAAAGACGAAGATGGAGGGGGGAGATGAATGAGGCCGAGAGATCGAGATAGAGAGCAAGCAGGAAAGAGAGAGAGCGATGCAGAGAGATGTGGGCGCTTTGCCGTGGTTCAGCGAGTATTGATCTGGTGTCAGGTGCTAGAAGATGGATCATGAACCCTCCTTCTGTCTTCTCCTCCTCCACCTTCCCCCATGTCTAGTCCTTCTCCCTCCTTCTTCATTCACCCATTCATTGCAGTGCTCTTTGTCTCCTCCCTTCTCTCCTCAAGTCCCTGAACATCTCTCCATCTCTGTCCAGTTGCATCACGCCACATCTACCCATCTCTCCAGGGGCTCCATCTTGGCCTCATCTCTGCCTTTTTTCATCATGATTCTCCGTCACAAATGCAAAACACTGCACGTGCACATACATACACACTGTTTGTCTGATGTCCAAATGAAAGAAGACAGCCAAGAAAAATCAGGCAATTTATTGTGAAGGCGTGGAAAAAAACAGAGTGAAGCAATATGTCACTTTGTGGTTGCCGTGGTAACCATAAGCATCTCGAGTCAGAAAGCACATTTGTTTCCATTTCTTGTTCGCAACACTGCCTCATCGTGGACAGATTCCCATCTACCTCTCTGTGTTTTTCTCTATCTGTTTCATTATCTGTGTCTCTCACCCCGCCTCATGTTCATCATGCTCTTGACACTTACAGTAAAGGACTAATGACTCAATTATGTCCTTCCCGTCCTCTCCCCGTCCCTCTCTCCCCAGTCTCATTTTCTCCGGACACGACGCAGCATATGACCCTGTGTCATGCAGCCGGGGCTTGCCCCTATTATCGACTGGCCGCAGGACTGGGAATCTCCTCAGAGGATGCTGACTGGCTGCGGCCCCGTCAATCCCAGCACCCCCACTGCTGTACTCACACGTTTAAGGCCACGACTGGACTCTAAAGAGACAGATGGACCTGCAGTAAAAGAGAAGGTGATGTAAGCAGAGACAAAGTCAGATTACAAATGAAACAAAATTTAGGTGGACACGAAGATGAAAGAGGCATTGATGTGAGCTTTTACTTACTATAGACCTTGGGTCACTTAGTTGTGCATTTAGTTGTTTATATAATCTATATCACACCAATCGCCAAACTTCAGATACTATCAAATGAACACACAGTTGACCATTCACAAAGCCCCCCTTAGTTACCGTTGTTATTGTCAAGCTTTCCGTTCTCTCACAGCACACATGCAGTTGATAATAGAGGAAGATTTAACACTTCAAATTATTTGCAATTTTTGAAACAATGGGTTCTTGATTTCAGACAGAGGCACACAAAAGCAGGCGACCGCCGGCTTTGCCAGCTGAAATGACAGCTGTCCAATTTTATTGACTGCAGCTAGCTAGTTAAGCCAACACTACCTCCATGAGTCGGTTGAAAACATCTCCAGCTGACTTCTTAATATTTCAAACGTAAACTGGTTTTAAAACAAGAACACAGTAAAAGGGGTCTTAAATATTCACTTGATAGTTACATACATGACATTATGTTAAAAGACTAAGGCTAAAGTTACATGATAGGCAAAATGCGGTGGTAAGATGTATGCTTTACTGTTTATATTTTCAAACAGCATGTTTCACTTTTAATGTTGCAAAAGAAAAGTAGAACCAGCCGGAGTGTAAACTTCCTCAAATCCACTGAAGAGCAGGACAGAGCTGCTAACATCACCTCACAGTCTGATGCAGTAGCACCACAAAATGTAGCTGTTCAGTGATGTGCTCCTTGGCCTTGGAAGTAGTGATGAGTTACTACTGTTGGTAGTAAGCCAGACATGCTAATGTTTGCAGCTTACATTAGATAATAGCTCTTTGGGAGAGGGGTTTAGCTAAATAAATTCATATGCACACCCATATACATACAAACACTCAATATAAAACATAATCCTGCTGTTGTGGGATATTTGGCATACAGTTTGTCCATGTGTGCTTGTAGTAATCCTGGAGGAGTGCTGATATGAAGAATTAGGTGTTCACAACGTATATGTAACCTTCAAGAGATCTGCAAAGTCAGAGTGACAGAGAAAAAAGAGAAAGAAAGAAAGAAAGAAAGAAAGAGAGGGTGGTGTGGAGATGAGGTAAAGAACGCACACATATATGCACACATACACACACAAACAGGTAATCAGCAAAGTCAAAGTGCAGGCCCTGAACAAACGTTGTGTCCTGCAGCGGGCTGAGAGCACAGAGGAGGCCGGCTCAGCTCCAGATGACATGGGGAGATGGATGGAGAGAACTAAAAAAGGAAAGGGAAGATGTGAGTCTCTGCAGTTCTGCCTACACAACAGACTGCTCTGCATGGCTGCATGCATAACAGGGGAAGGAAAAGAGGAGAGAGTACAGGAAGTAAAGGAGGTGGAAAAGGAGGAGGAGGGAGGGCGAGCAGGAAGAGGTGGCGTGCTGTGCCTCGGTAATGTTTTTGCAGCCCCTGTGTCCTCTGGATGTTACGACATGAAGGCAGCATATGTACGTGTGTGTGTGTGTACCTGTCATTATCTGTTACAAAGTGTTTGGTTGACATTCAAGCAGCATTTCATCACTTTGCATGTGTGTTGTTTTCTGTAAATAAAAGTGTTTGTCATAATCAGATATGCAGGCTCACAGTGACGGCAGGAGGACCACATTTTCGACTGAGGACACAAGATGGCATGACATGAGTGTCATTTGTCACATTCATATCCTCAGCAAAATTTAATAAAACGCATGTGTCGAGTCAAGAGTGCGCTCGACTCATTCATTCGCCTCATTTTTTAACCTGTGTAGGTCAGTGTGTGTAGTTTCTTTAGATGAGTGGAGCTGAGTCTTGGCCTTCCAGGGAGGCCAGTCCTCACTGCATGCTGTGAGACACCGTACCAGTACACCCATTTGCTGTGTGGTTGTACCTGTGCTAAGTACCTGGTAGCAAACCTGGACACATAGTATGCCACAGTAATGTCATATAGAAGTTGTTATGAAGACTCTTCTATAACCGACATGGTGCTAAATAATACATTAATGTCTGCAAACATAGATACCAGATATCAGTTAAGGTGCATCAAAGTAACTACACCCTATCTAATGCTAAGTTTGTAAATGCATACTATTTGTAGCCCCACATGGAAAACTCTTCCAATCATACAACTGCAGTTCAAATTCATTCATTCATTCAATGTGTACATTGCAGACATTATTAGTATCACTGACAATTACCTAACCTTGATGAAGTCCTGACAATGTTTTTTTT
>NTHP01000334.1:314548-355969 GCA_003416845.1 Oplegnathus fasciatus
ATATTGACAAACATTTTATCACAGAAACTTCCCAGTAAGCTTAAAAACATGTATGTTATTTTACTCCTTTACACCATTTTGGTAAATATATAATAATATAATATATAATATAATAATATAATGTACAGGTGTATATATAACAAATACAATAAAATAAATGTGATGCAGGCTGCAAGTGGTAACAGATTACCTAACATGAAATGAATTATTAGAAACACATGCATTCGTGTTATTACTGTAAATGTGATCGCAGCCCATCACAAACAAACGTTCACACATATGCATTTACACAGAAAGACTGCTCACACATACGCACGTAGATATGAAGGAGCACACATGCTCCTCTACCCACACATGCGATAACAGATGTACAAAAACACACACAAGCGAGATGAGTGATGCTCGTCCATCTGGACCGCAGACTGCCGTGTGTCATAACAATCACAGGAGGATGACGTCGACACAGAGAGACAAAACTACAGTGAAACAGGAGAAGACAAAAGGAAAGAGGCTAACGGAGATCAAGGTGAGAGAGCAGAAGCGTGTCTTGGCATGCGCAATCTTCTCACTCGGTCCAAAGGCATATTTTAATCTCTCTCGCAGCTCGTTCCACACAGCAGGTGCACAAACGCTCTCAGTTTTTCTCCCCATTTTTCCCTCCCTTTGTTTTTTTTTCTGTCCTTGTTCTATCACATCTTTTTTACTGCTGACCTCCCTTGTTTCCAAGCTCTCAGATGCTTTGGCCATGCTCAAAGCGGAGAAAATAGACATCTCCAGAGATTTTTCCCGGTCCCTCTCGCTCCACTGTGCTGAAAAATAGAAAGAAATAGACATCAGAATCATTCTGCGCTGTCATCGTTCAGCTTTTACGCTCGCTGAAAGCTACTTTTGAAGGTCTCGCAGTATGAGGTGTTTTTATAGAGGCTGTAATGATGAGCAAGTGAGAGCTTTAGCGCCGCTACCTGCTCTGTTAAAATGGGGACAAAGGAAAAAAAACACACACACACACACACACATATAGAGAGGCAACAGTCCCAGTGTGACCTTTATTTGCCCCTTCAATAGAAGTGTGGATTACAGATGGGGGCATTTTTCACGGTGCATGAGCACACAAACCAAACACACACACAGACACACTCACTGGGTTTGCTCTCAGTAGGAGAGCTTGTGGTCAAATACCTCCAGCTGAGGAAGTCATCCCACCACCATATGTCACACCCACCCCCCTCAATCCCAGATCCCCATTAGTCACCCACCCTTTCCCTTCCTCACCCGCCACCACCCTCAGAACCAAACCATCCTCGTCCCTCATTCGCCAAAACCGTCCCACGCCACTTTTGCTCTCGGCTTCATAAAACTCTTCACTGATGCGGTGACGTCATCTCCGTGCAACCTGACACTGCACTGCAGCACGACTACTCTGTGCACAAGTAACCCGAGCGGCCGACTGTCTACAACACTGACACCAAAAACGGGAGTCGACCTATCACTCAACTGCCCATTTACTCACTGTTGGTGGAGAGAGGACCAGAAATACAGTATCTGACTCAAGTTCTCTGACTTGGCTCAAATTTAGTAGAAGTCAAAAAGGTTAAAAGGTGATTAAGTGACTATGAGTAATAATAAGCATTAAAACCAAATGCCAATCACTTGCATAACTGAGTAATTGAGTAACAGCCAGAAATCAATGCTTTGTGAACTAATACAGTAGTAATGTAATTTGTGTTGTTCAACAATCTTATTATTTCTATAGAGATATTAAGGTTATTTTCTTAACTAATCATCAGGAGGCTCATGCACATACATAAATTCTGGGCAGGTCCTGCTGCGTTCCCATTTCTTCTTTTATTCTACATGGACTAGTTCTGGATGATGATATGAATGAACAAAGCTTTTCTAGTGAGGCTTTTTTGTGTTCAGTATATATCAGGTCTGCACTGGTACCTACTGTCTCCAGGAAATAGCCACAGCCTCGCACTCTGAGTCCGACACTGTCAAAGGCTCTTGCTTTCACTCGTATATATATATATAATTTTAGAGGTCTGGAGCTATGCCGAGGCAACATAACACTTGAATTTCCTACATGAACATGACAGTGTTTCAGCCAAAAATCCACTTGTGGTTGAAACATTAGCCATGTCCACAGTTTTCCACAGCTCACCTTTTCAGATAGTCCTCAGGCGGACTATTTGAAGTATCCACCGTAAAACAAAGACGACAAACCAGGCAGGGAGTTTTATCTCCCTCCTCTTATTCATGACATTATTTGTTTTCTTTTTTCTGTACAGTTAGCTACGTTCATAGCACTTCAATAAATTGTACTTGATTGTGTGAACATGCCTGTCACAAATTATGCAGAAAATCAGAAACCTTCAAACAATAACGTCCTCAGACAACCTTGTTACTAGCAAGTGTCTTGACATAAACTGCGTAAGAGGCTAAATTGTAAGATACTGTATAGTAATTTGCCCTAAACATTCTGAAGTTTGCAAATATTACAGTAACTGTTATTTTTAAATGGCTCTCAGCAGTTAGGCCTTTATTGCATCTTGTTACATCACTGTTACCAAAACCATGAGAGGCTGGAGAGTTTAAACATGTTCTATTGATTAGAAGAACATGTTCCTTTTTGTTTAAAAAATGACAAGATTAATGACAAGATTGTTTAGATCCACCAGCATACTGAAACAAGCTGATGGCATTGGTGTGTATATCCTGTTTCCCTCATTTGATCCCCCTGCCCCCGAACTGCCTCCTCTGTACATATGGAAAAGGTTCAGCGGTAACTCAGTGAAGTATGGCACCGATGCGCCTGAAGTGAGCATTTAGAAGAAGAGGGCAGAGTGGGACTGGAGTGTAATACTTGCTTCCTTCTCTCTTTTGCCCCATTTATGACCATAATTCATTTCAGCATCACTATGGAAACTGAGAGGCCATAATCAGCGAGCGGCGTCCTAAGTGGTGCCTGAACAAAAAGACAATAATGAAAGTGAAGGCTTGAAAAACACTGTTGACTTTGGTGGGAGATGGGGAATGAAGAAAAAAAAACTACAAGCGATGATTTTGTATTGTTCGTAGTGAAAGATTGGATAAATTAAGTATTGAACTTAAGTGCAATTTAGCATCCTTGATAATTTGAGAGTTATTATCTTGGAGACAATAAATAAGAGGCAATCAGTCATCCCTAATGAGAGTGTGATTGGGAGCACTTCAGTGAATAAACGCTAAAGCAGCTTTGCGAAGACTTAAATGTCTTTTCATTGGCCGGGGTGATTAGAACAGAGGCAGTGCTGCTTTGTGTACAGCTTTTACAGCACGCTGTCTATTGTGAAGACAAAACCTGTCAGCAATAAGAGTCGCACACACGCACTTACACACTGCCTTCACAGCTCACACCTTTCAGATGGGTGGAGGCTGGCTGCACATCATGTGGTGAGAGTAGGAGGGCTTTGTAAGCTAATGGGGCATAAACTCATGTTGATAACTGCATTCTTTTGGCTTTAGGGTAGTCTTTCAGATTAGGTTATTCAGGATAAATGTTATTTACGAGGGATGTAAACGAAGAAGAATACGTTACTCGGTATGAACAGATAATCTGCTGTGAACTGATGCGAGCAGCATCTGGATTTTTGCAGTAATCATTTTTTCCCCCTGTCACAGGATTGACCCAGTTTGGCAAAACACTACATCACATCTTCTCAGAGTCATAACTCAGAAACACACAAAAAATCATACACACTGCCACAATTAGCTGAACTCACTCTTTACAGTAGTGGTATCATAGTCATCAGATTCATATTTTGTCTTCAGTTCGCTGGATTAATGGCGACAAGCAGAAGCAGCAGTTGTGCGTTGTGTGCTACCCTGTTGGTTTTTAACCTGTTTTAACGAAGCTCAGACGTTTTGCTGTAGACAGCAACTTTATTTGCTGGTTTGGGTCACTTACCTTGAAAAACAGAAACAGTAAAATTGCAGGCACAAATCTAAATGACCTCTCCCAAGTGTACAAAGTCAGAGGCAAAAAGAAGGCCCGGTCAGTCCTTGCTGACCCTCGTCATCCTTTGTTCAGTCAGTTCAGGTTGCTTCCATCTGGTCGCAGATATAATGTGCCAAGATGCAGGACCAAAAGATTTAAGAATTCACTGGTCCCTGCTGCTATAGGCCTTCTGAATAACATTAGGTAATTCTATTTTTTCTCTTTTTTTGTGTGTGTGTATTTGCTGTGTGTTGACTGGTGTGATGATTGTACTTCACTGCTGGCTGTGCAACAAATAAAGATAAAGATAAAGATTACCTTGATCAGAGGCAAAAGTAATCCAGTGATTACTGTCTGTACTCAGTGAACAGCAACTGCTACGACTTCCCATGATGCAAAAATGCAGACAAATGAGCTAGAGGCTAAAAAAGGTTTAGTTTTAACTTTGACATTCAGTATATTGAGCGAGGTTAATCCTTAATAACTTTTCATCAGTTTACATCAGATTTGTTGTGCAGTGCAGGATAAAGTTTGACTGATGTGTCACAGGTGTTATTTTTACCTCTTGATTTGATACTGAAGCCTGGCCATTTGCCCAACTCGGCGGTAGACAGAAAACGACGAGCTGAAGTTCATGACCTTCTTAAAAGTGCAGATTTTCATCAATAGCTTTCTCTCTGTCTTTTTTTTAATAGACAATTTAGACCAACTTCATTTGGACGGCCTCCCACTGTATCGACAACCACCTTTTTTTCCCAAACAATGCAATACGGCCCATTGAGCTACTATGGACAGCTTTTAGCCATGCTAGCAGGATGGCAATGCCGCTTTGTCATGCTAAGATGCTGAACTAAAATGGGGCTCATGGTAAAAATTACACCTCATTAGCATCTGCATGTCAGCACTGACATTGTGAGCATGTTAGCATGCTGATATTAGCATTTATCTACCAATGTTTGTAGACATACTACAGTAGACATGTCTTTTTCAGTGGTGGGGCACAATTACAAATTATGATATATGGTACAATATTATTATCTTGTATATTTGTTGGCAGCTTAATTTAAATAAGATTATGTCAAGTTGCATTTCAAGCAAGTTCTCACTTTTATAAAGAAAATCTAATTTTTAAGATCTGCTACAATTCTAACCTATTTTTACGAATGATTGACATCCTTGCATTACAAATTATCAGCTTCATCTTTCATATTATTTACACTAATGGTAATGACCACACCCAAACTGGCAACCCAGGTCCACAGTGGGTTGCCAGATAACCAGAACTTCACCCTCTCAGCTGAGTAGGCAGAGTGATGAAACATGGACAGACGCCCCCTCACCTTGGTGAGCAGATCGGTACCACAGCGGGACAGAGGGATGTCCAACGCACCCTGGGGAGGTGTGTGTGTGTGTGTGTGTGTGTGTGTGTTCATGTTTGAGCATGTGTGTGTGCACTCAGCAGCGAGACAGACTGGCAGCCTTTAGCCCCCTATGGAGAAAGGAGAAGGAAGAAAGAGAGAGAGAGAGAGGAAAGTAACAGTGAGTGAGGGGCTGAACCAGTACAGTATGGAGAGAGAGACACCTAGACAGGAGGAGAGAGATGGATGATCCTGAAGGATGATGGAGGAGGAGATGAAACCGGTGATGAAGTGGGGTCTGAGGTGGAAGAGAAGCAGATGACAACAGAATTAAGGCCGGGGGTGAGAGAAAGAGAAAGATGAAAGTAAGATCAAAGAGAAGCTGTACTGTAGGGAAAAGGGAATAAAAAAAGAAAAAAGGGGGGGAGGGGAGGTGATGTGAGAGGGAGGTGTAATCGTGTGGACAGCTGGATGAGGGGGTTTAGTTGCTGCGCTTTTGTCTGGGTTAGAACATCATCACTAAAAAACTCCTTGTTGAATTATGAACGCCAGCCAGGCGCAGTTACTGCAAAGAGCACGCACAAAGTCAGTTCACCCACCTTTTTGGGGCTGAAGTGAATCACTGAGACACAGAAGCAGAATCGGGGTCTTTGAGGGAAACACAATCATGGAGAAGTGCTTTTTAACAACAATATATGAGTTATTTTGTGAGTACTGAAACATTTTTTCCTTGTAATGATACCAAAGTAGAAGTAAACGTCTACACACCTCCTCATCTCTGACCTAAATAAAACCACTGAGGCACAATGACCTTATGCTGATATCACACACCCCCGTAGGTCCAGATAGCCTTTGTGGCCAAATGTCATTTTTCTTGCTTCCTGTGTGTGTTTTGTTCTGCTGCTCCGACCTTCTGTCCCCGTGTTTGTTTTATTATCCACATGTCAGTGTTGACTCTGAGATGTATCACCACAGTCTTATTATTATTCCGTCGCCACAGTTCCACTCTCGGGGCTTTGCTATCGCTGCCAAGACCATTTGATGTCTGCATAACCTTACAGTCGTATTACAACACGTATTTTAGCACTGATGAGGTTAATGGGATGTTTGGTGGTGAATCTGCGTCACGACTAAAACAATCTGACACACTGAAATGCGTAAAATCCAGCATCTCACTGAAACGTGATCCAGAAAAATGTCATTCTAGATGTTGTTACATGTGCAACTGTGACCGTGTGTGTGTGTGTGATCACGTGAGTTTATATGTGACTAATGTATTTTTGATCGGTAGTGATTAACAGGCAAAGCGAGCGCAGCATCTGTGATCATATTGTTCCTGAAGCCAACCACCTCCTACCACACTGGCAGTAGTCCCTCCACTGTAGCTTGTAATGAGGAAGCATTACAGCAATTAAAAAAACCACACACACACACACACACACACTGGTGGTGTGTTCACACTGTGAGCAGCTTGGTTCATCCATTGCTCTATTCTGACCAATTACGGACAGTGTGAAAGGCTATTATTGCATCTATGTTGTGATTTGTAGCTGAAAGTTTTGGACCAAGCATACTGTGCATTTGATAGTGCTCTGGCAAAATATCATCTATTATTTATAAAGTCTTATTATGTTAACCTGGCTACTAAGTATTAAAGCATAACCTCACTCAAATTACAAAAGAAGTTAAGCTTGAAGGTTCAGTGTTGACTTTGGAAATAGCAGTTAAGCAAAAAGATCTCATCATAAGGTCCACTTATTGGAAATTTTCGTGGTTGCCATCAGCGGATGGAGTTTGCTCGTAACCAAAATTCTATACTCAGGTCATGTGATAACAAGTAAATCGTCTTCTTATGGTAACATTTTTTTTGTCAAAAAAACTACTGTACCTGTGGTGGTATCCAGCCATGCAGACAGTTGTGGTTTTATTTGCTCAGGTTTGGAGATATCCACCTGTGAGATTTCTGCCTCCCATCTTAACACAATGGAGGTGAAAGGAATCTCATCATTTGCGGTGCTCAAAGCGTCTAAAAATGCCCGGTTACTCTAGATATTCCACAGAATACAGTGTCTACAGTTTTTAATGAAATTTTTTTCCAAAGAAATCTCTTCAAGGTGTGAAAATATGGTGGGGTTTTTTGTTTTCGTGTGGCATTTCTTTTGTAATTTGGGTAAATCAATCCTTTAATTCAGTTGTATTGCACAAAGGGAAACACTTAAAAAACATGTTGTTTCCATGTATTATTTTTTAGATGTATTTGAGTTGTATGAGTTACACCTGATCTAAGAAGCTTTTACCACCAGTGGTCACTTCATCTTGGCAGGCCAAACCATCGCTGACACGATCAGAAGTTGTTGATGGCTGGTGACCAGGAAAAGTTAAGAAACAACAGCTGACAAGCTTGGCGACTGTCCAGATATCAGTGAAGTTTCCCAGTTCTCTCAGCCAGTGCTGCCAACTGTTTTTCTTGTAAAGTAGCTATTGGCTGCAAACAAAGCTGGAAGAAGTATTCAGATCCTTTACTTTAGTAAAAGTGCCAATGACACAATGTAGAAATACTCCACTACAAGGAAAAATCCAGTGCCAAATGTTCATTTTGTGACAGTATGTTATACTGTATTATTATATTAAAGCAACATTTACATGAGCATCAGAAGTGTTCATGATGCAGAATGGCCCCTGTTTATACTACTGTGTATTACACTACTGGATTATTACTACGGATGCATTACCGTGTGAGCAGCATTTCAATTGATGGGTTTACAAGCGACGTCATCAGTGAGATGGGCACATATGAGGGGATAAAAAGCAAACCAGAATGACTGACAGCATTACAAGGAGGTCATAAAAATTGTTTTTGTGTCTTAAACTGCACAAATCACAAAAGTAACAGGAGTAAAATGTTTATTATCCCAAGAAGAAAACCTCCTGGTTAGCTCAGAGTGTAGAATGAGCTATTAGCTCCAGTAATCTGGTCAAAGACCTGGATTTTATATGATGCAAAGTACTGGAAGGTGATGGGAAGTTTTGCAAAGAACCTGGTGAGGAAGAAACACTCGTTTTAAAGTAAGACAGCTCACACTGTTACTGTGTGTGATGGCTATTGAGTGAATTGTGCGAACATTTGTCAGGCTCCATGATCAATGCTTTGCTGATCAGTTTGACATGTGATACGGTTTCAGTGTGGGACTCTGTGACAGCTGATAGAGCTCCAGACTGATGGCTTTGGATGGAAAATGCATCACTTTGTTTCGCTTAAAAATGTTCAGAGAAAAAAATGAAACGAGTGAGCAGAGTCTCTTCTTGATCCTGTGTGG
Source organism: Oplegnathus fasciatus (assembly GCA_003416845.1). NCBI lineage: Eukaryota > Metazoa > Chordata > Actinopteri > Centrarchiformes > Oplegnathidae > Oplegnathus > Oplegnathus fasciatus. The sequence goes on from NTHP01000334.1 coordinate 323,200, forward strand.
CCGATAAATAATAGGCTACTTATCAAGTCCTGTATTGATGCAGTTTGTTATGAGTAAAGTTTTGCCTGCATACACTGACTGCACTAATGTAACACTTTAATGTCTGGTGTATTTTGAGGAAACAGCAGGATTTTCATAAATACTGTCATTATTCCTATAATATCCAGCATGAGGGAGGTTCTGTGGTTTTAACTCCTGCAGCCGTCAACCAGCAGGAGTTTCATACCGTTCCGTATATGCTAATGTTACTTCTTTTATGCTGACGTTTGTGTGTGGGCGACTTCTGTGCCTTTAACGTGTGCTGCTGGTTAATGTTTTGGGACACTCTCATTTCTCACTACCTGTACAGCTAACTGTGTGCAGTCTTGGTTAACATCTTGCTACTAGCTGCCGTTTCTCACTGGAAGTTCATGTGTCATGTCAGCCAGTCTGAGCTGTCAAGCTAAGGGTCTGTTTGATTGTTCTGTTCTAACATACTGCATATTACACACTCCATCAGTATGTGCTGCATACTGCGTACTAATTTAACTGTTAATTATGCCATTACCAGCTGACTGTTCACACTTAAGTATACTCCAGCAATACGTCCGTTGAAATAAAGTTGTTATCACAAATGTAAATCAACTTTCCACTGAATTTTAGATTTTTCCAGTGTTATGTTAAAGATATAATCTTGAGGATTTTCATTTAAATAAACGTCTGTTAAGTCACTATCTATCGCCGAATGATGCAACACAATGGTGATTGAGCCTATGGCCCACTGATGAAAGCCCTTGCATTTGCAGTATTACAACCCAGATGTCGGCAGCGACTTTCCTGGAAAAATCACAAGTGGCGCACAGTTAGGCTTTTAACAAGGCTTTTAACACAACAGACTCGCTCNTCAAGTCACCTGTGTGAAGCGGCATACTGTTTTTTCCAGTCTTCGGTAGCGTTGTGAGTAAATGAAAGAGAACAAAATGAAAATCTTCGAGATTACAACTTTAAGGCAAATTAAAATTATTAAATATTTTAGTTTTAAATATTTTTTTCTACAGTACAATGCATTTATGAGCTTCCGCATTTTCCCTCTTAACCGTACCCTAACACCCTGAAACCTGGAGAGACGTAATGCATTTTGGGGTCAACATTAGTACAGTACTTGAGTAAATGTACTTAGTTACTTTCCATCGCTGTTGTCCAGTGACCCTATCCACAATATTACTGATGCTATTGTCAAAGCCCCCTCTTGGCCAAATTACAGGCTTTGCTGTATATGCATTAGAGTGAACAAAGTAATATAGCTCCCCCGTCATCCAAAAAAGCATCCAAAGTAAAGAAATAGTACAAAATATAGCAGAGTCCATACCTAAGAGTGTCACAGTACAGTGCTGCTTTCTGTTCCCCTGAAATAAAGAACACTTTCAACCATTTTATTACAGCCAAGGACAATGAAATTGATTTGCTCCCCTTCAGAAAACGTTTGAAGCAGACCAGGATGTAATCTAGTGTTGAATTCTAGACATCAGCCAGGTAGTAGTTTCCACTAAAGGCTGCACATACACTACACACTACGTGAAATGGTGGGATGGCGTTACACTGTACACGGAGAAGCTTTTACACTTCTTTCCCTTTCTTGGCTCAGTTAATGGTCTTATCTAACAGAAATCAAGACTGGGAGGAGGGGAGGTGATTCAAACTACTCTGTGTGTGTGTGTGCGCGCTACCGTCACGAGGTTGAGTCTGCTTAGATTGCTCTGATCAATAATGCAGTGAGAGAGAGAGAGGGAGATGGGNGGGGGGGGGAGAGCATCATCCCTGATTCAGATGACTCACAAGGATACACTGGAACAAAAGACAGAAGAGCATAAAGAGAACGAGGACGGGAACAGAGGAGCAATCAAAGGCGGGAGGACTGAGCACACAGAAAGCAGAGAAACTAGTGTGACAAAGAATCACTGAAACACACAAAGATAGTGTCAACATAATTAGTATTCAATTAGTCTACAATAAGCTGAATATTAATGACTCTATTATCACTGTGTGAACTCTTGACTCACATGCTGCTAAATGGTAAATATTCAGTTTTTTTAGGGGTGTGTTTCTCTGGATACACACACTCACACAATTCATGTTGACGGATACTGTGTGGTATTACCACATGGGGACACATAAAATATAGACACTGGAGGAGTCCGACACAACCTTGAATTACTACCAGAGTATTGCTTCATGCCCACAACTTAAAGACATACATTTTGAGGCCCAAATTCTTACTTCCCCCATGGTGGTGCTGCACAAAATCTGTCATTTGAGTCTGAAATACAATTTCCAAAAGCAGTTGAAATATCAACTTTTAAATATCAAAAGCATTCATATTTTTTTTGCTGTGGTGGGTTGACAGTCGCAGTGCACTCCACCTCCTCCACACAACCCTCTCTGTCAATTGTTTGCTCAGTATTTCAAGGATTTTAAGTAATACTTCACCCAAAATCGAACCAAAACACTCAAAACACCGCAGGCTTAAAGGTGGCTGTAAAATGTTTTCTCGTTGACAGAGAACAGCAGCTGAATCATTGGATTGGATTCACACTGGACACAATAGATCCAAGTGGTGCCAATCTTCATGCCTGGTCCAATGATGATGTCAGGTTTGCAAGCAGGTGCATTGGCTAGCACATATTAGAGCTCCAGTGCTTTTCCATCAACATTTCATCATTCATTTGTTTGAATTCTTACTGTAGTTTAGGGTATGTCCTCAATTACATCCTTTATAGACTCAGGGCAGCTAGTTACAGTTCATCACTTCACTTCACTTGACTTATTGTCACTAAAAACACTAAATGCACATGTAGGAGTCACAGGAGTGGTTTGAAAAGTGTCTATGGTCTTGAAAACCTATACAATGCATAGCACACAGCTATGAATCTAAGCCCAGTCTCTGTTGTCCGTGAAGAATAAAACTACTAACTTTTACAGACACCTTTAAAACCTCCAGGGTTGAGTGTTTCATGCTCAAATAATACATCTTAGGTGATGTACAACTTTAAAACCTTGAAAAAGGTTTTAAAGTGTTTGACAGATATGGACGTGAAGGAGGCGGAGATCACCTTCAACGCACCACAGCACACAGTATTCATGACATGGATTTATGACAAGGCAAAGGTTGATCTTTAAACAGTTTTGGGAACTGTTTTCGTGTGCTTTGATTCGTAGGTCCTGCTGTAATGTGGCGAAGGAAGCAGCTGTGGAGAAATATGTCGCTTCAACTTTCATTTTGGTGTGCAGATATCATCACTGCTACAGGCAATCATAGCAACTATTTAACAGCTGATATCTGTCATGACAGCACAACACTGTGTTATCGATGAACGCCGGCTGCTGGACATCTTGGGTTTGTCAGTAATGTTGTGAATCTATACACACACCAAGACACATGCAGCGGATTCAGACACACAGTTTGCATCTTGAAATCCTGATGGATTTCTGCGGACGTGCAACACATCCTGAGAGGACGAGGACCGAGAAAAACCTAGTTTTCTACAAGAAGTGTGTCACAGGAGCACTGAGCTCCATCCGGCCTGCCAGGCCAGGAGTGGACAGTTGTCATAGACACATACATGCTTTTACACACACAAGTGTTCAAACACCAAAAACACTTGTGAGTCACCCTGCTCCTCTTCTGTCTGTCTATCACCCTGACCCAGATACAGTAGCTAAAGGAGCGAGATGGGGGCGGGGGAGCCTGCATCCACACAAAAGGAACCAGAATCACTCTGGGTTGTGTACACCATCAGGGTGTCTGAATTTCATTTCATCACCGACTGCATCGCCGCTTGTCCCCTTTTACTGAGGCTGCTTCTCTGTGGCAGATTTGTCACACTGCAGAGTGAACGTATGTCTAAAGTGTGTCACCTTTTTTTATCCCAAATCTGCTTTGACGTTCTAATAAGACAGCGACTGGAGAACATGCAGATTTCAGCAGTGGGGATGAACACACTCAGGTGTCTTCACAAAATATGTGGTTTTAGATGCTGGGGACTACTCATAGGCCATAGTTGGCAAACTACTGTAGCTGGCGAGCTAAAGGCTACCTCTACCTCTAAGCCGTGAACATGCCAGTAGTAGACAGTTATAATAGCTCTTCTAGCTTCTCTCTATTTTCTCTGACGTGTACTCCCACCCTGACAGCTTTTAATCAGGACTGTGCATCTTGACATTTAATAAGGAGTAACTAAAGCTCTCAGAGCTAGCGGGCTTGTTAACTGTCAGTTAGCAAGATCGCTAGCTTGGTCGCTAATGGGTCAGTATGTTAAAACAACCATCAATCACCGTTTAACCAGGGAGGTTATGTGCTGAACTGTATCTGGGTAGAGACCAGTAACTTCCTGGAGTCTCCTCTGGTTGCCTGGCAACTGCTCAGAGCCAAGTAATAAGCCTAATATGGCAAATTGTTGTTTTTACACTTTGGTTTAAACAAGCGAGAAATAACATGTTAATAAGTGAGCTTTAGAGGAGCTGGTAGGTGGATTTTGTTACCGTTTGACAGAGCCAGGCCTTTATTCTAAGGCAAGTCAAACTTTTGCTTTAAGACTCTAAAAGATACTGCTGTTGTCAGCACCGCAGACCTAGTGGAGAATCTCTCTTCCAACTAGAAGAGATGTCAAAACACTGAGGTGAGTAGCAACCTCTTCCTTCCATCCACTTCTTGCTTCTCTGCCTGGCCTGTCTTCCACCCTGCTGGCTCCTGTGTGTTCCCAAATACAGTTAGAGGGGTTTAAACAGCCAGGCGTGAGATTAGGTTCAGAGGGATGATTACTGCGCGCCCTTGTTTTCCTTAGTCCCCATGTTCTCACTGGCCCCGGGGGTCAGGGGTCACCGGTAACCCGCGGCGGTACCGTGACACCTCATTACTCTTCCCCCCGCTGCCCGGTCACCACATTGCGTTGCTATGGCAACAACAAGACAGAAAGCTTATCTCGGCGCTGAGAAAATTGCACCGAACCACATGGTGTAGCCTGTGCACATTTGTGTGTGTGTATGGGGCATATGGTGTGCGCTGCATGGGGAGGCTGTGGGCACTGATGAGAGGAGAGTTCCTCTCATGCTGTGTAATGTTCATACACCCCCACAGTGATGGAGGTTTCCCAAGTAATGGGGATGAGGTGGAGGGGCAGAAGGCAATGCCTGACCATCAAAAAAAATGTATATTCATGGCTAAAATCCTGACCGGAGGGCAAAGAGATTTGGAAAGGTGAAAAGTCATCCCATCATGATTCCATGATGGTATGCGATCAGATATCTCCAACTGGCTCTTTACTTTTTAATTTAGATGTTTTTAAAAAATATGTTTTGACACCAAAATCTACCCACATTCACTTCAATGTCTAGAGGCTTTTTCACCATCAGCAGTGCAGTGGGATTTTTATATAATAATGCACCCACATCATGAGTCTGTCATTAAATTAGATGGTTCTATCTGCACTAATTGAGATAGTATAAGCTTGTATTATTCAAACCAATCAATTGTATCCAGTAAAGTCACTGACTGGAGGTCTTTCCCACACACAAGAAGTGACAGATAAGAGCGAATTTCAGAGTGAGTCACAATACAAGTGTGTCTCCCAATTAGCTGTCAGCTAAGGACTCAGCACAACCCTATGTTTGCCATTGGCATGAATGGGTCATCATGGATTATACACCCTAGCTCCACAACTCTGCTCCCACACTGGGTTCAATGACATCGCTCAGCTTGAAAGAGAGACCTCAAGGAACTCGAACAACCAGGGGTTAAATTGGGCCGGGCTGTCCGGGGCACATAGGCCTACGCTCTTCTATGTCATCAGGCATAGTCGGACTGACCATCGGGAGCACCGGGAGTTTTTCCGGTGGACCGCTTGACAATTGGGGCAGATAAACGCAAAAAATACATATTTTTAAATAACCCAAGCCCCCACTTAAATAAAAATAACCAAGTGCTGTGTGGCTGACTTGCCCAGGAGAGTGGGTTGCCGGCCCACTATGGTTGGTTATTAAATCTGCCCGCCTCTCGCTCCCAGTCAGTCACTTTTCGTCCAGTCCACTCTAAAGTTAGACTGGACTGGACGAAAAGTGGGCCCCGCCCCTTCCCCACCTCTGTTAGGTGTTATGTGGATAAAGAAAGGAGCAAGATGGACAAACAAAAAGAGAAAAAACCTAAAGGTGGTGCTGAAAAGCTGAGAGCGAAGAGGTTGAAGTCTTGAGGCTGATGCAGCCAAGTGTTTTAAAATAACAAATTATTCATTTGGCACCATTACCAGTCAGTCATCTCAGCCTCATGAGCCTGAAGGCACTGGGAGCAGAGGGAGCAGCCAGAGCAGTGAGCCCAGTGAGACCAGTTCAACTGTTAGTCAAGGTTTAGCAGCTGAAGCGGTCAGACAGAAGACAACAGGGAGAAGATAAGCAGGGTTTAGATTAGAGTTAGCTCATTCCCAGTCCGTCCCTGTCATCAGGGGACGCTTAACTTCGCACATCTTCAACAATGTTTATATTTTTACACGTCTCTCGGTCTTAATAATTCAAACAATGGCTAAAACACATTTTATTCATAGCTGTAGAGGAAATAAGCCTGAATGAAGTGATGTAAGAACTTGCAAACATCAGAACTTTCACAGCGTTTTCCCTTTTTTGTCACCACCACAAAACCTTAATCGAACACTTTACCTCCTGATGCAGCAGCCTTAAGCAAAACTACGATTTACTTCTTGAAGAATGTGGCAACATCCCTCAAGATAGGCCAAAAACATGAGCAGTCAGACAGTCTGACAAATGTCAGTTTAGCCCGATTACCATTTATTTGGAGGTAAAACCAAAAGTGAACTCACTCACAATGTTGCCTGTAACACCTCATTGCATGGAAAGACTGTGTGTTGACAATTAAGGTAAGTATATTAGGTCAAAGTTGAACCAGGGAGTCTGTCTGTAAATGCTGACTGATGTTTCATAGATAATTTTACACTTCACCTTTGTTTTTCCTTGCAAATAAGTTTGACGAACCAATTAACATATTTACAACCTTTGTGATCATGTGTTTTTTTAACGATGTTACCACATTCCAAGATGTCAACAATTACTTTGGCGAGTGTTTAGCGCTGAAATGATTGAGCAAATAATTGATCATTTGTTCATCTCAGTTCTTTATCAAGCATAAAATGTCATGTCTGTGTCACATTTACTGGTTCCACGATCTAAAATGTGAGGATTTTGTGCTTTCTTTGGTCATATATGATAGTAAACTGAATATCTTTGGGATGTGGACTGTTGGTTGGACAAAACAAGCAAAATTATTATGTTACATTGGGCTCTGGAAAACTATAATGGACATTTTTTTTTACAATTTTCTGACAAGACAAAACTCTCAATCTATTAATCAAGAATATATATAACTGACTATATATATATATATATATATAGTCAGTTGCAACCATAAATATGTTATCATTATCATAACCGATAGAACTGATGGCCAAAATAAAACTCTAACTGTTGTTTTCCTTGAAACAGTCTTCAGTCATCTAATAGTGAATAATTATCAAATACTTTAGTCATTAAGACCGATCAAGCATAACAGAACTAATCCAAAAATAACTGACTCTACAAATTGAAATGTACTCTGATCACTTTTTTTTCATGTCTTGTAATCTCATTAGTCTCCACAGAATGTAGCTCATCTTTCCCGACCTTGTACACACAGACACAACATTAACAAGTGATGATACGGACACAACATTAACAAATGATAATGACACTCTTACAGCAAATTCTTATGTGGCTGGCACTGGATCATGTCCTCTCCCTTCAGTAGTGGGCAGTTGTGTGATTTAGAAACAGGAACACACACACACACACTTTTAGATGGTCAATCACAGATCAGGTGAAGGGAAGCAGAGAGGGTCAGACTTTTAATTTGGAGCCTTAATACGCTCTGTCTTTATCTCTCTGTCTCTCTCTCTCTCGCCGTTTGACAGTCCTCTTATTGTGCAAGCTGGTAGCTGATTGTTGAGGTAGACAGTTTAAGGAATCAATGTTCATTTACAAGTCTGTAAACACCCATCACACACATACACAAAGCACACACTACGTCTGACGTAGATCTAGATGTGAGTCAGACAATGGATAGCTATTCCTGTAAGGGCTATCGACTGTGCTCTATTTCCCCGCTGTAGAGATAAGACACGCCCACCCAGAATAGTTTGGCATGTGGACGAAATCAGCTGATAGCGCCAACGAGCTGTCCATCAAACTCTAATGTACCAGTCAAGACTGTTGAACCAAAACCAAATCAGTAAGACAGATTGAAACCCAGCTGGCACAAGCAGGGGGACTGAGTCACTCTTCTGCACTATCTTTCCATCTTCAGTCCCTCTCTCCCTCCCTCCTCCTCTTGTTTGCTTTCTTTCATTTTTCATTATTTCATCATGTGGTTTCATTCAGATTGAGATTCCTGCCTCACGGGGAACATGAGCACAAAAGAATCCATAAAAAATGATTATCAAAATAAACAAAACAAAGCAGCAATCAAACAGCCAGACAGGTATGCGCTTTATGAAAAACAAATTCAAACCTCAGAGAAAATGAGAGACGCGAGTTAATTTAAAGTGATTTTGCTCCATTTATAAGATGCAGAGCACAAGAGACCCGTCCTGCCAAGTTGAGAATTTAGGTGTGTAGTATTTGAATCAGACTCACATGGCGTGATCTGGCACTATAAATAATGGCTTTTGGAGGCATTGTTTGAAAAGTCGAGCCTGCTGGATACTTTAAAAGTGATGCAATTCATTTCCCTTCTGGAACACTAACTTTTTGATGTAAATCTCCATGGTGACGGTGAAATGTATTTCCTCTAATAAAACACAAGGCCCTGAGGGAAACTTAACCCAGTATCTGCAGACTAGAAAGAAGCATGTGAATAGAAAATGTCCCCATAATCAAATTCAGGCATGACGCATTTTTCTAAACATTGAAGGAATAGTTCAACGTTTTGGGAAATACGCTTATATGCTTTTTTAGTTAGTTAGATGAGAAGATCAATACCACCCTCATGTCTGTACACTAAATACAGTATAATGCTACAGCCAGCAGCTGGTTAGCTAAAGATTCGAAACAGGAGAAAAAGAAGTAGTCCTACACATAATCCCTCGTAAAACTGCAACTTTTGTGCCTATTTGTGTTTGAGCCAGAGTGCGCCATTGCTAAAGTCATACAGTAAAAAACAACTTCCAAGCGCCTGATTGTCACCCATACAATCCAGGGCAAGATCAATGTTGTTAGCCGGGTTCTCAAATTCAAATCTTATAAACTATATCAACATTTATTTTGTGAGTTAGCCAATCTACAAAATGGCTGGTGCTGGTAAATGTGCATTGCAAGCTGGTGTCTGTGAGCTCAACCAAACACAGTTTGTTAGAAAGAGAAGAGCCACTCTGTAGCATTTTGATATTTAAAACGTTAGCAAGGATTGCATCTTTTGCTGTTCAACAGAGTGACGGTCAGTTAACGAGCTAATGTTACATACTGTACGTTGTAGGTACACAGCAGTCGAGTACTGATTGTACTAACCAACAGCTAAGGCTAGAGAATAGTTAATAATAGTTGGAATGCCTCAATTATACTTTTAAGTACGTCACATCGTCTCCGGACATTCAGAGGTGAGCAGCAGTTCGTCCTGCCAGCCTGTTTAACTATAACGTTAGCTAACGTTAGCTCAGCAGCCAAAGAGAGCCCGAGAGTTGTCCACAGAATCAATTTACCAGCAGTTTGTCATTACCACCATGAGTAGACAACTACATCAGCAGTGATCACTTAGTATAATGCAAAGTGCGAATTTAATGATTAAAGTAATTAATCATGACAAGGTAATTTTAAGCATCACAACAATGCAGTTATTATCACTGGTCTGGTCTTCTAGGTATAGATTTTCTCGTCAGCTTCAATCTAATAGTTTGTCAGGGCACAGTTAAATCATGGTGAAACAAAGGGTGTACTTTCTTGATCATCCTACTTTCCATCCTTTTATATTTTCCTAAAAACTCTTGATTTCTTTGGTGTAATTAAACAAAACAGGTTTTAAGTCTAATACAATATGTTGAATGTCAGTTCCCATATCATTTGACATCATTTTGCATCAATCAGTGTGCAATTTTCACAGTATTGTTTATTGAGCTGTGACGTAGAAAATAGGCCAATTTGACCCTCTCCCAAACAATCCTGGCTCAAACACTTTTTACACTTTAGATTTAACACGCATTAAACAAAAGAGATATTAGAGAGTGTCAATTCCTGAGCTTTTACAGGTGCTGATTTTATGACCTGTGGCTAGCTGTTTCCCCTTGTCTCCAGTCTTTATGCTAAGCTAAGCTAACCGGCTGCTGGGAGTAGCATCATATTTAGTCTACAGACATGAGAGTGGTATCGATCTTCTCATCAAACTCTAACTCACCTAACGGCAAGAAACATATATCCCAAAATGTCTAACCATTTATTTAAGAAGAAGAAGCCTTTTGCTGTTTCCCTCACCCTCACTTTTTTTTTCTCCACCCTCCACACCTCATCCACCTTTCCCTGCAAAGTCTTGACGGTGTTTCTCCATCACCAGGAAACAGAAGGTTAACATTTACACTGCTTATCGTCCTTCTCTGCTGTGCGTAATGCTCATTATCTTCTCCTCAAGCAGACTGACCGTAGTTGCCATGGAAGCCAGTACAGATGAAGAGAGAGTCGTACATACAGAGGCTACAGGTGCAACAATGCTGAGATGTAATTGCATTAAATTGGCGTGAGTGGATCCTTTACTGTACTGTAGTTCTGATTTTACTGTAAGAAAAGCTTCATGTTGAGTGGAAGTCATGCTCCAAACTAAATTTTTAGGCTTTAGACTGGGGGGAGAGGCAGAGTGAGAAGTTGGGCCTTGAGAGGTGAATAAATATTTTATCATCTCCAATCCTGTCACATTATTTTGACTCAGCCAAAAAACATAACAGCACTGCGCCGGCATCCACAGCCAACACACTTTACTGCTAAATTGAACATTTTCACTTTCATTCCAGGTTCGCCAAATCACTACAGGCTTATCCCCGAGGTCATCGGGGATGTCAATAGCCTCAGTAGATAGAAATCTTTCATTAACCTTTCATTTCATTGCAACCTCCACGAATATTCAACAGAATGCAAAACTGTAGCGTTCAATTTGTCCTTCAGCAGGAATTGGAAACAGAAACAAATAATGTGTTGGACCGGTATTGTGTCGTTTTAGCTGTCTTGGTGTTGTGAGGGATTCTGAAAAAAGTACAGAGACAGCATTATTGCTCTATTTAAAAGCAGCACAGCCTGTTCCATAGGACGTAGAGGCCCTTGGAGTGGGCAAACAGAGACTATGAATCATGCTGTTACAGTGAGTACAACAAATTGGTGCATTGCATCTTTCGCCAGTGATGCCTATAGTACTGATGTACTGTAGGCCAGAGTGAGAAGGGATTTGGATGCTCCAGCAACAAAATAACCACACAACATCATAAATTGCCAATATGCAGTATATTTTATTCACTAGCTTAGTGAATCCAACAAATCACAGGGGGTGATTGGAGCTTGTATTCCATTGCAGAGATGAGAGCGGCGAGTGCATTGCCGTTCCCCAAAACGACTGTCTGGATAAGATTTACAGTAACACAGAAAACATACGAGCAGATGCGATTTTCTGTTTCAGACACGGCTGATTTCCACTGAGTTTTGACCCAGACTCGGAAATAATCTTGGGGCGATTTCTACTCGCAGGTCATGAAATATTCACCTCAGATCAAATGAATAATACATCCAGTATTACTCACTTTTACACAAATGCTGTTCCAATGCTTTGTCTCCCTCTCGGCCTATTGTCACAACAGGACATGAAATGAAATGCATCTAATAATATGCACTGCTGACATATGAGTTATATAACCTATAATGCTGTTTGGGGACAGATGGGATGGATTTTTTTTTAAATAAATAGTGCAGTCTATCGTGAATGATGATGACATATTCTGACACGGCTGCATGTATTCTTGACATGTTTTAGATGAAAGCTTAACATTTCCAAGCCAAAGCCAGTGCCTGGATGGCTTTTCACCCAATTCTCCTGGGAATCAATGAAAAGTATGTTGATTTTAATAGATTTTGTCTGCGTTACTCCATGTGATTCTTAAATCATTTCAACTTACAGTGCTACAAATTGGTACCCTCAGATACTCAGCCCCCCACACCTCCTCATTGACTCCAATCTTTGCTCCTTCCACTCTCATTCCCTCTAACACAACCTCGCTCTCATCTGTCAGTCACTGCAGCAAGCAGCTTTTTTTTTTTCTTCCTTCATTCCTTCACTCATTCGTCCTTCTCACAGTGGGATCCATACAGGTGCCATTGATTTAGAGGAAGCAGTAGTGGGAGACTCGCGCAAGGGAATCCAACCATGGCTTCATCTGACACAAAGCGTTACAACAGGCACGGTGAGGAGCAGTATCACAATTGTAGTTTTGTTAGCTCCAGTAGGCTCGTCATAAGGCCTGTATGGTCCAGTACCACAGAAAATTACAATCATGACTGGAGTGTTGCTTTTAGAAAACAATGTCATGACGGAAACAAAAGCTGCGTCAAGTTGCACAGAGCAGATGAGCCGGGCAGGAAGTCAGATACAGGCATTGAGCATCTGGACAATTTTCAAAATAAAACACCCTATGCAGACTCCTGATTGTATATCACATCACTACATCAGCATTACGACACCACGACCAGGCCAGAAGAAGCTCATAAATCAAGGGAAAATGACCAAATCAACTAAATCTGAGCAAGTCATCAACATCAGGCGGGCAAAACGCTCCGCTTCTGAAACGCTCCCGGTGGGGCATGAAGCCGTGCAGAGAATGGAGCGAAAGCGCCACGCAGCCGTGCCCTGTGGAATCCAGGCGTTAGAAAATACCATTTTTTTTGTCAAAGATAAATGCTTGTATGTATAGAAAAACTTAAGGAGAGAACTCAACTACAGTACAACTCCCAAGGATTATTTCTGTACAAAATATCCAGTAAGATAGCTTAAGAGTCTTTTGAAATGCCCACTAATGGCAAGCGGAAGTTCAAGGTTTTGTAGAAACTTCATAAAACATTCAGCAGTTTAAATCAATTCCCTTTCCAGATTCAGTCAGTTTTGGTGAGCTCTTTTGCTCCCAGTTTCAAAGATGTTCTGAATTTGCCACAGCTCTGATTCACACCTCTGACATTGATATCACAGTATTTAGAGCCGCCCGCTGTACCGAACTAAAATGAAGCTGAAATAATTAAATCTGCACTAAACAATATTTTTATATTAATGAAAGTCCAACTCTGCAGTTCTCCTCAACTCTTATTTAACCTTGTTTCCAGCCGCAGCACAGAAACCAGCGTAAGCAGCTCTATTCTACATATGGAAACAAAATATGACATATCTGATCTGTACCTACAACAATACAAGATGAAGTCCTGACTCAGTAAAGCCATGCTGTGGGATATTCTCACACCTAGCCCTGCCTCGCTGATCCCCTTGGGTCCCAGGCAGGTTATATAACTGGGCCCTTCCTCTGCTGCTGGTCCCATCTCACCCTGTTCCACATCCCGTTCTTTCCTGTCCTGTCTATTTCAATTTCCTCTTCTTCTCTCACCCTCTCTTTCTTCCGTCTCCCCAACAACCCAACAGATATCTTGCATCATTTAGTGTAATCCCGAATGGGGACCGGTAAAGGGATAGTGGCACTCCATATGGCCTACTAAGAGTTAAAAGACCTGACAGGTATTTGCCAGAATGTTCTCTCCTCTAATTAACGCACTCCTCCCTCACGTCCTTCACCTCCCTCCCTCCCTTCTCTCCCTCTTCTTTGTTACTCCGCCCTTCCCTTTTTTCCCTTTTTTTCCTTGTTCATTCCTAAACAATCGAACACATTAATTCCTCCAAGGACCCTGACAGCATGGCAGGAGTTCACTGTATGACAGCCAATCAAATGTTAATCGCTGTCTCTAAGGAACGGCACACTCCCCAGCCCGCCATTTCCTCTCTTTCAGTCCTTTTATTAAACCATTCTTTTCTTCTCCACCAAGGATGCGCTTTCAGACTGTCTTTGTTCGCTTATATTAACGCTGTGCATCACAGTGGGGGCAGACGCCGCGGCCCTCTTCTGACAGGTTGAGTGGTTTTTGACAGTCAAGGATGGTGCGAGCATGTTGTTGCGCCAGTTAAATTCTGAAATAATTCACAACTTACCAACAGCAGCAAAACTATATGAGTGCTTTTAATTCACCATAACAAGGTGGCATTTAATTCTTAGATGCAGTTTTTGTGGCCGCTCATTCACAACTCTGCCAGTTTATGAGCATTTTCATCTGCAAGATGCTCATTTAGATTTAATTTATTTTGTCTTTATATTTGTGCTGGGATTTCATTGCTGTGGTGTTTTTGTTTTTGTGTTTTTTCCAGAGATCATCTGCACATCAAATACTGTCTGAATGCACCAAAAGACTTTTCCTATGAAAGACTAAACACTGAGGTTACAGAAGGAAAATTACTTTGTTAAATGGCTACAGATGAGGAAAACATACATTTCTATTTGAAAATATGGCATATCACCTGATTGCATGTGTTGTACCTGCAGTGAACTGTGCATTTGACCATATTTTTGTCCTCTGAGTTGTATCAGAGAAGAGATTGTGAATCCCCCAAGGTCAAACTGGAGCAAAGAAACAGATGATTCAGAGTTTACAGCGTCATGACAGTGAAAGCAAACACTACAGACATCACTTTCTGTTTCTGTTTCTTCTCTGTATCACTTTGTCTTTCTCTTTCTCAGGCTCTTTTGCTTTCTCTTTGTCTTTCTGTTTCTCTTTCTTTTTCTTCCTCAGTGCAGTACTCAACTGAAACCAAAGTCTAGATAGATAGGTAGATAGATAGATGTACAGACAGTCTGTCTGGCAACACCATGTCTACCACTCCCCTGAGTGCAGTGTAGACTAAATTGACTACACAGCAGCCGAGGAGCAATGCTATGATAATGATATGATAATTGGGAATAAAATAGGGTTGAAACTGAACATCCGCCTGGATGCATAATCACTGAGGAGTCTCAGGCTGTTTGATCTGATGTATGCTAATTCGAGACATGTGAGGCATGGTAATTTAATAGCATTTCATATTCGGCAGGGCTACCTCCCACCCCCAACCCAACCCCACCCCCAACCCCAACATCTTAACCTTTCCTTTCTGCATACCTCAGCACTGTCAAGATGTCAGGACTATTGTATGCTCAGGATTGCACAAAACAAAGGCAGTCATCTTCTGGAAAGATTGGAAAGTGTAAATGAAAAAAGCAAATGCTGGATTTATTCATTTTTCATGTGGGCCAATATTCTCACTCTGAGCTACTTTGTTGAATTTGGTCTCTTTATTCTGACCGACTGAGGGTGGTGTTAGAGACTTTGATTACATCCGTATGTAGCGATCCACAGCCATGTAGAACAGAAGAAACTGGAAAATCATGTATCTTTTGCTGCTTTGGTTGTTCTTTATGATTAATTTTAATGAGCAGCAAGCCATAATTCGGTTGGATTATTCAAAAATTACTTTTACAAGCTCACCGTCGGCTCAAACTATGAGTGCGTTCGTTCTCCAGGCATCACTTATGATTTTGTTTCTCTGAGACCGGGGCAATGCTGGCTATGATAAATATCTTGCTCATTGTTCATAACACAAATGCAGTTTTTTGATTAAGGTGGGGATACTCGCGCCGAGCTGAGCCGTGAGCAACTGCGACCATTCATGCTATGCTGGCAAAGTGTGGATGGTTTCCACGGGACAGCACGGCAGTACAGTAAGACCCTGTCACCTGTAGCTCTTCATCAGCTCACTATGGTTGTTTCTGCTTGTACTTTACTCCCGAAAATGTTATACACTTATAATAGCATAAAACTAATCTCTGGACCAAATAATGCCAAATATGTCCATATCTTGTTAGCTCTGCTCACTCTGTAACTAATGCAGTGTAGTGCATTTCCTGTAACCAAGCAGGACCTCAGCAGGGTGGCTCAGTGCACCTATCCCCTGCTGTCAGGACGCAGTGGAAACACATATGTTCACGGCTTGGCGCGGTTCGCCGTGAGCAAAACGACTACTGCCTTGGCCCTTGGAAACTTGGATAAAGCCACGTCTGTGATTTTTCAAGGAAGTAGAAATGTCTGATTGGCAGTCGATACGCTTGTCCAACTTTTCTCTGCTGACAAGCTTGTTGCACATATCCACACATGAGCAGAGTGCCCCTGGTAACTCCAAAAATGGACAAACTTCCAGTTGCTTTTTGATTGTGTTAATCTCTGTGTAAATATCTGGCTGCATATTTTCTGCCTGAACAGTCGCTGGCTTCTAAACGCAGAGTGTACAATCTAGCCGGAGAAACAGAATTCTTGTCAGGGTCTGTTATGGGTCACAAATATCATTACAATGTCCCCATTTCCTTTCACGGATGGAGGGGTGTGTCTTGGGTGTGGCCAAGAGTAGCACCTACGTCTGATATCTGATTGGCCACCCCAATAAGCAATGCTGTTTTTGAATCATCAAGCCAATATGTTTTCCAAGAAATATGCCTCTGCAGCCATGAAAGGCAAAGACCAACTCAGGACTCCAAAATGCCTTTCTATTACTGTGTGTCATGCCTGGACCTGTCTGGACACAACACTGCATGATCGATTGCCTCTGTTTACATCTCCACACTAACTAACATGCACCCCAAATTGCACAAACAACACAAAGCCAGAGTGCACACTTGTATGCAGTCATTTATTAAAACTCTGGTTCAGTTTTGAGCCTGTTACTCTCCTGGGCCTGCACAGAAAAACAGATTAACAAGCTATAAACAGACGAGAAGGTAGACAGGAACTCTCATTATGGAAAACACATCGACACCTCACGAGGAGCCAAGTGAGGATGTAATCTTAAAATAGCCATGCAGTGACATGGCATGGGGACAGTGTTTTTGCTGTGTCATCCTCAGCCGTTTGCCAAATATGGGGAGAATCACCAGCGACTCATGAGGCTGCATAAAGTCCATTACGTAAGAGCTGCTCTGGGCTGGACTGTACCAGAGCGGAGACAGGTCACTCTTAACATTTTACTGGCTGGCCACAAGCGGCTATTTTATGGAATCAGACGTGACTGAATTGTGTGTGAAAACCCACTTAAAAATAAAATGGAACATTGTTTGGATCACTCGGAGAAACAAGATCTTAAGTCCTGAAAACACTTCATTGATGACTCCCTCATGGGAAAAAGAAGCTTAGCCCCATTTAAAGATCTGGAACTGTTTGTGTGTCTGTGTGTGTGTCTGTGTTTAAGCCCCTTATTAGGGCTATTCCTGTCTGTGCCGACTGTAGGACACAGGTTCTTACATAAGCTTGAGGAGCTGAACTGCTCTGAGTGACCAAAACATTGTATGTGTGTGTGTATAAGTGTGTGAGTGTGTGTGCGCAGTCAGGCTGACCTCACACAGTGACATTCAAACAGAGCAGAAGGCCAGATGACACTCACATTATGAACCCTTCTGCGTCATTTATAAGCTCCACACACTCTGACTCGATCTGTGCCTCTCTCTCACACACACACACACGCATACATCATCACACACATATGCACATGCTCATTAGATGGAAATTATTGGTGAGGGTGTATACATGCGTATATATAGGCCTGCTCTGCAGATGGAGTGTGACTGGCGAACATGGATTAATTAACACGTATAGCAGGCATGTGCACACAAGCCCATCAATCAGCATGCAAATGATCCCACCAACACACTGGCAAGGGTGATATGGCACTCATATTCACGCTCTCACACACACACACACACACACAAAAACTAATCATGCAAAAATTATAGTCAATTTAAAGCCTCTCTCTGAGTGTGAGTGCCATTAAGAGTGCAAATGTGTGTGTGTGTGTGTGTGTGTGTGTGTGATGGATGTATTGTAGTATTTATCATGTCTCATCTCTACCCCGGCAGCATCTCTAAGGCCTAACTCTGTTAACCTCCATTACAGAGCAAAATCCCAGCGGTGCTTTCTCGAGAAAGACTCATTGGAAATGTGATTTGGGCACACACACAAACAGGCAAACACACACGTACAGTGAAATGGTCCACAAACTCAATGTGTCCAGTAACATTGGCTCCCAAAGTGAAAGACAGCAGGTGGTCCATTATTTTTTAGGTGGCTGAGTTCAAAAGCACCGAGGGAGTGTGAGGTTCACAGCAGAGGCTGCAGTGGAGCTGTGGACCCTCACATGTCTCGCTTTATTGTTACCACATCAGATGCAACCAGATGGCTGCATCGGCTTCTGTATTTCTGTCCGTTTGTGGCATTCAAACCATCTTCTTTTTCCTCCCGAGTTAGCATCCATATCTGAATTTTTATGTAGCTCACAACATTTTGGGAAATGTGCTTATTTGTTATGATGTTATCGTGAGAGTTACATAAGAAGATTGATATCACTCTCATACAGTAGCTGTACACTGAATATGAAGTTACAGCCAGCAGACGGTTAGCTTAGCTTAGCATAAAGACTGGAAAGAGGGCGTCCTTGGACCGTGACCACATCCAAGAAATAGTGGGGCACATAACCCTCCATAAAACCACAACTTGTTGTTTTTACACGATTTTTGTACGAATTAAATAAAAAAGATATAAACTATTCATTTGCGAGCTGTAGGGGTGCAGGATCGCTTTTTGCCTTTGGTCATCCCCTGACTTTTCTTTGAGCACCACAATGAGGTTTTCTTTTGTGGTTTTGAGTGAACGTCTCGACAGCTACTGGATAGATTGCCATAACATTTGGCACAGGATGAATTGTGTTCATTTTTATGGTCCCTTAACTTTTCAGCTAGCGCCACCATCAGCTCAAAATTTTACTTTATCTAATACTTTGGTTTATGACTAAATACCTGCACAAATGATACCACTCCCATCAGCTCAGTTTTACTTCATGTTTAGTGCTAATTAGTAAATGTTACCATGCTAACATGCTAAACTAAGATAATGAATATGACAAACATTGCTTGCTAAACATCAGCATGTTAGCATTGTCACTGTGAGCGTGTTAGCATGCTGACATTATATATATTGCATCACAGAGCCGCTAGCATGGCTGTAGGCTCTTAGTCTCTTTATTTTATCATTAAATCTTTTTATGTATGTTATTGATTTGGAAATTGCAGTACGCTTTGTTAGAAATGTGTACAAATATATCTCTGGTACTTTCTCCCTTCGGTAGGTGCTCTGGATTGTTTACTCGCATTTAATGCATTTTTTACCATCACATCACAGTTTGATCATCCCGCAGGCATGTTGGCGTCAGACGAAAGGTAAGTTACATCAGCTGTAGCCTGGAGGTAAGAGAAGTCACTGGTTCAACTCCCCAGGTGAGCAATGGGTTCTCTCCTCCCTCGGCAACTACAACCAAGGTGCCCTTGTATAAAACGCTAAACCTCCATCATTCTTTGGTAGAAGCAGAAGACTGTAATAATAAGAGCTGCTTATGTGAGCGAAAATAGCTGTGAATGAGAAGTAGTCTGTTGGAAAGCAGTGTGCATGCTCGTTATTCTTCTCTGACTCTGGAGAGTTGTCTATCTTGGCCTTAGAAATCTCCAAAACAACAACACAGGAGTTCTGCTTGTTACAATTAGCACAACTCCCCCACTAAAGCCAGTGCCAACAGTGCAAGTGAGACTAATGCTAAAATGAGGTAAAGAGGGTTTGGTTTAATTAATAAAGATTAGCCTACTTTTCTACAAACCAGAAAGAAGCCGAGGCCCACGCAGCCATCCAGTTGGAGTAGTTTCACTTCAGCTTAATTATTCCAGGAACCTCTGTGACATACTTCCAACGCGGGATGACATTTTCCTAGAGCATGAATTCATGACGTCACCGTCTAATCCATCTTCATCCCGTCCTATTCCTGTCAGGTGAACGGCATGGAGTAAAGGAGTGAGGGTGACCTCTGCTTCTAAATAAAGATGCAGAACCTTTGGCTAGTCTTTACGTAGACGTCATAGCCGCACATGTTGTTTGTTAGGATTTTCTGTGAATCTGTGACTGATGTCAAAGCTATTTCCAGGTCTGTGCTGCTTTGAGAGAGACCTCAGAGAGACACAGTGTGACGACTCTTGTGATATTTTATTTGGGGATTCTGATACTTTGATGAGAGACAGAAGCCAACAGATCAGAGATGCAAAAGCAGCAGCAGGTTTAGATGAAAGGGTGACTTCGAATGAAGGACTCTGGCTTTGAATAAAAATGTTTTTTTTATTGTGAGTGACGAATATGTATAAAAAGATGTATTTGTGCAGAGTGCGTGCATGCCCTTTTGTGCCTGTGTGTGCATGTGTGAGGGTGTGAATGCACGTGTGTTGTGAGAGAGGATTACAGTAGTTCTGACTCTAAAGTAGGCAGAGAGTCAGATATGTATGAGGCATACAACAAACAAAAGGAACATCCCTAGAAAATCACCTGTATTTACCGTAATACAGTCTCTACACTCCGTATTCAACCAGGGGAATTAAAACCTGTAAACCCAGACAGATTAATTGTCTTAAATAAGCTTATGGACATGGATAAGAAAGGCCAGAGACATCCTTACCACAGCACTGCTCTTGCTTTTCATTGTGTGGAGGCATGAGGAGGGAGAAAGTGGGTTAAGGGGAAAGAAAGATGAAAGCAGAGGGGCTGAAAAATTAAATGCAAAGCTGCTAGGTCTTTGGGAGGGGATTAGTCCATAGTCCCTGCACACTCACAAATGATCTGACATGCAGTTTAAGTCCAAGCTATCGCACGAGAATTATTATAGGGATGAATAGATTGATGTACAAAGGTCTGAGATAAATTTTTGCTGCTGACTGTGGGTAAGGAGAAGGATTGCCGATCTGACATGTCCGACCTTGACCTAATCATCTCTCTAATGTGTCAAATAAATCTTTAAAGGGATAATGACAGTTTCTCCTGGGATAAGAATCCTGCACTTACAGTATGTCATGGCAAATAACATTAGCAGCCTTTACGTTTTGCCAAATTAAGGTTCTGGCCTTTGTAATTTGTATGTATGTGTTTCAAATGTGGGGAGCACATCCTAATTTGCCCCTCAACTCAACTCTTAAAGGGACACTCCAGATTTAGTATTACACTTCCATAAAGTTGAGGGACTCACAAGAGACAGATTAAACAAGACAAAGAGTCAACAGCCCCGCTGGCGGCTCTGCGAGGCCGTACTGAGGCACAGCGGTGCTTTGAGCTAAATGCCACCGTCATGCTAACAGCTGAGGCTGAGAGGGATGTGACTGCATTGTGATTGCAAGTACTTTGTGATAAACCAAAGAATTGGATAAACTGAAACTTTGACCTGATGATGGCGCTAGATGAAAAGTTAAGGGATCACCAAAGTCATTACAATTCATCCTGAGGGGGACATGATTGTCTGTGCAAATATCATGGTAATCCATCCAGTAGTTTTTGAGACATTTCACTCATCATCTGGGGACGATGAATGTCTACACAAAAGATAAGTGTCAGTCCATCCTGTTGATGTTGAGATATTTCACAGGATAAATAAAACTTTGACCTGATGATGGCGCTGGGTGAAATGTTGGGGGATAACCAAAGTCATTAGGATTCATCATCTGGGGCCATGGATATCTGTACCAAATTTCATGACAATCCTTCACATAGCCATTGAGACATCACAGTCTGGACCAAAGTGGTGACCAACCAATATTACCATCCATAGAGCCATGCAGCTAGGATGGCTGAAAAATAATGGTCAAAATCAAACTTTTAGTCCCTAATGGGTCAAATGCTGGATCCTACATTTCCCATAATGCAAACAATAGTATTTTCATTAGACTGGGAAATGCTGTTGCTGGCAAACACCCAATTCCTTTCCCCTAGTTTGTAATGCAGGCTTTCTATTATAAATTTTGCCTATGAGCCCAATTCAAGATAATCCTGATTACATCATTAGGGCTATTTTTTCAGACTGTGACCGAGAACATTACACAACTGTTTTACGTGTAAAATTGGTGGAGTGCCCGTTTCATTTTCTCCAGTGAGGAGAGATAAAGTGAGAGTGCTGGATCTTTGCTGATTGGGACAAGCTTGAAGAGGTTTCTCTTTAAAAACAGCTCCTTCCACACGGACTTCCCTTACTCAACCTTACTCCTCGGCTCTCTTAATTTCTCAGCACGTGTCTGCCCCAAAGAGACAAAGCGCTGACGCTGCAGGAAAGTCAGCAGTTTTCTGCCAATCTAAATTTGGCCAGCTCACAACTGTGCACTTTAAAATAACCCCCTCCTCTCCACCTCCACATTCACCCACCTCCTCCTACCTTAATACTCTGGAGACTGAAGCCCAAGCAACATGGCAATTATAAATTTCCTCCTTTGTAATTCCGAAACGTCACACAGGTAGAGCTGGCAGTCACACAAGCATGTCCACAGATGCAGGAACACACACACACACACACACACTCACACATTCCCTGGTTTTAATGCATTATGGTGCCTGGTGTGCAGCAGGCATGTAAGGCACCACCAAGGCCTACTTTCAGCCTTGTCTGGAAGGATTGTTTCAGGCATGCATCATTACTGTACACAGGTGTTGCTGCTTCTCTCTGCTGCTTTGCTAATTCACAGTCATCACTTTCTCTAGACCTGGAGGAGACACTTTCACAACCACAGCCACAGCCATACATTGAGGAAGCAGGAAAAATTGGATGTCCTTTTAACCATTTCCAATGCGCAAACCCGCACTAGCGTAACTTATTTATGAAGCTGACTGAGTGCATTCTCTCTAAAAAGTGTTTGGTTTGGGGCTTGAAAGGTGAAAATAGTCCAACTTACATGAAAAAAAATCTTAAATATTTGATGATTGTGTCTTTGAAGGTTTTTCTCAGGTCTAACGAGTCCAGCGGTGATTCACCACAATGCTCAGAGAGGCTTCTTGAGGACAGAACAAATCTTAATTTCAGATTAACTTGTCCAAAGGCTGAATACTGGCATAACATTAGAATTATGTCTTAAAATGTCATGGTTCCAAGAACAGCAGCCACCCAGCTGTGAGTTAGAGGGAAAGGCCACATCCAGTTCCATGACGTAGTGTTATGTAACTCTCAGCCAGTGTTGCCACTGATGGTCTGCCAGTCAGGACACGCCATTAAGCTGCTCACCCTGTGAACACAAGTTAACTGGGTCGAAATTTGACAGCTTAGGCTTAGCCAGGCAGCGATACACTGGCTGACTGAAAATGGTGTCTGAGGGATGACCAGAGACTCTATGTTTTACTCTGGAAACAAGCTCGTTCTGGCTTCAGCCACAGTGTGACAGGGTTCGGTGTGTGTTCGGTGAACAGCAGGTGTGGAGGGCGAAGCGCAGCAGCCGTGAAGGTAACGCGCAGCAGGATTTAGGTGTTTGGCACTGAGGTCTGTTGGACGCAGCCAGTGAAACTATTATGTGACATGCTGATACCAGCAGCGTTTCCTCCCTAAGCTGCTACATTTCTGACTGGCTTGGTGTGATTCCAGACTAAGCTCTCCTTGGTTGTGTCCTAATAAAAACACTCCAGTGCCTTCCAGGATGCTATTTCTACTGCAGCCTGCCATCAACACAGCAACTATTAACAACTCCAGCCAGATCTGACCAGTGGTTAAATAACAATCAAGGTTGATCACAAATCAAGCTTCTCCTGCATTCTTGAAGGTCAAGGTATCAAGGCCAAGGTTCATTCTGCAGTTGACTTAACAACTTTAAAATACTGACAACTAATGAAATCTATGTTTCAATCGGTCAGCACCACTTTACGACCCTTCACACCTTTGGTCTACCCACACAGATATTTTCACGTATCATGCCTGATTTGGCCTCTTCCTAGGACTGTGTGGGCAAACTGCGCTTGTTTGACATCTTATCCTCCTGTTAGCTTTGTAGCACCTGCAGGACAGTAAGCCCTTTACCACTCACACACTTATTGGTTCATGTAGTTTGGTGACGTCACATAATTTCCAGCATAGCTTCCCCCAACTTTACTCTGAGCAGAGGTCTGATCAGACAGAATATGTGAAAACACCTGCTGGGTTTGCAAGGCCTTAAACAAAAACCCTGAACAATTGATCTTGTCTGCAACAGTCAGCGGCTTCATCACCATGGAGATATAGGATATTGCAGATATACGCATGTGCGAGTTCCAGACGCTTCAGCTCTGACACACCAATCATTGCTGATTGACATAAAATGCATCACTACCAGTGCACTGGCGTGGGAATGTCGCCACAGGCACCAGATTTAAAAACTCAGGTATGCTATGAAATACAGAGAGATTTACATGGCAGTGATAGGCTTAATCAGCACTGTGTGAACTTGTTTGGCAAGGGCTTGAATGTAATGGACATTCATTTATATGTAAAAGTCCCACATCCCAGCTTTAAGAACGTCACAAGGCTTCAGTCTTTGCTACTGAACATATACACGTTGTTCAAACAAACAACCGATGCTGTCTTTTATTAGAGACAACAGTCATTATTCGCATGACCACAAGAAGTTGTGTCAGAAAATCGTAAACATTGGTCATTTTAAGCTATTTGAACAAAAAAAAAATGCTATTGTTTCTTCAGTGAGGACAATCTTATCATTACCCATGCTCGAATTTCCCAACCGATGAAGTACTCGGTTCAAAAAGTCTGAAAAATCATGGCCTTGAGCAACATTTACTTTTCAACATCCACAACATTATTCAATATAAATCTGGTATTCTTTCCCACAGAATACAGCATTGGACATCCAAAGTGAAATGAAACTCATCCATTTTGCCACTGAGCCCGTGAGCCAACATCTGGACCTCCTCCAGAATCATTAGGAATTTGATGAATTCTGCTGGAACATCTTGATCAGAAGTCATTAAGCAAGCCGTGGGCAAACATCAGCGTGATCCTCCCACCCCGGAGGAGGACAGAAAGTCTGCACTGATGGAGACACAAGTTAGAAGAGAGGCAGAGAAGAGAGAGTGGGAGCCAGAGCGGGAGGGACAGATGAGGGATGATCAGGCTTCTTTTGTCCATTCACTACTTTAGAATAAGTCAAGTGTGGGCATCAGGTGGGTTCAGGCAGTGTGGGTTTGACTCATCCATGAGGAGGTGTGTGTATTTGTGTGTGTGGGCAACGCCGCACAAACTGCCTCTGACCTGATCAAATATCTCACGTAATTGTGGGGAGGATCCAGAGAAACAGAACAAAGTGAATTGTGTTTATCAGATTATCGCAGCTCTCTCTACACCTTTTCCCCGCTGGAAATATGGCTGTGTGTGTGCGTGTGTGTGTTCGCTTTTGTTAAGTGTTTAAAGGAGCATCACACTAAATTGTGTAACCTTAATGGTGTAAATCATTCCTGTAACACTCTTTCTGAATCTCTGGAGATGACTGATGCCTCAAGCAGAGATATGAATGTGTGTGTGTGTGTGTGTGTGTGTGTGTGTGTGTGTGTGTGTGTGTGTGCGGTATGCCTGTGTGTAAGCAGGATCAGAGAGTACCAATAGCTGCTACCAGTGTTTTATGATGTTGGTGTCACATAATAGCCCCCCAGCTAGACTTTGAATTAGACTACTGTGAGGCCCCCACCCTGTCCCAGCACGCACACACACACACACACACGCATACACACCAGGGAGTTCACACACTGCTTCACAGTTACATTCTTTAGCCCGCTATGGGATCAAACTGTACGCACAAGTGGCTGCGCTTTCAAATATGCACACCCAAGCACACAAAAAACACACACTAACACTAACAAACAGAAAACAAACGTACATGCAAAGCAACCCAGCAGAACAAGAATCCACACACACACACACACACGTACACACACACACACACCACAGACAGTGATTAATGAGCTTTTGTTGTTGCTGTGTAACACCACATCTGCTGCCACGGGGACTTCAGCACGAGCCGGAAACAATATGGCCTATTTGGCCCATTATACAGTGGCCAGTCATATTGAAACACACACACATGCACACACACACTTCTGCCCTCATTATGCTGGTGGCAACCTCATTTTGTCCCAAACCGGCCCCCTCCTACACTCACACACACACAGACAGACACATGACCCCTGCAAACACACACATAAGCCTGTTTATACGTTTTGTATCCATCACCCCCCCGCCAAGGACCGGGGCAACCTGCATCCCTAAGAACTCCCTGAATGCTTCATTCAGGGTTTCTACAAAGACCCCCCTCTGATTGTAACCTGCAGAGAGTCAGCCCCACCACACTGCAGACTACAGCATAGACCAAAATAGTAATACTTGTCACTTTTCATGTTGCTTTTTAGCAGAGAACCGCAATAAACTAATAAAATCAACGGAGAAAGTGGGTTATAAAAGCCAGACAAAAAACATTAAACTATCAACTAACAGTGGATCCAAAGACCACCTCTTGTTTGTAATCTGGAGTACTGTGGAACTGGTTTGTAATCTGAATTTTATTTTTAATTATTTTTGGCTTGTTCTCAGACTTATTTTTGCTCAGTAAAATAAGACCAGCTACAAGTTACCCAAAGTAAGAACTAATCCTGAGTGTTTTTGACTGGACCCTCTGGAGATACAATTA
The DNA here is from genome assembly GCA_003416845.1 of Oplegnathus fasciatus. Lineage (NCBI taxonomy): Eukaryota > Metazoa > Chordata > Actinopteri > Centrarchiformes > Oplegnathidae > Oplegnathus > Oplegnathus fasciatus. Next base: position 349,902 of record NTHP01000334.1, read on the forward strand.
ATTTTAGTACCAGAGAGTTTTGCATGTGCCTCTCCGTGTCTTCTCCCTTTCTCTGTCTTGCTTCCCTGCAGCCCTCTTGATGTATAGGGCTGGCTCGCGGTCAGATGTGCGTGGGTGGAAGTTTGTGTGATGTGCATGTGGCCAGGTCACCTTGTGTGTGGTGGGGTGTGCGCTGCACGTTTGCTGGGGAGGGGTTCGACCAGCGTGGCATTTATGTGATGACCTCTGTGGGGGTCACATCAGAAGACAGAAGTTGAAGCCAAATGGCGAAACAAAGGCAAGGCGTGGCTGTGAGTTTTATGGAGCCTGCCGTGTGTGTGTGTGTGTATGTGTGTGTGTGTGTGTCCATAGGGATAAAAGAGACACCCTGAGGACAATAGAGGTGTGTAGCAGCTGACTAGAGGGGAAATTATTCAAGAAACAAATTAACATTTCACTCGACCACTTGGGACCCCGCCTATTAATCTCACATAGCTATCTTAAAATGATCAGCATCATTCAACATTCTGTTTCACTAACACAGACAGTTTTAATTCAACTGTGATTCAACCTGGTTCATTTCAGCTTTTGCTGTTCACAACAATCAGTGTGTGGTGCACGTCAGTGTCAGTAAAGTGAAGCAGATTGCCTCTTTCAAAGTGTTATTGCTATTGGATTATTAATACTGATGCATTAACATGTAAACAGTTTTTTAATGTTGAGGCTGGTGGAGTTGGAGTTTATTTTAACTATATGATGATGGATAGTTCTGTGTTTTTTTGTGTGTACAGTCTTAATCTGCAAAGAAACTAGTACCTCCAGCAATCAGACAATTGTACTGCCATAACAAGTACAGTATTTGCCTCTGAAATTTAGTGGAGTAGAAGTATAATGTAACAAAAAGGGAAATACTCAAAGTAGCTACAAGTACATCAAAATTGTATTTAAGTACACTACTTGATAAAAAGTATTTTCCACTATTGTTTTTTTGGTTAGTTTAAACTGATCAAATAAAATCTTAGTGGTTAGCATTAGCAACATTAGCTACAGTAGGTATACAGAGAAAAATGACTGGTGTTTTAGCAGTGAAAAAACACCACAGCAATGACCTCTGAGGTCAGCAGACAATTTGGCATATCATAGCAGGAAAAGCACAGGTGTAATTAATAATATTAATAATGCCAGTTCCAGTTTTATACTACTAACTGGGACACTTGATTGGACTGAGCCATCTTTAATGTTCTTAGCTGCCCCTGTGCTGTGGAGAGCTGTGAAAAAGGTATATCGCTGTTTAATAACAACAGACCGCCATACAATAAAATCATCTATAAGACGTACAGGATTTGAAACACAGACCAACTGCAGTAAATATATAATGAAGCAGAATTCCCCCAGTGACTGTCTTGATATCCTGAAAACACACGGCCTCAGGCCAAAACAGCCTCTGGCAAACACCAATATCACAATAGCGGTTATGAGAATGTGAGAATCTCCACTGATTGTCTTCCCAGGCGTTGTTTGAAGAGGAAGAATCATTTAGAAGCTCTAATCACACACGGTGCATCGGAGGGAGTGCTGCACAAGTGTACAGTAAATCATAACTATGAATATGATGGCTCATTGGCTTGTGTAATCACACAGTGACAGCGGGTGATGAAAATGATCGATTTCCTCTTTTCACTGTGTAATGAGCAAGGTTTAAACATTACAGTGGGATAAGGCTATTCCCTGCTCAGCACTGCTGCTGTGCCTTGTGCTTTGTTGTGCATGCCGTTAACACACACAGGGGGAAAAAATATCTCATACACATATACAGACATGCACACAGGCGGCTCACATTTTCACCTCTAACATTTAACGACGAGAGAGGAAGAGTAGGGCCGTCTACCGACTCAGATAATTAAACCAGGGGGAAATTATAACAACTCTCTTCCCCCCCCCATCTTTTCCCTCTCTTTCTGTCTTGTTCACTCCCACTCTTACTGCTTGTCAGCGAATCAGCCTGGCTGCAGATGAAAATGGCAAATCCAAAAGAAAGGAGAGAGAGAGAGAGGAGGAAAGAGGAGGAAAGTACACATGCCGGCAGTTGGGCCACAAAGCGGAGATGAAAGTAATATTTTCCATCTATTAACTTCCATCTGTGATGTGGGGTTTTTTTTTGGCGCAATAATTCAATTGCTGCTGTTGACGGGTGCTTTGCTGCAGCAGGTGTGAGGAGCTTCGTGCAGCAGACATCATTGGGCTAATTTATAGTTTTCATTTAGTGTCTTTATCATCCCATTATTGGCCATTACACACACACACACACACATTCAAACAGACACTTGCACCCCTGAGAGGGTCCAAAAAGTGTAATAGTCGGCCTCCTTGCTAGCCTTTGTGTTGTGTGTCTCATTACTGTTTGCAACACAATCAGGCCCCGCTCACCTCCGCAGCAGGGCTCTTTGACTTGACTCACGCTGTGTGCCTATGCATGCTTATATGTATGTGTGTGTGTGTGTGTGTGTGTGTGTGTGTGTGTGTGGGTGGGTGGGTGTGTGTGGGTGTGTGTGGAGTTAATAGATGTTCAGAGAGCAGTACGTAGGAGTGTATCTCCTGCTGTTATGTGTTTTACAATTCATATCCGAGCACTGGAGCACTGAAGAATCACCAACACAAATCAGCTGTGATGAGATAGGCCCTATTACCCCAACACACACACACACTTTTAACATTTACCGTACGGCACTTGGACACACACACACATGTACACACACAGCAAAGGCCATTGTCCAGAGAGGAGAGAGAAAGGGTGGGTGACGGTGAATGGGAGGGGTGTTTCCATGGTGACCAGGGCGACAGAAGGAAGAGGGGGTCCGCCTCCCGACCTTCATTGAGAAGGTGAATGACTGTCACTGAGCTGAGGCAAGACAGCCAGTAGTCACAATGCTAGAGACAAGAGCGAGGGAGAGAGCAATCAGCAGCCATGTAAGCCCATCATGGCTGTGGGCCGTGCGAGCTTCAGTGGTCAGTCTGAGGCACTTAGCATTAGCATCAGAAAGACATTATGCTAATAGCATCAAAGGCAGCAGCCCCCGCCTTTGTGTTTCCTGCGCCAACCCAAGGGCACGGGAGGATTTTACATTTCAACTGCCTGTTCCAGCCCTAAACTCCCAAAGCATTTGCATGAAGAAGAAATGGAAAAAAAATAGGAAAAATGTGATGCATTACACAAACGATGGAGAGCGGCCAAGCTTCTAAAGGTCCACAGCCCACGGACAGTGAGAGGAAAGGCTTCAAGGCAACATGACAGAGGGTAAAACAAGATAAACTCAGTACACGCTACAGAATGGAGTTAAAGTGAAACTAGAACTTCTGTTTCACTTGTGCTCCAAAGGTGGAAAACCTCATTCAAAACCTCATTGACATTTTTAATAATGCAGTTACTAAAAATCCCATCTTACATTATAAGCTTGCTCAACAGTAGGTCTTTGTTCACTTCACGTGTCGAGACAGGGATGGTACATAAAACTTTTTTAAAAATTTTAAAATTTTCAGGGGCCTTTAAAGAACACCATTTCCCACAAGCCCATCAAATGTGCAGGTTAAACATCACTCAGCGTGACAGACGAGCTACTGCACCATGATGCTAACAAAGGGAGACAGAAGACCAAATAGCAGGAAGCTAAAAACTTGTTAAGGCTGATCTAATTGACAGGGACGGAAAGAGTACGAGAATATTTTACTCAAGTAAAAGTAAAAAATAGGTCAGTTAAAATGTACAGAGTAAACATGAATGTCTTGTATTTTTAAAATTGGGGGGGTATGATGATGATGTTTTGTGATATATAACTATTGAATTAAAGAACACCTTCCTCACTGTAGCCTTACTAGAACTAACCTGGAAGTGTTAAACAAGAATGACGATGATAAATAAAAAGAGCTGTGGGGCAAGAGGTGACGTTAGGTCATTAGCAGGCTCTCTAGCTGAGCACCTTTTTAAGATACAAGGCTTCATCAAATAAACATATAGTTAGATCACGCATAAAGGAATCAATTAAATTAATATTTGGTTTAAGAGGATCAGATCTCTCAGATAAGCATAAATAAATGCTGGAAATACAACTGATCGATTGGTTAATTTGGAGGTTGATCGCCTTGTGATGATAACTAAGTGCATGTCATGGTTTAATGCCTTTCTTTGACCCAAATTCGTGTTTTCAGGGAACTGAATTAACTATTTAGAGACTGCAAAGGCAGCAGATCACTTGATACTACACCAAACACTCCTCCACAATGTGATAGCCTGCAGGACAGAGTCAGCGGCGCAGTGCGCTCATGCCTTTTGTTTTTGAAAAGCAATTTGTAGAGTGTCCCATTTACAGCATGAAATCGGAGATTGGAGGGCTCTTCCAGCAGACAAAATGAAATATCACAGGATCTGGCAATTACAGTATTTACTCCACCCAGCGTGTTATATGAACTCTGTCCTCCTGCGTTAAAGCACCCTTCAAGCCCATGAGAACGAGAAATGACAAAGGGGAAGAGAGTCCACCTCCACATGAATCATTTCAATCAACAGCGCTGACATACTTCCACCACACACCGCTTCTCCTCGGGGAATACAGAGAAAGATGACACAGAAGAAGAAAAAGCGTTGGCCATTGAAAGAGGAAAGAAGGTAAGCTAAGTAAAGAAGGAGGATGTTTGTTCGGGGGTGTGTGGCCTGAGCGTACGAGAAGAGGAGGTGAGTGCAGGGAAGAAAAAGAGGAGAGAGAAAGACCTTGGATGAGTCATCCAACACACCTCAGCACTTCATACTGAGACATATTTACAGGACAATACTCTCTCGCTCTCCCTCTCCCTCTCCCCTTTCCTGGTTAGTCAAGCATCACGACACACATCCACACACACAGTCTGAGTGTCACCCTGTGAAAGAAATGTCACGGTGAGCAGACGCAACCACAAACTGGATAAAAACAGCATTTAATTTCTTTTCTCATCCCTCCGAATTGGCTTGTTATTGGATTGAAAGGGTGCCCTTGACCACCACCGCTGTGACTCGCTGCAGTGAGGATGTTCGTCATCCGCAGACAGAGAAGCACGGTCAAAGGGTAAAAATCGGCTAGAAATGAAGAGCAGAGAAATGGAGGTGGTTCACGGCAACCAAGAAAAATGATGTTCAAGGTGCTCTGAGTGAAAAAAAGGAACGTTCGCATTCTTGCTGAAGGACAGCTACTGTGAGGTGATCGCCACCTCAAGTACAAGCAGTTTACTCTGCTGATGGTGTCACAGGTTTCCTGTTTCTTTGGTACATATGAGACTCTTTGCGTCAATGGTGTGACGTTAAGCATCATAAAACATTTTAAAACATCATCATTCCCAAATTATACCATTTTAAAGGGTTTAATAGAGATTGTTCACACTGATTAATGTGAAAGGTACTTTCATATTGGCACTGTATGAACATGATTATAAAAAAGAAAGGTGCCTGCACGCTGGAATCAGAGCTCCTTTAAGCTTTTTTTTTTTTTTTNTTTTTAGCAAAATAGCAAAAGTTTTCTTTTGTATTCTGTTTTTTCATATCTAACACCAATCCCACTAAGGTATTGTGGATGTGCACACAACTGTCCTTGCCAAAAGAAACAGTAATATTGTGTGCTAATTTTACATGAAAGTGCACCCATAGTTGTGAATAGCTTGACATTTTGGGAAATACACTTATTTGCTTTCTTGAACAGAGTTAGATGAGAAGATCAATATTACTCTCATGTTTGTATGGTAAATATGAAGCTGCAGCCAGTTAGCACAACTTAGCACAAAGACTGGAAACTGAGGGAAACAGCTAGTCTTGTTCTGTCTGAAAGTAACAAAATCCGCCTACCAGCACCTACAAAAACCAAAACCACCTACAAAAAAAAAAGTTTAAAAATGAAAAATTGTGCTTTTATGGGGGCTTGTGTGCCAGACTACTTCTTGGCCACAGTGACTTCCTGGAGTCATAATCCCTGGCAAAACCACATGCCGATTTTACACTTTGGTTTTTGTACAGTTTAAAAACAAACGAGATATAACGTGTTAATTAGTGAGCTTTCAAAATCTTGGTAGGC
>NTHP01000334.1:356177-379956 GCA_003416845.1 Oplegnathus fasciatus
GATTTTGTTACCTTCGGACTGAGCCAGGCTAGCTGTTTCCCTCTGTTTCCAGTCTTTATGCTAAGCTAAGCTAATCTAAGCTGCTGGCTGTAGCCTTATATTTAATGTACAGACATGAGAGTGGTATCGATCATTTCATATAACGCTCAAATAAACGCATTTCCAAAAATGTAAAACTATTACTCTAAAAACCTAAAGAATAAGATTTTAATATTCCACAGCAATATGTTTAGGCTGTAAGTATCAACTAGGTGTATTGTAATGGAAGAATGAATCTATGAACATTATATTAACTAAATTATAACACTTACAGTACATGTAACATCTGCAAAGCAGGTTGAGAAACAAATACACAACAGAATTCTTGGGATGTAAATGTGGCATCTGTGACTTTCCTCCTCCCCCAATAAAAGTCCTCACTAAACCGCGGTTGACTAAACGAGACGTGTGTTCGGAAATCCTCAGGGAGGAGTGACAGCGAGGGAAGAGGGCTGTCTGTATTATTTGGCCGCATAGATCACAGACCAATAACAGGGCTCATTTCCCTCCTTCTGTCCCAGAGGATTGGCTTCCAGGGTCAGAGAGGCGTGTCGCCGTGGTTAAGCCCCAGCAGGAGGAGGCGTGTTGGGCCGTAACCTGCCTGATGACGCAGCTCTGTCTGTTTCCAGAGCAACTGTGCCTATCTTATAGACAGGCAGACACACACTTACACAGTGTATAGTTACAATGCAAGATGTTCCAGAGGAGACACTTGAGCTGAGTGACCCCGAACACATCATCATGTCCAGGCAGGTCACGTCTGCAGGTGGCCCACTAACACATTTACCCATGTTTCAGTTCTTTATATTAATCATTTTGAAAGTCATCTTGATTGATGCGATTTTAAAAGGATTCCACATAATTACTTTTTTGTTAAAATATTTTATTATATGTGGCAGCTACAGCAGCAAAGGTAGGTAAGGACAATATTAGCACTAGTTTTAGTAGATGTCAGTGGTGTTATTCTACAGTATTTTGGGTTTTTTTTAGTTTTTTCATCCCTGAACATAATATTTTTGGGAAAACGTGTACTTGAGTACATGCATACTTGCATTTTTATTGAAATAGCCAAATACTATAATGACATTTCACACTGGCACCAAATATCATCCTTCAAAAATGTTGCATCCTAGTGGGAATAAATCCAACCTGTACATCAAAAATATTTTTTTTGAAAGCTCGAAAAATATTCAAGAATTACTTGAGGTGATTATATTCAATTTCANATTGTCTTTTCATCATTATAATGAAACAGACAAAACACAGCAGCGGTCCAACAAGGATCATTTAATAACAAAAATTATAATACAAACAAGTTACAAATAAAGAGTGGACTCATTTCTGACCTTGTCAAGTGATCAGGCACAGAATTACCATCAGATAACATTTGCATTCGATAATCATGGCCATTAGAAACCTGAGCTGGATACAAAATGTCATGAACTGTGTGGTACAAATGTATGTTGCACAATGATTAGGAAGCATTACAAAAGGTAGAGTGTAAGAGTATAAATATACTGTATGTACAACCGATGGAGTAAATTCCTTAATGCAGAATCAGACAGGAGCCTCGCAGCTCTTGAACATTTTCCTCTGTACAGTTGGGATTTGTAGAAGTCGCTCCTGCTGCTAACTCGGTGTCCATGCATCAGCAGGGACATTAAAAACAAATGTGTCTCCTGGCAACACAACAACCCAGAGCAGAAAATGAATGGTTTCTCCTCTCTACATCTCCCATATATTTGTATGTCTATAAATGAAGTTTTAATGTAAAGAAAGGAGAGGATTGGCTGAGTCGGGGTGCTGATCAGAACTAAAACCTTCTCCCTCGGGGGATTAGGCAGCAGCAGCATCACAATATTTACGAAAAAATAATGACAGGTTATTATTTTGCTGGCAACTGGGAGGGGAACCTGCTTGGTCAAACTCCACTCAGGCTTTCGCTTCAAGGCTCACAGGTTGAAGGTCAGGGGTTATGGTGCAGCAGTCACTAGGAGGGGGCATCTTCACCATGTATAGCCTTATACTTGGACATCTCCTCTGGAAAGACTTTGCTGAGCTCTGAGATTAGAAGGCTCTTGAATTTCTGTAATAAAAAGAAAAGTAGAGGTTGGTTTATTACTGATTTATTACTACTTTTCATTTTATGATGAAGATAAACTTATGTATGTTTATGACAAGGACATGACCTAGTCAGTACAATCTGCCTTCCACCCATTTGCATTGCCAAATAACAAAGAAATGTCAGACACAACTGAATATAGAATAAATACATCAATTATCTGATTTGTGGAGCAGAGCTTTATTTAGATTTAAGCACAAACAGGGCCATCTGGAGTACATGGCTCTTTGTATAATGAAGACGATCCTTGAAAGGGACATTTTTATCTCTTTAAGTGCTCCCAAGCATATTTAGAAATTCATAATCAGTGAAATAGTTTGCTGGCTCCTTTTATTCTTGCAGTGTCATTGGTGGGGAATCTCAGTGGCTCTGGCATTATCTCTTACCGTCATGGTGTCAATCTTCCCTTTGACCTGCTCGTTCCTCGCCAAGGCTCTCTCTAGACATTCCTTGGTGTACAGCTGAGGGTTTCGACCTTGGTCGATGTATCTACAAACGCAAGGCATAATATCAGTCAGTGATGAAGCTTTTGTTTGTTCTATTATTTCAGCAATCCTCCACCTTAATACAGTACACTATGAAGAGTGGCAACAAAGTGAACCAATTCTTTAAGTTGAAAATGTTATTTTTATAGTGTATGCATCCCGAATTTTAAAGTGGATCTAAACAATCCAGAATAAAAGTAATATGAGGCATGTAATATTACCAGATGAGCGGGGAAGAGATGAAACTTTAAAATCATCCGATTTTCAGATGAGGTTTGGCGTGGCTTTAACAAAAAGCGATATATGTTCTCTCAGCTCAAAGAATACGTGTATTCACAGCCATACAACAATGGCAGAGGACACTGGGGGTGTAAAGGAACATATATTATAGAGGTTATACAGCCGGACAGGCACAACAGTATAACAGCTGGACTCACTCAAAGACCTCCAGCGGTACGTTGATCTCATGAAGCTGCTGACGGCACTTCTCGATGTCTTGCAGTCCAGATATCATGAAATTTCTGAGAAGAAAAATGAGCAGAACAGCTAAACATAAAGTGTTTTTTGCAGATTCGCCCCGTTAAAACGCTCTCAATGAAAACATGACTCACAGCTTCTGGTTGAGTCCTGCTTGGCTGCTGGGCTGGAAGTCGCTGACGATGATTCCCAACTGTCGAATATTCTCGATAAATTTCTCCAGGTGCTCCTCCAGGTTATCAAATTTTTCCGCCATCTTGCTAAACTGTTACTGAACCAGTAAAAATAAATAGAAATGGCTCCGTTTAGAGGAGTCCTTTTGTCAAATAATCGCTGTTTACTGTTAGCCACCGACTCTACGACAGACACAACGCCGAAGTGCTTTGCGGCAATAAAATAGCCAATCGCTGTGAGCACTGCTCTGCTACCTAGGTAACAACCAATGACAGTTTGTCGTTAACTGACGCTTAAAGCATCAAAGTGTCGTGCTGCCAGTTTCTTTACAAGCTTCTTTGTCAAGACCAGAAAATGAGTTTATTACGGCAGAGTAACGCTGACTTGACTGCATCTAAATCAGCCCTGTACAGTTATTATTTAAATCATATTGAGAATATATGTTATTTAATTTGAAAACGAGCTATGTCAATTATAGTGCTCTGTCATAAAGTGTGTGTGTGTGTAGGGGGGGTATTATTAATATGTACGACTATTTGTGTTACGACTATAGCCTAAATGTGCATAGACAGCACAGTACTTACTGCTGATTTACAAATATGTTAGTGATCATTTCAAAGACACTTCAGGAATATGCTAAATACCCCCTAGAAATGTTTATACTGCAATTCAACTCTACAGTCAAAAGCATGCACCTCATGAAGGACAACTTAGACACTGGCCTACTGTTTTTTCCTGACATTGAGATTACTGTTAGAGCTACAACGATTAGTTGATTAATCGATTAGTTGTCAAATATTAAATTAATCGGCAACTATTTTTATAATTGATTAATCGTTTTTTTTAAGAAAAAGTGTCCCAATTCTCTGATTTCGGCTTCTCAAATGTGAATATTTTCTGGTTTCTTTAGTCCTCTGTGGCAGTAAACTGAATATCTTTGGGTTGTCGACAAAACAAGACATTTGAGGACGTCACCTTGGGCTTTGGGAAACAGTGATCAACATTTTTCACCATTTTCTGACATTTTATGGACCAAACAATAATTGATTAATTAAGAAAATGATAGACAGATTAATCGATAATGAAAATAATAGTTAGTTGCAGCCCTAATTATTATCTACAAATACCCCAATAAATTAATGTGTGACTTGGATTATTTGTCATTGTTGCTGATATATCATTCTGCTACTCAAAGATTTCTATAAAAATTCACAATTTCAGAGACAGAGTGTGTTTTTTTTCCGTATAAACTGTTACTGATGGCAGTATTCACTTTCTGTATGTGGCCTGTGGATGGAATCAAACAGAAGGGCAATAAAGGATGAGCTATATTCAGTTTATTCTAGTATTAGCTGTGTGAAGTAAAGTTTGCACCTATGAAATCTACTATAATGTGAATAATACATTTCTTTATGGTTGTGGGCTACTGATACAGGACTTTAGTTGAGGACTGTAGTTAACCCTGCTATTTAAATCTTCCAACACATTCACAGTAATCAAGGAAAAGGCTCACGATAGTTTGTATTTTCCAATGAAGCTCTAAAATGCTGAGTTCTGCTCACAGTACAGGCTAACTTTTATTCAGTCTAAGTATATATATGTGCTTACTGCACTGGGATAAATGGGAGACTAAAAGTGAAAGTGAGTGACGCTGAGATTACGTTTCTCTGGCATCTTCCTTCTGCCTAGCCTGTATTATTTCAGGTAATCACATGAACACCAAGTTACACAGAGTTAACTAGACAAAAACAGGAAATAAACCATCAACCTCCAGAATAAAAGCAATCTTATATTAACAGATATGGGACCTGGCACAGGCCAAGGATGATGTAGTCCCTGTAGTAAATCGAAATATTTAGGAACTACAACAACATTTAATGTGTGGAATAGAATAGAATTTCCTGGCCTTAAATTGATGTTTTTGAGATAAAGTCACTGTAGATAGAAAATTGTGCTATTTTTGTCTCAGACACCCTACTGTCCAGCTACTGTGGAACTGCTCTTAATGTTGTAACTCATTTTGTTTCCTATTTCCATTCCTTTTCCTCTGTAATTCGTTGCTGATGCATTGGGATCATTGGTTGTGTTATGTGTATAATGTAAAACTAAAAATCTTTAGCTATAGTCTATAGTCTGTATTATTTTTTCCGTGTTAGGAATCATATTTTATTGTGTTACTTGTTGTCCATTTTCATTATACACCCAATAGTCATTAAGTTGACATTATAGTAGCCTATTAAAGATGTAGAGGGGAGTTTTATTGGAAAAGGCAGTAAATGAAAGTAGGTTAGATGATTTGTTATGGTCCTTATTGTAATCGCCTACTGGAATATGTCAGTGCTGTAATTTCATATACACGACACATCTCCATAAATGTACCCAGCTTGGTGTTCGCTCTGCCTTGAACGTCACCGCACTCCCGGGCTTTTATTTTGAAATGCGGTGCCGCTGCAGCGCCTCGCCGGTGAGAGCAGACTGGCTGAGCAGGATTACCGGGGGCTGGTTTGTCCTCGGCTGCATTAAAGCTGGAGCTGCCGCAGCTGCACACACATCAAAGGCTCTCCTTCTCCTCCTCACTGCAGCTCCCACCGACGGCAGGTCCACTGGATGGTGGAGCCATTTCTTCTTTTTCTCACACACACACAGCGGGGTCGGTGTCCGGTCTACACAACGGGACGTAAAAGGGGACATACTCCGAATTTCACCCGTCTATGGTAAGCACGGGCTGCTGTCGGACTGCTGCTCTAATATTGGGTCTGTGTGGGCGGGAGGACACATAAAGGAAAATGTATGATACTGTCATGATGAGGACTTACAGTGCAGGCTGTGTATGTTATGGAGCGATCTTATAGTGTAATAATATATCTGCAGTGTTTTACAACAGCTTATCGTGTATATTATATCCAGTTTATAGTGACCTTAGTAATATTTATATTTATGTATTTTAATCTCCCATATGTTTCTACATTATCTCTATATAATGTCTCTTATCATTAGAGAGAGAACCATTTGTTATAACAACCTTGTGATGCATTATGGTGTTTTCTCCTCCCATTATGTTCCCTCTGGTAGCCTCCGGTTCCCTCCATGATTTTCCTCTAGTATATTCCTGCAGCCCTGTGTTTTTTCGCTGTGATATTATGGTATGCACCCTTGTGTTAAAATGTAATATAAGATCACCTCAGTGCCTCTGCGTAACGCCTCGTCCTATCATTGAACAACTGCAGTCACAGTCATGATGTCGGTCCACTTGTGGGAAAAATAATGACTGAATTCCATCGATCCGTGTTTCGTGTTTGTGTTGTCTGAAAGCGAATATTCATCTAAACTGACATTTGTTTGTTGTTTTACCGTTTTGTCCTCAGTCGAGCCGTGTCGAGATGATGCACTGAGGAGAAAACAGCTCAGGCTCCCCGGTTGTGTTCATCCTGAGGCTGCAGTGAACGAGGGGGGATTGCGGTACAACAAGGTTAATAATCAGCATCGATAAAGGTGTTCTCTGTGGGAGAACCGACTTGAAAGGGTGAATCTTGCCCCTGTGCGGGGGGATCGGCGGAGAAATATAGATCTATAAAAATTATGGCCACCCTACTGCGGAAGATCGGTCTTATCCGCCTGCACGACCGGGACACCGAGGACCCAAAGCACCACCAGGGATCGTTAAAAGGGACCAAAGGGAACCAGAAAAACAACGCCAACAAACACTGTCAAACCGCCAACGAAACCAACATCCTGAGCACCCCGGAGATTAAGGCGAGGAAGCTGGACCAGCACGGCAAGGACAAGCCGTCCGGCAAGGATAAGCAGGGCAAGGATGCGAAGGAGAAGCAACAGACGGGAGGAGGCGGGAGTAAAGCGACCAGTGCCTCCTCGATACCACCGCTGGCGCCTCACCGGCAACATTGCACCCAGGTCCGGACGCGGAGGCTGATGAAGGAGCTACAGGAGATCAGGAGGTTAGGGGACAACTTCATCACGGTGGAGCTGGTGGAGGACAACCTGTATGACTGGAACGTCAAGCTGCACCAGGTGGACAAGGACTCGGCGCTGTGGCAGGACATGAAGGAGACCAGCACCGAGTTCATACTGCTCAACGTCACCTTTCCCGACAATTTCCCCTTCTCGCCGCCGTTCATGCGGGTCCTGACGCCCCGGTTGGAGAACGGCTACGTGTTGGACGGCGGGGCCATATGCATGGAGCTGTTGACCCCCCGCGGATGGTCCAGCGCCTACACGGTGGAGGCGGTCATGAGGCAGTTCGCGGCCAGCCTCGTAAAAGGACAGGTGAGGAGAGGGTGGGTTGGTGGGTGAGGGTGCTTGCATGGGATATCATCAACCATACGGCATGTTAATCATCTCTAGTACATTTATTTCCAGCCATGACACGCTCTGGATATGAGCAATTCCATTAGGCATCCATGCGTCATGCGTAATTAACGCGTAAAACTGCTTTTACGCATGTACATCATATGTCCACCATGGCGAGGCTTTTAGACCAATATGGATGTTTAAGTATTTCGTTTAATACAACTGAAAACATATGAAAATGTGTTTTTGGTCATTTCATCTATTTCCAGTGAAAATCATCTTCCAATCTTGAGTCAAGTGTCATTTTTGGACACCAGTGGAGTGGCCTCTCAAGACAACATGTTTAAAAGAAAATTCAGGAAATAAGTGAATTTAAACAGGGAATAAACCTCAATGTAGAGGTTTTTACTATATATTTTTTTGAAGAAAAATATCATGACAAGACAAAATTATTCAGTAAAATTCATGTTTTGCTATAGTGAAGCCTAGTTATAGCATTTTTGGTGCTCAGTGTGAGTTATAGGTGCTGTAACATCGCAGGCCTCTTGTCTCCCCACCCCCTCCTCTCTGATTGTGAATATTATTAATCTTTATGTGACTTTACGGCAGCCATTTCATGCAGTGCAACCCTCAGTATCTCCTTGATGCCAGCTCTTCTCTGTAGTCCCGGTTTGCTCTCCCTTTTATTGCCTCCATAAATCAGCATCCTTTGACAACAAAGACCTGCTGCCATGCAATGGAAAAAGTCCCTACACAGGCTCAAATGCAGGCTCACTATATCTGTACTCTTATCAGAGTATTCCAAAGGAGGAATAAGACAATTATTCAACATGTGTGGTGATGGATAGAAAGGCAGATGAATAAATAGAGACAGCAGGTAGCCTACCTACCAGCAGTGACTTAGACTGACTGGATTATGTAATCCTGTCAAATCTGTTTTTCACATCCTCAGTGCACTGCAGCAGCAGCAGCAGCAGCAGCAGCAGCAGCAGCTGCTCTGCAATTCCGATGGAAATGGCTGCATCTCCAAATGCACTCCAGGCTATAATCATTTAAACTCATTTAAAATAGATGTTCTGTTTTCCGCTCATAAGAATCACTCTTTTCTAATGTGTTTTTAAATTCTCACTTTTGTGTCATATCGCATTCACGTCATCTGTAGAGTCTGCTTCTTTCCCCTCACTGACTCTCTCTGTCTTTTGACGTCAGCAGTGTGACAGCGCTGTGGCAGGAGACCTTATGTAAACTGTCACTGGATTCTCCTGCCCAACCCCCACCCAACCCTTAGTGCTTTTTTTGTCTTTGATGATATAACTGGACGTTATTCCCGAGTCATCTGTGGTCATTAAGCATCTGTTACCAAGAGAGGTCATGCAAAAACTGTATCCACAGCAGAGAGAGAGAGGAAAATGTGTGTGTGTGTGTGTGTGTGTGTGTGTGTGTGTATGTGTGTGTGTGTGTTTGTGCGCATCTCTTTATTTGCCTCTGTTGTGGATACGTGCCGACACAGGGCGCTTGCATGTGTTTCATGTCCTAATTTCCTGGGAGGTGTACTCGTCTCTCATGCATCATGACAAACAGAGCACAGAGAACTATATATAAACCTGTACACAGAATATATTTATTCAGCCTTGGGCTCCGGTTCAATGTGACAAAACTGATGTGGCTTGTTTAGAAGCTCCCTCCCTATTTTTAGTGTGAGAGGATACGTGTGGTGACAAAGTGGTGAGGCGAGAGTCAACAGAGCTACACGTGTCTACACCTGCAGATGTGAGGGAACACACACACACACACACACACACACACACACACACACACACACACAGCTGACATTCTGTGATATTTTAAGAGGTTTGACTGAACCAAAGGCAATCACCAGTTCACTGGTCCAATTTTGAGGCAATCACTGTCACAGTGTAATCTCGATTGTATGACAGTGAGTTAAGCCCCATGCTACTGTGCAGGTGGTACAAAACAGTTGTCTAGTGTGGGCAAACTCAGCGTCATGTTCGATATCTTTGTAGTGTGAGCCAATTTGGTAATTGATCTGTTCTGCTGTATTGTTGTCTGTACAGCAGTGTTTACAAAGAACACTAGTGTCATTTAGAATTACAGTCCATTTACTACTGGCTATAACGCATTCTGCTCCTCTCAGTTCTCACCGCAGGCACGTCTAATTAGATTTCTTTGCAAACATTTCTTCACTATTCATTCTGTAAAAAAAAAAACAAAGAATCCCACACACTGTCAATCACTTGTACCCACGTTGACAACGTTACAGTCACGTATAATCTCTTAAAACTTGTGATTGTTAGCGGTTCATTCCTCATTTGGAAATACAAACGTGTTAAATGCAGCCTGAAATGAATTATGCTATCAAGTGCTAAATACGACACTCAAAGTAAAAAGATGCGACGTAAGTTTCAAGACGACAACAATTTTGATCACTGATTAATCTTTATAAGTCATTTATTAAGCAAGAATGCGCATTAGCTGATTCCACCTTCTCAAATGGAATAATTTGCCTCTTTTCTCAATTTTGCACATTTGAAAATGGAATAAATTTGTGTTTTGGACTGAAATTCAGTAAAAACAAGCATCTTTAGAAAGATGCACTGGACAATTTTGTGGACTAAATGATTAATTGATTATAAAAAATATAATTGACAGATTCATGGATAATGAAAATAATATTCAGTTTCAGTTCTGGATATGAACTTTTAAATAAGGGTAAAACCTGACCAAACCAAATTAAAGGGGTATTCCAGCTATTTTGTATATCACTTCCTTTAAGTTCAGGGACTCACAAGAGACAGATTTAAACAAAGACGGTCAAAGAGATGTCCTGACTTTCAGTCCCCAGTATGGGTTAAACCTCAAAGACACTGGATCCTACATTTCCCATAATGCAGCTGGGTATTGTCTTTCATTAGACCCCCACTGACCCTTTAAAAGCTCACTTCTCTCAAAATCCACAACTCCAGTTTGTAACTTCCTGTTAAAAATGTGTGGTCTCCAAGCCGAAGCCAAGATAACCCCGGATGATATCACCAGGGTAATTTTTTGGAACTTTGGAAAGTTTCCGCCGAGCCACAGAAGACATTATTCTGTTTAACTGTATAACTGTTTTCACAGGCTGAGTAATACCCTTTGTGACGAGTGAACTGAATTTAGAAAATAAGTGGAGTTCCCCTTTAACGTTTCCTGTTTTCTGTGATGGATTTCATTGTTCTATTGACATTCAGCACAAGGATGAATGACGGCAACGTGCTGTGCTGACTGTGTACAAACAGGGGAAGCTAGACCAATGATACCAACTTTAAAAAAAACACAGTGGTATTACCTTCTAATGACCCCGCCATCAGTCCCACGGGGCTCTCCTTAATGATCTGATGAGGATGGTGATGACATTGATCCCTGCTTGTTTATCCTGACCCCTTTAAGCACATGTCTGCGTTATGCAATCCCACCCCAGCCCCCAGCGCTGCTTCCCAACATGCACTGGGGCCTTCCCTGCTCTGCCCATTGACTGATCTCCATTCACACGATTACCCAGCAGCCACTTTACACGAGTGTGTACCTCTCAACGAGCAGGCGCTTGGCTGAAATAGATAAACTCTGACATGGCACTGTATAGGCCCGGGGCGCTCACTCAGCTGAACCGCAACACACACACACACACACACACACACACACTCTTATTGTTTGCCCATTCTTTCTCTCACAAGCAGATATTTTTACTTTCTTCCCCGTCCATCTTTGGATGCATCATACCGAGCCATTCATGTAGATGACTGCGAACACAATGGCGCTAATTAATGCTCAATTTCCCCTTTTCATGCTGAAGTCATACTCTTTTGTGCAAGGTTGTGCATCAATACACACATTCACAAGCATATTTTCCATCACTCATTCACACACTCTCCTCCTATGTTACTCTGTTTCAGGTATGTCTAGGTTTCCTCATCTGTCTCTCTTTCACACACACACACACACAACACCACTGTTTTCAGTGTAGGTGTATGCATACAGTCCATCTAATTTGTCCACACACACACACACACACTCCCCAATGTTCGCCTCATTAGGAACAAACCAATGAGAAATTGCCAGCTATTGTGTGTAAAAGCACATGATGCTCACAGCGATTGGTTTAATGACAACAAGATGTGCAGCTGGGGGTGCATTCCTCCCTGCCATCGATCACCATGGTAATCACACCTCTTAGACAATGGCCAATTGCCATAACGATATCCATCCAAGGCAGCGGCCGCCATTTTGAGGTGGTGACAGCAACCATATGTCGGGATGTGAAGATATGCATGGTTGTGAGGCCGCTTTGAAAAGAGCGCAGCATATCCCAGCTTTTCACCAATGCTCTCTGACAGAAGCCAACCGGTGCATTATCTGTGTTTGTCAGCCTGGGTAATCTGTATTACAGGCCTCTGGCAGCACAGAGAGGCAGAGCAGGTTTCAGGCAACGCCGCTTAGGTGACACCCAGCTGGTTTGTGTTTCATTTTAACGGCTGCGTGGATCAGTTGTTTGCAAAAAGAGGAGGCTGTCTTTTAATGTGGTTTAGTAAAGGAGAGGAACAGAAAGCCAGTCCCCAAGGAGCGCTGCGTGTAATGTCTATCTGAATGAGTCACTCATTGAGTCATGCGTTGAGTTTCTCAAACCAAGTGAAAAAACCCAGCCAACGAAGGGAAAGTTTTTTGGCTCCCAGCGCAAACCAACTTCCAGAATCAGGTCATTGTCTTGTCATACTAGTGGTGAGATCGTCCGTATTCTGCCTGGTTTCAGTTGTCTGACTTCATCTGAAGCGTCAACTCAATATGAGATTAAATGGCTTGTCGCGGTGGACATTTATAGCGGGGATAGATTTCGATATTGATTAAGATACGAGTCGAAATAATAGGACGAGCTCTTCCAAACGTGTGTGTGTGTGCACTTGAGAGAGACAGAGAGACAAATTGAGAGAGAGAGAGAGTGCGAGTGTCGCTAAGCCCCGCAGTCAAATGAGGCCAGTGTTGCTACAGGAATGGAAACTGTAACCCTAATCTCCAGATCATTCAATGTTATCACCTCATCTCCCTTTAATCCCCTGCATCACTTTTGACCCAAAATAGCCGAGCGAGTACGCAACAAGACATACTGATCATCCATCAGATGTCATGGGAGCAGAGAATTAACTTTGGACTGTGTTTGGTGTATCTCATTGCATGGAAAAGCACGCAGTTCAAAACTGCAGTCCTAAAATCCACTTTTTGCTACAGACTGACTCTTTTAAAAACTATGGCACTAATACTAACAACGACGTGTCTTCCCAGAAACATTGCCCCATTTACTCTGAATAATCCAAGTCCTGACTGTGGAGCTTTCGAAATAAGAAGTAGTCTCCACGAAAACTATTGACAGTGCCTGTGGATTATCTCTCACTATATCACTAATCGTAAGACTATTTCTTGGCCAGGACCAGTAACTAATAGTCTGGCACGTAGCCCCTAAACAGCGCTTTGTCCGTTTTACACTTCAGTTTTGTGTGGTTTAAACAAAAGAGATATAACGTGTTTAATAGTGATCTTAAGAGATGTCGGTAGGTGGATTTTTGTTAACTTTGGACAGAGCCCGGCTAGCTGTTTCCCCCTGTTTCCAGTCTTTGTGCTAAGCTATGCTAACCAGCTGCTACCTGTAGCTTTATATTTAGCGTACATGCAGATATGAGAGTGGTATCAATCTTCTCATTTAACTCTCAGCAACAAATCAAATTAGCGCACTTCCCAAAATGTCAAAATGTTCCTTTAAGCACCAGATGGGAAATGAAAAATGATCATTGCTGCTTTGCATAACAATGGCTAACCCCTGGCTCCATTTATTAAGTGTTTTCCACCTGAAAACCTGGACAGGGGCATATAGCTGCAGGACTAAGGTGCAGACCATGCATGTCTAACAATGGGGTATTTATCTGTACTGCACTGCAGCATGCAGAGGAGCTCGCCATCTAAAAGAATTTCATTAGTATTGGTTTCAGTGGCATACTGCTCTGGGTAGAGGGAAGTGGTGCAGTGTTACAGAGCTTGTACAAACAAATACAGTAAAGTACCTGACATATTACAAAGCAGCAGGCTCGTGTCCAGTGAGTCGATGACAACAGGGGACTTTAGTATAGCTGCAGTATGACAGAGCTTTACTGTGCAGTCAGACCTGTTTGTCACGACCTTCTGTTTGTGATGATTTTTATATATGAAATTATGCACTTCATGTGAATCACACCTTTGTCAGGGCTGTGTGTTCGCTTCTCAGTGTGAAGACAGTTGTTTTCTTTTTCTATTCATTCTCCCACGCATTCCTCTTCAGGGAAGACTTAGCGCCGCCGCCAACAACAGAATAAGCAGCTTTATCGTCACAGGCGACACCCACGCCCCTTTTCTCCATTTTTATTTTTTTTTTGCCCATGCTTATTATTAGCCCCAAGGTGTGAAGGAGGGAGGGCTTCAGCAAAGCAAAGTGGTACCTGAGTGAAAATGTCCCTGTCAGATGTCACGGTGCCCTGAGTGAGATGCTTTTCATACTGAGCACAAGAGGGTTACATGCTCATATACTTATTTTCTGTCATATTTACAACCTTTTCATCATTTAGTGCAGTGGTTGGTTCTGGTCTTCACTTATCCCCCCACTGCCCAGTGTAGTGGAGAGTATATTTTCACTTCTGATTGAACCTGACGTTTTAAGAGCCCTTTCCCTGCCTTTAAACATTGATCTAATGTTGGCCAACCTGCATTCAGACCACTTGTCCTGTCAACATCTCCCCTGCGGCAGTGCATTCACCATCGAGTTCATCCATGTGCACGTTGCGTGCTGTGTCTCTGTCTTTCTATATTTTGTCTGGAAAGACTTGAAACAGTTTTTCCAGGATGAGCTCGACAAGACCACAGACAATCGTGAACAATAGAGTTATCTTTCTATTGATCTGACCAGATCAGACAAATAATGTTGATTCTCCAGTGTGATGACTTGTTGCTTTTCTCTGTTTTATATGATTGTAAACTGAATATCTTTGGGTTTTGGACGGTTAATCGGACAAAATGAGCCATTTGAAGACGTCCCCCGGGGCCTTTGGGTAATTGTGATGGGTGTTTTTTACCAGTTTCTGACACTTTACAGGCCAAACAGTTAATGAATTTCTCAAGAAACCAACTGGCAGATGAATCAATAATGACAATAATTGTTAGTTGCAGCTTTAAATAGATGCTGCAATCACCTAAAAAGTCTCCATACAGTGGCTTTAAATTTTAAGTGAAATTGATTTTGCAGCCATGCAAATAGAACCATAGGACTTGGAAGGAAGCCTCTATCTCCATTAGTTTCATAGTTATGGTTTAACAAAAATACATTAATCCTTGATTTAGATCTCCGGCAACATCTAATCAATTGTTCTTTGGCTCAGGACCTTTGTCCATCCAGTCTTGTCGAAATTCATTCATAATTTGGTGGTTTCCTCCAGACAGACAGCCAGACAAACAAATATATTTCGTGAAAGTAGCTTCTTTGGCAGACAATGTACTTTTATGCAGGGCTGTAGCCAGGAATTTTTGAAAGAGTGAGGTCATTAATCCGCCTTCCTCCAGCCTTTCTAACAACATGCTTGACTAGAAACTTTTGCCAAGAATATAATTTAGGTGGAGATACCAATTCCCTTTTTTTAAACTTATTTTTAGCCTAAAAGAGCCTTTTTAAACATACTGACTCGATACTGACTAGAAACAGACCATTTAAGGAACAGTTCAACATTTTTGGAAATATTCGTATTCACTTTCTGGCGGAGAGTCAGATGAGAAGATTGATATCCCTCTCATGTCTGTCTGTTAAATATAAGGCTACAGCCAGCAGGCGGTTAGCTTAGCTTAGCATAAAGGCTGGAAATAGGGGGAAACAGCTAGCCTGGCTCTGTCTAAAGGTAACAAAATCTGCCTACCAGCACCTTTAAGGCTTACTAATTAACACGTTATATCTACAAACCAGACAGACAAACAAATGTGGTATAAACCTTTTTTTTAACTCTCCAACCCACCATGTGCGATATGTTTGTAATTGTAGAATGTAAACTCCTCCTCAGGTCTTTAAAACCCCCAAATCCCAGAATCATTCTGGAAGACACAACCTTGGTGTCCTTATTGTTAGCTACGCCTCTGTCATGGTGTCCCCTGTGCAACTGAGATGAGATGATTGATTGATGTCTGTTTCAAACATGCATGAAATGACCAAGTATGGATGTGAGCGGACCCACAAAGAACCCAGAAGAAATTAAAGAAATGAAATTGATAGCTTTCCACACAATCCTAACCTCATCTCCCTCTCACCCCCCTCCCTTTCTCTCTGTATCTCTGTCTTCTGTCACAGGGCCGTATATGTAGGAAATCAGGGAAGTCCAAGAAAGCTTTCAGCCGTAAGGAAGCCGAGGCCACCTTCAAGTCCCTGGTGAAGACCCACGAGAAGTACGGCTGGGTGTCCCCGCCCGTGTCCGACGGTTGAGTGCTCGGCCTCCGACCCTCCGACCCCCGCGCTAGCCGGACAAAAACCCAGCTAGCCCCGACACGCAAAACGACACACCACGCTAACTCAACAATCTCTCATCTTCACCTTTTGCTGTTTCACTCAAGAGTTTTTTTTTCTTTTTCGGTTTTGTGTGTCTGTGTTGTTGTTTTTTTTTTTTNNTCCTCATCTCCACCGAAACTCTCGGAGAGCAGACACGCCGCCACCATCGCCACTCCTCCACCAAGAAGCGACTTTCGTTCCCCTCCCTCTCGCACAGGGAGGTACTTTCCCCCATTTCGGAAAGACCTGAGAGGGAGGTGTGTGTGTGTTTGTGTGTGTGTGTGTGTATGTTTGTTACTCCATCGGACATCAGCTGGGAGTGTGTGCACGTGCATCGGAGTGTGCGTTACTGTCGGTGGATTTCTTCTTTTTGTTTTTCTTAACGCACACCCATGCACGTGCAGTCGGATAAATCGGACAGCGTGGACTTTTCCACCCATATGAAAGACTACTGAATGAAGGAGACTCATCCCCCTTCTCCTCCCCTCGCCATCCCATCCTCTCCTCTCTCTCCATCCCTCGCTCCCTTCTCCTCTATAGCACTGAACTGGCGTCACTTCCCACCGTCTCTCTCTCTGTAGCTGTCGGGTCATTTACATATAAATGAAGCTGTTAATGTTTAATAGACGGGCAGCGCACTGGCGTTTCTACTCACTCATTCACTCCTTCATTTCCCCTTTTCTTTTTCGACTGTGCCGTTGCTCACAGTTCAATGCAACATGAAGATTGTAATTTACATGGAGCTGTGCTCTCTCTCTCTCTTTCTCTCTCTATCTCTTTCTTTAGCTCGCTCGTTCACTTTGTTTCTCTTTCTTTCTCTCTGTCTCTTGTGGCTAAATTTAGAGCTCACTGTTGCGTAGATGGACATTGATTTCTAATGGAGAAATAAAAAGTCACATGTTGCTGTATGCAGAGACTATGTATGATAAATAGAATGACAGTCAATCACCTTTCTTTCTCTCTCTACTCTCATGTTATTGTGTGTGTGTGTGTGTGTAGGAGAGGAAGAAGACTGTAATTCCCATGATTTAGATACCAGATGGTACAGCTGAAGGCCAGGCCTCAGTATATGTGTATGAACGTGAGTGTGTGTGAGCAAGGGAGACAACCCTTTAAACAGAGAAGAATATGATTTACTGTGAATGACACTAAGGCCTAAAGGGAGTGCTGTTTTTTTGTTAAATTACTCGTCACCGTCTTGTTCCACTTTCTGTGTCAGCTCCTCATTACTACTACTGTAAACACGTGTGTGGTTGTGACTGAATATCTACGTGCACATAGCCTCGTCTGTCTCTCTCCAATCCATGTAAAGAACTAAAGGTCAGTAGAATATACGCTTTGGACACACACACACACAGACACACACACACTCGTGCGTACACCTGCGGCCTTGACGGCGGCGGCAACACCCATGGAATGAAGACAGATGGGGGCTCGAGCGCCGCCATGTACGAAGTGGTGCTTTAAATGAGCGCACGCTTCAGAGCCCGCCTGATTGATGTCTGCTGAAAGAGGGAGAGGAGAAGAAGAAGAGCAGGAGGGAGAGGAGGGAATTGCGGTAGCTTTGATCACTACCGGCTGCTTCTCGGAAATGTCAGGTGGCATGCAAAATGGCCGAAGACAGATATTATTTGCTCTACCCACTGTGATTACTTAAGAGACGCACAGTTCCTGAGTTCCAACCTTTCAAAGGACTTTATAAATATCCAATATTAACTGTACGGCTGCAGCAACGTGGTTCTCAATCAATCGGGCGCCTACTGGCCACAGACTATCCGTCCGTCCAGTCCAGTGAGCTGCTCGTGTGTTTGTTTTGCTATCTGCCAGTTAAATGTCAGAGGGAAAGCTGCTAATTGGTCTGACATTTCAGCAGAGCGTCATTAGAGAAGAGCAGCTGAGAGGAGAAGGATGGAGGATGTCAAACCTCCCGCTCGGCGCTGACATTTTGTCACTTTCCGCTCTTGCCCTGTTTTTTTGGGGGGGGAGGAGTAGGGAGGGCAGACAGTGGGTTAGGTGAGGAGAGACAGGGGTAGCTCGATGCCAGTCAGCTCTCAGCAGGCCCAAGACCGCAATCCTGGAGCAGGATGTTTAAACCGCTGAGCTGAGGCCGAGCCGTGGCTGCCAGCATGCCACGTTTGGATCGGGCTGTGCCGCGTTTCAAAGCCCCGCCTCCCCCCCTTTGTGTGTCGCGTCTGTGGTCGATAGCAAATGTCCGTCTGCGTGCGAGTGCATGTGTGAGCAAATATGTGTGTTACACTCCCATTATGAAAAAAAAATAGGCAAAAGAGAAAAAAAAACAACAACAACGAGACACCATCTGGTATGTGATCATGTACGAAAGCGTGTTAGTCCTCTTTGAATTTGGCTAGTCATTTCAGGGTCGATCGTATAGTGATCTCTTGGCTCGTCAGCGGAGAAAACTGTAAAACTGAATTATTGTTAAGACAAAATATCTCAAAAGCTGAGTGTTTGCTGGTTTCAAGAGAATAATTTTGTGATATAGTTTAGATTGGTAGTTTGCAGACACTAACTGGGTGAACTGATTATGTTGTATTATATCTGCATGTGATATGTGATTGGTAGCTAGCTACTGTATATCTTTTTTCAAGAAAAGCAAGAAAAAATATGGGGAAAAACAAAAATGCAAATGCTTCTCTTTTCTTGTTCTTTTTCTTTCCTTTTTTTTGGTTCTGTATTGTATGTATATCTTCCTTTTCTTTCTAAGCGTCCTAAAAATGTCACATTGTGTTATATGAATGTTTGTGTTTTAATTTATTTGTGGTTTGCCAAAATGAAGATTTGAAGCATGTTGCAGGTATTGTCAAAAGAAAACGAGAAGAAAAAAAAAAAACCTTACTAAGAATGATAGCCTATGTATTTGTGTGACGGGGGAAGGTGTGTTTATTTGGGGGGATTTCAGGGAGTAAAGACGGACAGAAGGTTGCAAAGCCTCAAGAGTATGAAGGGAGTATTTCTTCATTGGGAGTGCATCAAAGTGGAATCAAGAAAATTCCTACGCTCCCTTGAATACTTCCTAGTCCCCTCCATGATGTCACTACTGTCCCTTCCCCATTGGTCCTGCTCTAGACAGTGATTTGGCTTATGGGTAATGCAGTCAACACAAAGATCTAGACTGAAAGTTCCCCCAGTCACAGATTTAGGATCAGTATGACCTCCCTATGCTTCAAATCTCACTCGTAAAGGGAATGTGCACATCTGACCTGTGATCAGTTACTCCGGGCAACTTCATCCCACTCCTGACTTGAGTGTTTGGTCGAGACCGAGGTCTTAAAAGTTCAAAAAGGTGAAAGGTCGTTGCAAGACCAAACAGGAATGTGCAATAAAAGTTACAGCTTATTCAAACTCTGCTGATTGGATTGTGGTTTTGTTTCATATCTGCAATATGAGCTAATGTCACACCTGGGAGCCTGCTGTGCTTTTTAATGACCCACTTCAGGCTGCTGTGTCCTCTGCATGGCCCCCTGCATTGTCCTACTTTCATTTGCTGCAGTCAATAAGACACTGTTTTGAACATCCTCAGCAAAGGACAGACTGTAATCGTCCGTCCTCTATTCTCGGGCTTTTATCAGACGGCCTCCAGCTTGATGGAAACACAGTGTTCCCTCTCTCTGTGTGTGGAGTGGTCACCCTAATCTGACACGGGCGCCTGTAAATGGATGTGTTAAAGAGAGTGTGTGCGCGGGTCATGCTGAGGGATTAAGGTTGGACTCTAACCCGAACATACCATTCAAGCAGTTTTGTGAAGGTTAAATTAGGTGTACTGTGAAGAAAATACACATTATAAAGGGAAATCCTGTTTCTATCAGTTATGATAACATTTTTCACCAACTTCACTGCTGGGATTTGGAAACATCACTAGACTGGAGTCCATCATGAGCAGACAAACCTCCAGTTTTGCCTTAATGTATTTTTGGAGTGTAAAAAAAGACCTGATCTACTGTAATCTGTCTATTGTAAATACCAGTTAGGATTTTGCAGACTGACTTTGACCCATTGTACTTACCATAGTTGTGCCACAACACATGTACTGCTATAAAGAGTGTTCACTTTCACTTTCACTTCTACAGAATTGGTGTAGAAAATACTAAACCAGGGGTTTCTTTACAACATGTCTGTTCCTGCCACTCCACTCTAACGTCACAGCGTTCTCAGGAATAAAGTTGGTGAGTGAAATGTCATCATAATTGATAAGAATGATGGTCAAAATTATGAAAAAAAACAACAGATTATTTTTAAAAAATCCTTAAAACAGCATGAACAACAGATGATGTATCACCATGATTTACATTGTATTACATAAGCCAAGCAGCAGTATGTCTGCCAATTAGTCAGTTAGGGTAGTGCAGCCTTTAAGTCTCATCTGTCTTAAAGGCCCTACACATCCGCTGTCCACCCACACAAGTGATTTCACTCCTTTACCTGATTATATCTCTTCTCAGGACTGCGTGGGAGCGTACAGACTGTGCTTGATTGACANTTTTGGTTTTCTACCAGAGAAAATCTTTTTTTTTTTTTCTTGTGCCATGATCTTGGCGTATTTGAACAAAATGTCACCTGATAAAGCACATTAAACAAGCTGATATTCGTTGGATGTATCTGGATTGTATGGAAGCCCATTTCCGCCAGTGTGATGATAAAAAAAAAAAGATCCTATGAGTCATAATGAGAAATTTTCTCAAAATAGTGAGTTAGTCTCTCAAAATAATGACTTATGTGAGCTTCTGATTATTTCAAGAAAGTTTCTCATTAGAATGACTTACATGATCTTTTTTTTCATCACATTGGCGGAATTGGGCTTCCAGGATTGATCTCACTTTAGTGACAAATAATTTGTGGGTTCAGGCCTTTTTCACAGAAGACATTTTGACATGTCAGATGACAAAAGCACAGGTGTAAATAATAAAATGAATGAGGGCTGAATGTCATTTATCTGTCTCGGTTCCTGGTATTACGCACGCTGGTATAAAACAGCTTTTCCTACTATGACAAGTCAAAATGTCTGCTGTGAAAAGGGCGTACAAATTCCAGACCAAGAGCTGCTACACTGCTCACTGTATCTGTTTTATCACATCAATTCTTCTGTCTTTTGAACTATTTACCATCATTTCAGTGACCACATTTACTCACATGCCATCGGAATAGATCATGACTCGTCGTAGCATGAACATAGCGTGAACAGCACAGGTGTAATTAATAACATTAATGATGACAGCAATCCATTTAGTTGCTCCAGATCCAGGACCCCGGTGTTGTGCATGCTTTCTCACTGACGTGGCTTACTCAGACAATTAAATGGGATGGGGGCATCGTTAATGTTATTAGTTACACCTGTGCTTTTCCTGCAAGGCCGAGTCAAAATGCCTGCGGTGAAAAAGGTCTGTTATATCCAAGAACTCAGCAAACAGCATTTTTGAAATCTCTTTCTTGCTGAGAGCTAGATGATTCCACTCTCATGTCTGCACGTTAAATATGATGTTGCAACCAGTTAGCTTAGCATAGAGACAGGAGGAAACGGCTAGCCTGGCCCTGTCCAAAGCACCTCAAAATCTCACTAACTAAAGTGTAGAAATGACTTGGTTTTACAGGGGGTAAAGTAAGGTCATGAAAACTGACATGGATATACACTAATGTCGAAAATCAGTCTTGGTCAGCACAGGCAGGTGTTAGATAACACTCATATCTGCTGAAGTACGCAAATTTGCAAAAACTAAATGAGCACACATACACCCACACACACATTGCTATCATCATTGCTGACATATCCCAATTAATTGATCCCTGAGCACTCTTGTTTTTGTCTAGTTGATGTATCCCCGTTGCTCATTAGGGCGGGCGAGAGACCGAGCAGTGTATGGATCAGAGAGAGAGTGAGCAAGATATTGATGACACCATTCTGAATACCCTGAGGACACCGGGGCAAGCGAAGAAGCTTCATTTTACTGATTAGTTAACACAATAAGCATACAAAAAAAAACAGTTCTGTGTGTGTGTGTGTGTGTGTGTGTGTGTGCGTGTGTGCGTGTGTGTGTGTGCGTGTGTGCGTGTGTGTACGTGTTTGCGTGCAGTCCTGCTTGAGTGGAAGCAACACACAAAAACATTCATTATTCAATTGTGAGACAACAAGATTCAATCCCCTGAAGGTTACCTTGACACAGAAAACATCCAAAACAACCTCAGCGAGGCTCCCAGTGACAGAGAAAAACAGGAGGCAGAGTGAGGCGAGAGAGCAAGCTAAGAGGAAGGTGACCGTGAACGTGTTTATGTATTCAGCTTATTGCTTTTATTCCAAAAAACGACAAACCCCCTCTGGTGGGAGCTGTTTATGTGATTTGTAAAAGCAACACGCAGCGTGATGAAATACCTCCACGACAATCTGAGAGACGCGAGCATATGGCAACTGTTTTCATGGGGCGAGCTTAGTTGGAATGAGATTTTAATAGGGGTGAGGAAATGGTGATGAGCTGTTTTATATGGGCGGCGTCGTACCTGGAGTATTGTTTTATTTCGGATTATGGATGTAGCGGAGGCTAAAACCTCCTAAACGCAGTCTAGCCACGTTTGTATCTATGGAATAGTTTACCTTCCTTTTCAGAGTGAACATAAATCTTTGTGATGAAGTCAGAGGATACATCACTGCAACTGGTAGCACACCGGGGTGTCAGATGAGGACAGGTGAAAGGGCTTAAGTAAATGGTTTCTTTAAAGCAGCCTGTAGATTTTTGGTGGTGGCTGTTGACACACATTTTTAATTACCAGTCATTACTGGGGAATAGAGCAGTGTTCATTATGAAATAATCTGTTGTGTATTTTATTTATTTATTTTGAAGGAATTGTTCAACAATTTGTGAGTGTTAGATGAAAAGATTGTTACCACCCTCATGTCGGTACAGTAAATATGAAGCTACAGCCGGGAGACGGTTAGCTTAGCATAAAGACTGGAAACAGGGGGAAACAGCTAGCCTGGCTCTGTCCAAAGGTTAAAAAAAATCCAAATACCAGCACCTCTAACGCTCACTAATTAACATGTAATATCTAGTTTGTGCACCAAAGTGAAAAAATGGCAAGTTGTGGTAACAGTCTCCTGGCAGTAGCTTAATATTTAAAATGTATAAACATAATCATATTTTAATAATTACTTAAATCGCAATTACAAGATAATGATTAATGCTAAAATGTAGTTGTAAATGCAGTTACACAACACTATTATCTCAAATTTGCTAAGATTAGCTAACGTTAGCCACCACAGGCTACTGGTAATACCAGACTTAAAGTTGTAATCTCGAAGATTTTCATTTCGTTGTCTTTCAGGGCACCTACAGTATGACGATAATCGGTAATTGCAGGTGTGTTTTTGGACCTCATTTAAGTTTCAGTTTCAGTTGCGTCATCTGTAGTCATCAATCTTTTCTTTGTTTGTTCGGCCATAATAACCGTTTACTCACAACGCTAGCAGAGACCGGAAAAAACAGTACACCGCTTCAGTTGAAGAGCGAGTCTGTTGCGTTAAAAGCCTTGTTAAAAGCCTAACTCTGCGCTGCTTGTGATTTTTCCGGGAAACTC
>NTHP01000334.1:379984-454444 GCA_003416845.1 Oplegnathus fasciatus
TATTATATTCAGCAAAGTTGCATTTAAATGTGTTGATTTTGTCCGATTAAGAGTTGACGACACAAATGTATAAAATGTATACAGTTTACAATGGTATAATGGTGAAATAAGTCAGAGAAACAAGTCCTCAGATTTAAGAAGATGGAGCTGGGCAAATGTTAGCTAGCAAATAGCATTTTTGCTTAAAAAATGACCAAAACGAAACAAATTCATTTCTGTCCCCACCTATTTTTTGTTTAGCTATGAAGCCTAGTTGGATTCACTGATTATCAGTATTTTTGTCCTTTCATTTTCTGTTAGTGGACTAACTAATTAATCAGTGTATCATGTCAGTACTTCTGGGAAACACAAAGGGAGGCAACCAGAGACAGTGAAAGATCGATGAGGGATTTTGATGAACAAAAAGGGACGTAACAAGACAGTGAAATAAGGCCACACAGCCTGAAGAGCAGGGGGTTAGCTTCTCCTCTCCGCCTGAATCATATTAGCTTCATTAGATAAGATGTGATTTGTGAGTCGCCCATTTCCTCTGCCCTGTCCTCACTGACACACACGATGCCAAGGAGATTTCCCAGAATGTCTCTATATGAGATCAACCACGTCGAGAGCCGGCCAGAGTGCGGCTTGGCGCTCGCAGAACACACAAACACACACGCCATTAGACCCACAGACACACACACACACACACATCGAACGCTCTCACGCACAGAAACACTTGCTGTTCAATTGGTGGCAGAGATAATGTCAAGAGGATCAGTAGAGGCAGGAAAGGGTTGTAAAGGGGTCAGAGAAGAAAAACCAGAAGGGACAGAAACCTCTGGGGAGAAGCCATCAAAAAGCCTGTGTTGAATTATAGATCCTCCCCTCCCCGCGCCATACATAAGTCAATACATGATGTATATAGCTGTCTTTTAAAAACCAAGAAATACTGGAGGTGCTTTTGCATGGATGATAAATTGATCACACATAATATATCATCTGTTGATCATGCTAATTCCCACTGGATGGTATACAATGATGCTGTCTTGGAGAATCATATGTCAGAGTGGGAGCTGCAGGATGAGAAATAATAGGAAATATTGTGTGCGTGAGTGATGCCATAGCTACAGTGCAGGATGAGATGAGGATTTACTGCGCAGAGTGTGGGACACTGGAGAAGTGATTTCATTCTATACAGGCTGCATGCATTATGCATCCATGCCCAGTGCGGTGGTGTCTCAGTTGGAAATATGGTGTTAAATAATGAATTTGTTTTCCCTGCTGATACACAGATGTATGGATAAGATGAACTGTGTGTATGTGCGAGGGAAGATTTGCATATAGATGTGCATGTGCATGAATAACTGGAGCCATCAAAAATTGATTTTGCTCCATGAGCAAACATCTGCTAGGTAAATTAGAGGACACTTAAAGCTGCGTGAACAGTGGAAGCTGTTTGCAGCAATCAAAATAAGTGTAGCTTTATCAGAGCTCGGTTAGCACGGTTGCTGTCATTCACCAAGCTAGGTGGCTAATTTTGGTGTATGTCATGCCCTTTAAATGATACTGATACATGGCAGTTTTCTCCCGTACGCAGTTCTGCCCAGCGTCTAGATTTCTGATTATAGTGATTTGAGTGGAAGCAATGGAGAACAACACAAATTGAGAATGAAACCGTGTATAATGTATCCAATTTCTGTATCCAGTATTGTTCTGTATAAAGAGCCCGATGGAAACATCGCAGTGTGTTTGTACTCCTGTGCAGTTTTTCAGGAGATCTGACCACTTTTCTTCGTGCTCCATCAGATCTCTTACTGCAACAGGTGAATACAAAGTTCTCACTCTGTGGATTCAAAGCATGTAGTTTTCATGAATGAACACAATTGTCACAGTAACAATATCAAAGGGTATTGTTTCATCGGATACGGTGTCCTCCCAGACTACACAGCCAGACTCAAGTGCAGGACACAGCCAGGGTCGATGTCAACTCAAATTGTTTTATGCAATTATGGCGCAGTATCAAAATCACATTACAAGAGCTGTAAATATTGTTTTCAACTGACATCAGAGACATATACTGGCTCTATTGTTAGTAGCAGTGGGTGTTGCATTTATGCTATATTTACAAGGGTTTTCAATTTTAGTGCTTACCATTAATATCTATGTTAAGATACAGTATTTTCTAATTAGTGGGACTAACTATGTTTTCATCAACAATGTTCAGTACATTTTTCCCATTGAATTGATCATTAATAGCTCAAAAACCCTTTACTATTTGTACCTGTGAAATCTGAGTATGTTTGCAAGGGTGGCAAAGATCCAGACCCAAAATGAGGGGTCAGTAGATCATGTCTTGAGTAATAGCATACATTTCTATTTCATCTGTGCCTCTCACAAAACTAAAGTGCATATTAAAGGATCATTAGTTGAACGATAAATTGTTAAATAGGGACTTTTTGTTGAATAAATTCTTTGAAATGATATTTTTTTTCAACATAAGGTCAGGGAATTTCCTCCCACTTTGAGGAAGAAAGCCAGTCAGTGTCGTGACATTTACTGTGAACTGATTTCTGAAAAAAAATGGATGTCTTTTATTAAGTAACAACAGTGAAAGTCCACAACTTTCCACAGAGAGGAGGTGCTTTTCCCCAGTACAAATATTGTTGGTCCAAAAAAGACAGACATGCCATTCAACTGAAGCTTGTAAAATGGGTATTTCCTACTAGCCAAAACCCTGCTTGCGTTTCTTTTACATACCACACACTGAAGGACAAAGGCAGCCTCATGACAAGTGAGAAATGATCCTTGATGTGCGCTGAAAACCCCTAATTGTCCAGAGTGTGGACAGTGTACCAGCTAGACAACTGCCCATAGTACAGTGATACTGTTTTTGACTGTCTTTACTGTATTTTCAGTTCACCTGACTTTATTGCATACTAATGTAATATTAATGCAATCATAATTTCTTCCCTTACACGTTATGGCCTTGACTGATGGATAACTCCCACAACTGTAAGCCTGGTAAAATCAGCACATGCGTAGTAGCGAGTTGTAGAGTATAAAAAGGGATGATAAATATAGATTCCTGGAGAAGGAACACACGGTAGAATCAGTCCTGTCTGTCTTTCTCTGTCACTCTCTGTTTGAGCATGTGTGTGTGTTAAATACAGAGAGTGTGTGTGAAGCTCTGTGCTCCTCTCTTTCAAACTGCAGTTAGCTCTTATGTAAGCTCTGGCACTGGGATGGAGGCTACTGCAAGCTTTGGCAGCTACTTCCCCTCTCTCTCTCTCTCTCTTTCTCTCTCTGTAGCATCTTTGCCATTCTTAGCAGACTGGGGCTCACTATAAATATTTTATATGGCACAGTGCATGTGGGAAAAATGTATTTTTAGCCCCTTTCAGCGCTTTCACTAGAAGCCAGCTCTCTGTGAAGCCAGACAGCTTTTTGGTGTGGATTAATTTGACTCCTCGTCTGTGCATGTGTACGCGCATGTGCATCAGGGCCGGCCTTGATTAATTCGATCAATTCTGACTGCTGTCCACTGGCAACAGTTACAGCATTGATTCTCAATGAGTTCCTTTAAGGTAGGGTACGCTATGTTAGCTTTAAATTCAATAAAGCTCCAAGTTTTAAGGACCTGCGTCTCAGCGCATGTGGGATTTTACACGAGGTGATCCCTCTCTCCCAAAGGACAATTAGAAAGATAGAGACACTGATAGCCCGAGACGGGGACTGCAAGGGAAAATCAAACAATAGGAAGAGAGGGAAAAAAAAAGCCTTTGCAGACGTCGCTAGAGAGGGATGGGATGTTAAAATGCAAAGCACACCCTTCCCCCGGCCACCAAGACATGCATGCATGAACATGAGCAGCAGACAGCGGTCACACACTCCCAGTCGCAGTGCTGCAAACACCCGAGGATGTAGCCTTTTGCCTCTGCTTAGACATGAGATATAACAGAAAGATTAAAAAAAAAACACTAGAGATACTCATTGGTAGTCCAGACATTAGACACATCCTTGGATCGTTAGCCACATCAGTGATGTTATTTGTGTTTCCATGCATGGACAGAGGAGGATCTGTTTGTTTTTTTTAATCAATGCACATCATCATGGAAATTTTGAACGTGGAAACGACAGAGATACAATGTGATTATCTTTCCTTCTTTCTTTCTTTTAACACCTGATCGGTTAGCTGTTGTATTTTTTAACAAGGCTGCAGGTAACTGGGTTGATTACACGCACGCTATCACACCCAGAGCGCCCTCAATCTGACCTTGATCAGTGCTACCAAGGGTCACGATTGGACGCAATCTACCAACAGCACACCGAGTGCTTTACTGAGCCGCCTCCCTCACTCGTTTTATAACCTCTCCGGTAAGATGCAGAACCTAAATCAGAGTCATTAAAAGCCGTCATGTTGGTTTGGATGTGTGCCGGATGTTCGAACTGCAGAAGACCCGTCCAAAACGAGCTTTCACAGAACAAAATGATGAGAAAGTGTAATGGGGCAACAAATGCTATGGCAACAACCTTGGTGGATTTTTTTTTTTTTTTTTTACAGGAAGATTTCACTGCATTTTCTCTCCTCCGTGTCTACTTTTCCTCCCTAATTCATCTCTCTCCTCCTGCCTCTCCTCGCCCTCCTTTCCTCGTCTTCTTCCTGACAGGAGGACAGCAGCCATCCTGACTGCTAATGAGGGACAGGGCTTTTGCTATTTGTGTGTGTGTGTGTGTGAGTGACGGAGTCTGAGGGAGAAAGACACAGAGAGAGTGTCTTTGTTTGTGAGTGTGTGCGTGCCTGTATTGCGATTTTGGAAGAGGGTAAGGCCAGGAGCAGAAAGAGAAAGAGAAAGAGTGAAAAAGATAAAGGGAGATGTGCTCTCCAGCTCTCTTCCCTCGATCTGTTTCCTCTCTGTTACTAGGCAACACCTGCAGGCATGCACTAAATAAAGCCTTGTACCCACTATTCAACCCCCCCGCCTCTAACTCCAACTCTAACTCTCTGTCTCTCTCCTCATCAGCCTCATCCATCTCCCCTCCTCTCATTCATCCCTTAACTCTCCAGGACCCTTACCCTTCACCCCATCATCCCAGCGCCCATTACTTTCCCCTCACACATCCTGTTCTTTCCTGTGTTGTCCTCTTCCTCCTCTATCATCCTCTCCACACACCGGAAAGCAGGGGGTTTTTTTTGGTTCGGGTTCTGGTTTGACACTGAACAGGAACGACAGCACTCCTTGGTTTGAAAAAAAAAAACCCCAACAAGGTTAGCGACACAGTTAGCAAGGTAAATAAGATTACAAGATCCAGTTCTGAAAAGAAGCTACAGGTGCAGGTGTTGAATTCGAATCAACAATAATAGCTTACTTCTACCACTAATCATGAAGGTGACCTGTAGATAAATGTGAACTAGAAAATGTAACTAAGATACGTCACCACCAGGTCATTGCACCAGCTGTTCATTTATCCATTACCCACATTGTGGGTAAAGACCTTCCTAAGTTCTAAGCTAGTTTTAAACCAGTAATTGCACGTATAAAACTTAACAATTTCTAAAGACTTTAGCATTAAGTAAATCAATTGACGGAAAACGTCTGTAGCACAATCAAAAGCAATCAGCTATGTGAACAAAAAGTCACCATAGCATCACAAGCTAACTTTAAAAAAAAAACTTACAGTTGTAGGGGGTAAATAATATATTAAACTTACCTGCCTCTCTTTGTAAATGTCGGTATTATTTTGTTTTATTTATAATTCCATAGATGTAGAAATGTGTGTTTCAAAGTTAGTAGTATTCATGCAGTTTGGAATGAGTGGAAAATATCCGGTTATGCTAACCTAGCTCACGTTATTAGGCTTTTTTTCTAATTTGAGGTATGTTGTGTTGTTTTCGTGAAATGTAATTTAAAATCTTACCAATTTACATCATTATTAAACAATATTTTATCAAGTGTCCGGTCAGATGTATCGACTATATTCCATATTATCTCCATTACTCTTCACTCTATACGTTCGCTCATATATAAGCCAAAGTTAAAGCTGGAGTCTACGATTCTGGAGAGCCCTGATCAATCCGAACTCCATTCAGAAAACAAGCATTTTAAAAGTTGTTTGCTTGTCGTCTTGCGGACAGACCTGACAAAGCATGAATTCAGACTTTTTACAAATCGGCATCATGATGTAGTTATTTCGGCATCCTTTTGATCCGTTTACTGCAATTAAATCACAGCAAAATCTGTTTATTTTGGGATCATACCTTTCTAGTAAGCCAGATAAATTCAGCCGACGTGTGACTTGCTAGATAGTACAGTGAATATTTATTGATTTTGACACACTGATTATGAAACTGCCAATCACCAGAGACAGGTGGAGAGGCGAATATTCACAATAAACACAAATGATCCCGCCATCAAACTCGCTGTTGTCCAAACTGTTGTCGGTTCCGAGCCACACTGTTTGTTTCCCATTTACAGAACATGGGCTGTGTATGAACACCAGACGTGTGTGTATGGACTGGGTAAGCTGCAAATGAATTGCCCTTCTGGGGATCAATGAAGTTGTCTGAATCTGAATCTGAATCTGAATCAGTTTATCTCTATGTAAGAACTAATTTATGTGATGCAACCCTTTTAAATTTAGTGACGCATAAATCTCACTTTGTCAACACTGATGTTATAACTACGCTAAGTTTGAACTTACAAAGAGCTCCTGGTCTAGAGAGGTTATTACCAGTTCTGATAGTAAGCGAAGCATTTCAGACGTGGCACTTCCACAAGGACTTAATGAAAATCTTACAGTCTCTTACATTCAGATTGCCTTTGGGAAGCTGCAATAAGTGCTTCAAGGCACTTTTATGGCAAAAGGCATAAAATACTTTATTGAATGGCTAATACAAAAGGAAAGTCATTATGTAGAACCAAACCATGAAGAAAAGTGTGCAGAGGCGGCTTGATTTCAAATAAAAGTCTACAAGTTGTTCTTTTGTAATTAGGACATGTAATGGAGGTTTTTTATTTTATTTTCTAAATGGTCTTTTTTACATTTTTTGTTTTGTTTAGTTTTTTTTATTTGGCACGCAAAGTGCCTCAGAACTCCTTCAAGGCACCAATAAACCAGCATCAACAAATCGCCTCCACAGACATCAACAGAAACGCTCTCCATCCCTCTCTCTGCGGGCTGCTATTCTTTTAATACAGCTGCTATATGGAGCATGTCATGCATTCTTAAAGGGCTCTGTGGTGGTAAAAGCCTCCAGAACTATTTTCTGGTACTGTACTTGTTGAAGATTGTATTTTCCACTTTTTGAGCAGTAAAGTGCAGTAAGGTTGAGCGGTATGAGCATTATCTGTGAAGACGATGGATCTGAACGGAGACACTGCTGCCAATTTAATGCTGGGTGATCCCATGAGTATCGATGCGCAGGATGAACAGGTGACCCGGCCGTCACCTGTATTCTGCCCCGGACCCTCAATTCATTTACCTTGAGAATATTGTTATTTCTCTTTTAGTGATTTATCAGCGGAGACAGGATGAGGGCTGAGGTTATGGAGACACAGAGACAGAGACCGATAGAAAGAGAGAGGCAGTAGTTAAAGACAGCGCACACGAGGGCACAGGCAGGTAAAACTAACCCCAAACTGTCATTCTGACATACTACCCCATCTTTCTCTCCGTGCTGCTGAGGAGGATAAATCTTTGGACCATATATGAGATCAGTCAACCTGACAGGCAGCAAGTAAGTACAGTTTGTAAGCAATGACCCTGAACTGTGCGGGGATCTTGGGTTTGACCAATATGAAGGGATTTTGTGCCTATAGACTCCCAAAACCTTCTTTTTAAACCTTGG
Source organism: Oplegnathus fasciatus (assembly GCA_003416845.1). NCBI lineage: Eukaryota > Metazoa > Chordata > Actinopteri > Centrarchiformes > Oplegnathidae > Oplegnathus > Oplegnathus fasciatus. The sequence continues at coordinate 387,810 of NTHP01000334.1, forward strand.
TAAACAATAATAATAATAACACATACATGTACACCTATTACTTAATTATTTAATTATTTAATTATTACTTACTTAATTAAAAAGACTGTATGATATTCATATCACTAATTTGACTAAATTTGATTAATTAAACACGGCTGTGGCCTTGATATTAGCCTAACATCTGACCTTATTTAGCTCCTCATAGGGACACTGAGTGATGTGTGAGCAGAGAGATTCATTGTGATGTGGCTGCTGTTCAGCTGTTGATTATAATAAGTGCGAAGAGGACTCAAGTGTACTTCTTGAGGCGTTAATTTGGCCTAATGCAGGAGTGGGTGTTTGCTCACCTGTGAGAGATGAATTTATTTCACATTAGAGGTAAATTCAGGTTTAAACCCTCGATGCAGTCCTGGGAGATGGCACATTCAGACACACATGCACACACACACCAGCACGAGTCAGGGACAGAGGATGAGAGGGGGGGAAAAAAGGATTAAAGCCTGTGAGAGCTGCAGCGTCATATGCTAGAGAAGAGAGTGAGTATCAGAAATAAAATCGCACAGGGCGAGCTCTGTCTCTGTGCATGTGTGGAGTGGGAAGGGAGCTGCCTTCAAGTTGTTATATTCTGAGGGTGCACGTGCACACATGGATACAAACGCACACGGGCTTTGCACAACAACACTATCAGACAGAGCCAACATCCATAACCAGAGATTTACCAGCGGATTTTAAAAGGGCGAGCAGTTGTGTGAGTGTGTGTGTGTGTGTGTGTGTGTGTGTGTGTGTGTGTGTGTGTAGAGCTGAGTGGGATTTGGTTTAATCCAAACATGAAACACAAGATTCCCCCCACCACACACACACACACACACATCACCCCTCCTCTCTGTCACTCTCTCTCTCCCTCTAAGTGTGTGTGTGTGTGTATGTGTGTGTGTGAGTGAATTTGCCTCTCTCAGTCTCTTTTAGTGTTGCGTAACAGCTTGATTATATAATCCCAAACATATATGCATGTCCACGAGGCTGAGCGCTAGAGTGCATGAAGCATGCAAGAGCATCAAACTGAAGAGGGGGAGGAGGAGGAGGAGGAGGAGGAAGGAAAAGAAAAGAAAGAGGTGAAGAAGGGACAACATCCAGAGCGCTGTGCTACTGTGACTGCATTTCTTGTCTGGATTAGAACTCTAATGATATCACGAATTCACTCCTGTAAATCCATTCATGCTGATGTAGGCTCATCTACAGGTGAGCAGAGGAGGCGACATGTTTTATATCATTAGTTTTCCTTAAATAGTGCAAGGTGGCAAGTAATGGATGATGTAAGACATTTCAAATGATGTAACAACTTGTCATGATATCATAAAATGTCCCTAAAACTGGGTTGAGAAAACAATAAAGGCTGTGAATGGATAAAATGATAGAAAATATAAATTCATGTTTAAATTTTTTTTTTAAAGTCACACTGGATGAGGGGGGTGGAGGGGGGCAGGGGACATGTCCTCTGCTCTTTTTCAGGAGGCAGTCCAAAAACATTATATTTTTNNAAAAAAAGTGAAACATACCATCATATATTACCTTAAAGTAAAAGTAACTTTCTTTTAAAAAGGTGTCTGCGTGAAATTTCTGCCTATGACACCTTTGTATTTAAAAGCCTCTATGCTCTAGTTTTATAATAAATACATATTTTGATATTCATATTGTTTTGAGGTGTAGGGCAGATATCAGGGCACTATTAGTGCAAATTTGGACTAAATCCAAGCAATAGGTTATTATTTGGACAGTGGTTTTATTGTGCACTTTTTCGCCTATGGGGTGAGTCAGATCAATTTCATCACTTTTTGCTGTATTTTGCTGTATAAAATATTTTTGTTACAACGATCCATTTCATGAAGGGGACATATCAAAATTATGAAAAAACATGGTGGTGTTTTGTTCTACCTCTGGTAGGGGTATCTGAAAAACTAAAGCCCTTTTGAGGATTTGTGCCTGTACTAACTGTGTCGCCCCACCTTTGAAATCAAAATTCTGCCTCTGCATCTTAGCAATATTCAACGTGTTAGCATCTAGTTACACATTGAGCTGACACAGAGCAACATTAGTCTTCACTTGGCGTTGTGTTTCTGGCCACCTGGCAATAAGTCCAAATTTCACTACTTCCTTTTAGCTCTGTTTTGGTCTTCACCAACTCTATCTGGGTCTTCAGCTGCTAAATGTTTGACTTTCTTCACCAGCTAACTCGCTAACTTGCCACTTTGTGCTGGGCAGGGTTGATGAGAGCGGAATTTGCCAGTTGTAAAACCAAAATGAAGAAAAAAGCTAAAAGAGGCTGAAGGTGTGTTCAGACAGAACGCAAGGTAAATTCTACAGGTCAATGGAGAGACAGGAGTGGGTGTGAATAGACGCAAATTCACCTGGGGCAGCACAAACCGAGGCAAAGCGCTTTTGCGCTTATCCCAGGATTTTATGAATCTACTTCACTAGCATACAGATACAACACGTAAAAGAGAGACTGGAGGAAAATAACAGAAGAAACTGGAGTTTCTGGTCAATTCTAACATCAGTCAAAGGCTGAGCCGCCACACAAACTACCCCACATGCGGTAGATGCGTACATTGCTACCTAGCTTACAGCTAACATCTGCACAGTGGGTACATTGGCTCTTTGGTGCAAATAAACACGGGCTGCACAAATGTCACTAGTGACGCCTTTCACATTACACACAGTCTTTTGATCTGTTGTTCCTATAAAAATATTAAGCAGTGCAACTTTAAAGTGCAGCAATACCCAGTTAATGAATTAATCAGGAACGAATACTTTTAGGTTTCAATTACACTTTATACTCTGAGGAATGTTTTCTTTTTACATTTCTACAATGTCTTTGAAGCCTTGAGAAATATCTCACTGTGCCATACAATCGTGGAGGGTAGAAGAACAACAGAGCACCAATAAAAATGGTGTATTGTGGGAGAACTAAAAGCAGAGACTTAAATTGAGATGACAGTTTGAGAACATTTTAGAATGTGAGCTTTGGGAGGCCGTGAGTGCTTTCAGAAAGCTCTTCTTGGGAGAAAGATAATCAAAATGGAAAGAGGAATTGAGTGGTATGAATAAAGTTAAGAGACAAGGACTGGATGGAAATGTAAATAGAGAGTAAAAGAGAGTGAGAGAGGAGAGGAGAGGATGAAGGAGGAAGAAGACATAAAGTTAATGTATGTGTCCCTGTGCAGAGCTGATGTCATTACTAGTATTAGTAGGATAGCAGTAAACGTCGAAGCTAAAAGGCAGGAGGCGTCACTCACACTGACAAACCAGCACACACACTTTTAAACACACAAAGACAGGCTTAGCTGAAGCATGCACACATTATTCACGCGCAGGCTCAACTCGAACACACACTCCCACGCACACAGACAAGCCTATGACTCAGTAACAACTTTTTGCCTTATCTCCAAACCTTTCTCTATCTGTCCAATTCAATTTATTCATCCCCACCCTCTCTCTAACCCTCCATCCACTCATCTCTCTTCATCCTCCCAAGGCTTTTATCATTTTCAGCTCCTTCCATTTTCATGTGCTATCCTCTACTCAGCTCGAAAAAATTGAGCGTTTTTCTCTCTTCGTTCATCCCTGACTGACTCCACGAGCAGCTCTGCTATGGCTTCACCTTCACTCTGAAATTCCTTCTACACATTTTTAAAAAATCTCCAGCTCTCTTATTTTCTCTCTCTCTCCCTGATCTTGTTTATCCTTTCCACCCCCTCCCCTCAGCCATGTTGTTCAATAATCAACACTATCTTTCATTTCCATTTTTCTCCTTCATGTGAGCGGAGATGAAACAGCCTAATTTGATCAAAATATTCCTTTGCTTTCCTTGAAAACAGAGTTGGTAAACAAAAAAAAAAAGCAAGGAAAAGAGGCTACAGCTGGGTTTACTCTCCCACTCGATCCTTGCATGTAACCCAAACACTGACTCTTCTTGTCCCAGACTTGTCCCCTTCTGCCTCTGCAAACAGTGCTGTCACTGGCATATCCACAGCCGAGGGAATTGACATGACAGCCGCTCTCCTGCATGGTAATACCCACTGCCGTGCACTTTAGAGGTCACAGATCAAATGGAAAAAGAAGGGAACGAGGGACAACAGAGGATAAAGAAAAGTGGGGAGGGAAATGAGAGGAGAGTGGAGGAGTGCAGGATGCTCTCTGTGGTCCCTCTGTCCTCTGTTCCCTCCCGTCACCAGAGAGAGGTGAGGGGGCTGGTTGTCATGACGGCTGTTGTCATGGCAGCTGGACTGGGTGATAAACAGCCGGAGAGATGTCCGTCCATCCGTCCGTCCATCCATCCAGCGCAATGAAGCTGCCGTGGCAACGGCTGACAAGATGTGGCAAACATGCCGTTGTTATGATGGGAAGTTTAATTTTGTTTTTCATATTTTGATCATCACTTGAGGAAACGTATGGTTCTCTGTAGTCTCAGGAAACTGTACAGCCTTTAAGTTATGAGACCTCCATCTTTAGATACATGCTTCTCAAATACATATGATCAACACCTTAGTGAGGTTTTAGGTCAGTGGTTCCCACTTTTTAGCCATGCTAGCGACGTGGCTCTAGAGATGGTAACGATGGGCCACCACTTTGGTCCAGACTGAACTGGACTGAAATATCTCAACAACTATTTGATGGATTGCCCTGAAATTTTGTACATTCACGGTTCCCAGACAATGGATCCTAATGACTTTGGTGATCTTCTGAGTTGTCCTCTAGCGCCACCATGAGGTTGACATTTGTGGTTCTGAGTCAAATGTCTCCACAACTATTGTATGGACTGCCGTAACATTTGGTACAGACCTTCATGTTTCCGTAAGGATAAATTGCATAACTTTGGTGATCCCCTGACTTTTTATCTAGTGCGATCTGGTCAAAATTTCAATAATTTGCTTTACTACTTGCAAAAGTAGACATTCCCATCGGCCTCAGCTGTACTTTGTGTTTAGTGCTAACTAGCGAATGTCAGCATGCTAACACGCTTAACAAAGATGGCGAACATAGTAAACCTGCTAAACATCAGCCTGTTAACATTGTCATTTTAAGCATGTTAGCTGATGCTGCTATGCTGACGTTAGCACTCAGTCACTGAAAGGACTGCTGTACCTAAGTACAGCCTCACACAGCTGCTAGCATGACTGTAGACTCTTAGTCTTGTTTAAACCACGGCACCCCAGCTAATTGGTTGAATTTACTTCTATCATTCGGTTTTAGGTTTTCAAACACAGGACAAAAACACACACACACACGTTTTTCATTTACCTATCTTAGTTTTACACTTCTTTGTGGACTAAAGAGACGTGTTTCGATGTGATTTTGATGGTTTTAGCTAATTTCTTTCATTATTCTGCATTTGAAAAAATAATATGAAAATGTTGTGAACATAAATGTCACTTTGTTTTTTTTAATGTGGTGAAACATTTATTAAAAATGTCCAGCAAAAAACAACAAAAACAAAAAAGCCTTGCAGCACCCATGGCCTGTCCCTTAAGACACCCGAGGGTGCAGCGGCACCCACTTTATTTACAGCAGTTTCAGGGGTTCATACTACCTTAAGAATCTATTTATTTCCTCACAGCTGTTTCATTCAGTCTGTAATTTGCAGAACATAATCAAGCCCTTCTCACGCTTTTGCACTTCAGTAGGCCAAGAATGAGCATAAAGTCAAATAATTTGACCGTCGACACAGTTAACCTTCAACGCTTTTAATCAACTCCATTATTTCTGCTTAATTACAGGTGTAGAAAATGAGATGGCGGTTAATATAAACCTCTCTGAACATGAACAACTGAAAAGAAAACTGATACCACTTGGTCAGTGGAATAAATGTGTTAAAACATAAAAAACAGCTATATAAAATAAGACAAGCCATTCAACTAAAAAGCTGACTCCTGGAGGGGATCCAACTTGAAAAATCCCAAGGGAGTCCGTCTCTGGGAGGGAATCCTTCTGCAGTGGCAGTGTGGTAAACAGAGAAACCCGTAGAGGCACATCACCCTCCTCTACCACATAACGTGGTCTTGGAACTGCTCAACAGCTCTTAGAACTCTAATGCGTCTTCAGTCAGTCCTCCTCTCTCTCTACTGTCTCCCCGACACTCTCAGCTGCTAGTCCCCTGGTTGCCGCCGTCGGTCTTTGCTTCCGATGATCTGCTTTCACCACCGTTCTCAAAGTCCATCTCTGCCGTTCCTTCCTCCTCTGCGTCCTTTTCCCCATCATCCTCTACCTCTACTTTTCCCTCCTTTTCTTCATCCCTCTGTTTCTGCCCAAGGCCCTGTTTCTCTCTGAAGACCTCCACGCCTAACATTCGGAGGTAATGAAACCTCTCGTTGCGGGGGACGAAGGCTCGGATGGACGTCTTTCCCCTCCAGCCACACAGCTGGATGGGACACTGAGGCTCCGCTGGGTTACTGACAAACAGAGGGTTATGGTGAGTGTCAGAAATGACTGAGGACATCGCTTCAAAAAATATAATGATAAAATATGCCTGCAAACACTTGAAATATAAAAAACAACTTACTTTGGGTTAGGGATGTATTTCAATACAATGCTACCCATAACTGTGGAGAGAATTAATAGATTAATAACTAGAAAGGAACAACAGAGTATTCCGATAAACACCCAATTCTGCAGGAAAACTCCATGTACAGTCACTTACATTCTTATCTGAGAATTACCCAGTGTAACTACAGTTTTCTTTTGCTGGAACTGCTCAGCTCCTCTTGTGAGGTTTTTGGGTCAGTGCCTTGCTCAAGGGCAGCTCAACACCAGTTGTTGAGGAAGAGGGAGCATTACTCATTCGCTTCCCTCTTTCATTTTATGCCAGCCGAGCCAGAAACCTTCCAGTCACTAATCCACTACTCTAACCTCTAGGCTGCTTCAGCTGCTTTCCCAAATTCTTGTCGTTATTTTGTTTGTCGGCAGAGAAACCTGCGGTGGTAATATTAATTACAGAGCTTTACTTTTCTGAAAGTGGTTATTTAGTTGGAACACATGTCTTACAGTATATTTCGGAATGAAAATCTTTTTCTGTGCATACCCAGTCTCTTGGCCTGAGCGTGAGCGTCCTCCTGCAGTTTGCTGAGGAAGGGGTTCTCCTGGGTCAGCAGCACTTTGATGTCCTCCACACTCACTCTGATTATCCTGGAGCGAATGTACGGCTGGAGAGTGTAGATACCCTTGTAGGACAGAGAAGAGATGTGGCTGACAATCTGCAGACCAACATACTAAACCCAGATTATTTTACATGCCGCATAAAAAATGAATTAATTATAAGTTTATTTGAGTGTGAACTCTGCCGTCTGGCTCCCTTGTTGTTCAGCTAATGAGAGATACAGTGAGAATAACTTACTGCATGTTTTAACACACATAGAGGAGCTGTTTTTACAATGAAATGTATTATAAACTCAAAGAATATAAAGGTGTTGAAGTCCTAGAAATATAAGCTATCACCATGCATCACTGCGTGTGCCACTTCAAATCATGAGGCTGATTTACATACAAAAAGAGAATTCTGGGAGTTGTGTGAACGTGCGCTGCTAAGGTGTGAAGAGAATCTCATGTTTTCACAATAAGACAGCTTTCAATTAATAAGACACTGCTCAAAAAAGAAAATTAAAATGCAGTGTGTGTGTGTGTGTGTGTGTGTGTGTGTGTGTGTGTGTGTGTTACCTCCTGAGCCAGTCTGAAGGCACAGCCAAACTCCTCTCCATCACTGTTGCGAGACCACACCTTCACCCCTGTGTTAATGACCTGAGAAACAAAAACAGGCATGCTGACATATGGGTCCGCACAAAAACAACACAATGATGCCAAATTCTACTGACTTTTAACTGCACTAATTAATAGCTCTCCCGAAAACACAATCAAGGGTCATTTAAATTCTAAATAAAGGACTAATTATGTTACGTGTGGTCTTGTAGTGTTACTGGTAATGTTTTTCGTAATTACTGATGTTCACCGAGCTGCCTTGCTCAAGGCATCTACTGCACAAGATATTACAAAACTGTGGGTAAACACAGTGCAGCCGGTCTCTGGTGTCCCAGCAGGAGCAGGAAGCAACTGCCAGGGATTTGCACAGTAAAATTAAAGTATGAACTATGAAATAAATATGCATGTTGAATTCTTTACCAACCTAAGGGACGTAAAGCAAGTACAATTAGAATAATTAGAATAAATAATTTTTATATTAAAATATTAACATCCTGAAAAAGCCCAATTCCATAGATTTTACGTAGATATTATAAAAGAGAAGGGAAGTGAAAATAGGCTCTTTCTTTCAATCACCACATCCAGAATCTGTAATAATGTGGAGACATGCAATTCACTGAGGTTTAGTCCAATAGAAAGTGACTAAAAAGTGAGAAACATCAAACACAACGAGGAGAACAAAGAGACTGAGAAACACAAACACACACACACTGCCACCTGTGCAGGTGCTACAGGGTGGAGGACCAGAGGGATTTTGGATAGGAGAGGGTCCCATCTGTTAGGCTGCTTCCCTCTGATGGGCTGGTACATGTACACACACACACCCACCCACACACACTAACACACTATAAAAATAAACTAATGTACAGATGTAAAGCCAATATGTCTGTATCCAAGCACTGGCCTGTGCACTGCTATATAAACATAATGCAGTTTGTCTGACTGCACAGTTTGATCAATACTAAATGCATTGTCTCGAGGAAAGAATTGATTATCGATTTGTTGCATGTATATTTATCGGATTTCCATGCAAGGAAATGCTTTATCATCATCATCATCAAACCTGGTTTTCAATGAGTGCCATGATCTAAATGCTGTTCCAAAACAAACACACACACCTTCATGCGCTCACTGTTATTGAGCAGCACGTTGCGGAGCTCTTTGGACACCATGTACAAGTGTCTCTTCTTGCCCTCGTGGGTCCTGGTCAGGACGTTGAGCTTGGGGAAGTCGGGTGACAGGTCATAGAAAGATCTAGAGAAAACAAACAGAAAGTTTTGCTACACCAAAGTGCTGAAAACCCAAATTTTCATGTCTAATACACCCACAGACACTTACTGTATGGTGGTGAAGACAGGGTCATCTTCAGTAAGGAACACAAAGGGGTCTTCTTTATAACCAAACAGCCTCATCTTCTTACAGGCTGGAGGCCTGGGAAACACAGATTTATGACTCACATCATTTACTATGTTTATTTAAATTCCAAACACCCAATTTACTTGGGCTGTGCTGCAAAAACATCCAATGTCAACAGTTTAAATAAAGCTTTCATGGAGGAAAAACATTTAGTCGAGCTTTTAATGATGACCTTTATATCGATCATCTACACGGCAGACGATCAATTAAGGAAATTGCTTAAAATTAGCGTATTTCTTCAGGACCTGTGATGGATTTCTTAATCCAAAGAGTCATTTCAAAGCAGTGTCATTTTTTATTTATAATGGCTTGAGACTTTGCAGTTTTCCTTTGTTCATTAGCTCACCAGACCAGCGTGACTCACCCACACACTCCATCTTGTTTAGCGGCGGTCTCCTGGGCCAAGGAAGCTCCTTTGGGTGCCTCCTCATCTACTCTTCCCTCCGTGCCTTCTCCCTCCCCGTCCCCCTCCTCCACAGCACTCTCGGGGAGGTGGGGAGCGTCTGCGGGGGTCGAGGCCGCTGGAGAGCCTCCAGTCTGGGCCGCTGAGATGGACGAGACGTCCTTCCTCAGCTGGAGACGACGGGGGAGGGAGGTGAGCAGACAAAGAAGAAAGAAAGTCCCAGCTGTGGTTAGTGAAACTGAACAGGTGAGTGATGCAGTGGGGGGGAGGTGGGTTGGGGGGGGNCCCGCATGGGGGAATTCTGCTCCCTCTTCAAGTAAGACTGACAATGTAATCATCCATTAAGTGTGTGTGTTTGTGAGGGAGTACCTTGGGATATCTTTTGTTCCAAGGCATCGGGGCTTTCTTCACCAGCACAGCCACAAAGAAACCTCCAGTGTTCTGGTGATGTGGCAGAATCCTCATACTGACATTAAAATACACACACACACACACAAACACATAAATAATGGCTTTGAGTTTTATGGTGCCATCTACTGTGAAGATAAACAAGGATTAAATAAAAAGGTGCTTAGACAACGTGTGACAATAGCTCCCTCTGCTGGTCGGCGCCGGGTCGGCCTGAGCATTAAAGTAAAAGCTGCAGAGCAGAAATGACATCATCCCCCATTATGTGGGAGTGCAGGTGTGTACATGCATGTGCATCCATGCAGGTGTGTGTGTGCGTGTGTGTGTGTGTGTGTGTGTGTGTGTGTGTGTGCACAAAGATGTGCCAAGAAAATAAATCAGACACATTACTCTGCTAATGAATTTGGCATCAATGAAAACAGAAAGTGTGTGTGCTTTCTCTGCTTTCATGAGAACAAAATGCTCTCAGGAGGATAAAAAGATGAGAAAAATTAGCTAAATTAAGGTGAGGGTTTGGGGGAGGAGAGTTGGATTGCGTGGAATGGCCCTCCCTTTCCTATACACTGAAAAAATTCCACCTAGGGGAAAATGTTATTAGATGGATAAAACATTTTTATAATCACCCCGTAGAACACACTCTTGATTATTTTGGCACTCACAGGGGTGTTAAACAAGGCTTCCCGCTCTCACCGCTCCATTTGCTTTGGCTATAGAGCCTTTAGAGTCAGCCATATGTAGACTTGTGGCTAGCGACTAATGGTGGAGGCTTAGGAACTGAAAAGTCATAAACAAGAGTGCTTCACATTATATAACAGTACAAACTTTTAGCGTGGAGGTGTGTACATACCATCTCTCCAGATGCATGCCAGCAAGTTTCTCTGGGTCTTTTGGCGGGAACATGGTGGGGCGGATCTGCGTGTGTCGACTGCTTGGAACCTCAGACCAGTCCGAGTACCACTGCCCCTCTTTGGTCATCAGCTACAGAAAAAAGCAACCGTTTAAAGTGTGTGATCCACGGTCAGGATACTGACCTACAAAATTCTGTCTGACTTTGAAGTTGAAGCACATCCATGACCTAAACAGTTTTCCTCTATGGTTTGTTGTTGTAGCGGTTGGTATGTTGTAGTGACCGCCGAAGACTAAACATTCTAGTACCTTCCAGGAAGTGACCCCGGGCATCCACTTCAGCCCCGGCAGATCAGCGGAGCTGTCGGCCAGCTCCAACGCTCCTGGCAGAGGGGAGGGGAAAGACATTACAACTTGGCAGAAAAAGACAGAGTGGTTACACAGTATTTAGATATAATTTTCATATAATACATTCTGATATATTCAACATCTTAAAAGTGAAGGAAACTTTGGTGTAGGCTCTACAGCTATTGACCGTATGTTCAGCCACAACGAAGTGCTCCAACTCTGCTGTTTCCTGTCATCTGACCAGTTTTACAACATACAGCATTAAGCTGGAAGAAAATGAGACTTTCTTCCGCTGCAGTCTTTAACAGTATGATATCAAAACAGAAATGTTCAAACATGTGCTAATACAATATTTAGTCATCCAGAACACAGAGTCTATAATAATCTAATAATGTGTGCTGCAGCCCTAATCATCGTATTAGCAAGTTAAGCATCAGTGCTCTTGAAATGTTTCACCATCAGTTATAGTTGTAAGCTAGTTGACGCGGTGGCTGAGTCAGGCCACATGAACTCCTCATCAAAGTGGATGAGTGTTCCCACCTTTGAGGAATTTAGAGCAGGCCGTGTGAACCGATCAAGCAAAGACTTTTGACTTGTGTTTAACAAGTCAAAAGTCTTTGCTTGATCGGTTCAGAGCCAAATAGCAACCGAATGCTAAGAGACAACAGAGGAAATAGAACAGACAAGAACATGTGCAGGCCCCATAAGGTCGATAGACTATTCATGAAGGAACACTTTAGTAACAGGGAAGAAAGTCAAAACTGGAGATTGCACGAAACAAAACTAAAATTGAGCTCTCATTCGAATCAAAGTCTAACACATATTGCTTAAAATGTATAGAGTGTTTGTTACCTTCGCTCTTCTCCAGCAGTGCAGCGATGACAGCTTCGTCCTCTATAGGGTTGAGTGAACAGGTGGAGTAGACCATCCTCCCTCCCACAGCCAGCTGTTCAACCCCACGCACTGCAATACGCAGCTGGAGCCTGGTGAACACACACACACAGACGCTCTGTAAAACTGCCAACTTTTTAAATTAGCAGCAAAAGAACACAATCTATTCCCTTGTGGTGTAGTCAATTTGGTCTACCACACGAGCTCATGAATTCCTATCTTGTCACGAAAAAAGCACAAACACAAGCGCTCCCCACTCACCCGTGGAGGTGCAGGCTGTTGCTGGTTGTCCACTTCTTCCACACGTCTATGTTCTTCCTCATGGTGCCGTCCCCGCTGCAGAACACAAGAGCAGACAGCGGCACCGGTCAGACACATCCCCAGTCTGGCCCGAGGCGCCGAAACCGCCGGAGATCCCCGACACTTCTCACGGGGCAAAAATGTCTGCCAAGCACAAACTGTCTAAACGCCTGGCTTTAGCTGACTGCTCGCATCACTGCTGCCTGCCTGCCTGCCTCTCTCTGTCTTCATTATTGCTTTTCCTCCCCTCCCTCTCCCTATGTTGTGTTTGGCAGGGCCTCCTGGCTTCAGCACTACAGCTGGCCAAACTCAGGCCGCATTTGCAAACAAATGCAGTTCTGTTTTGGCCATAAAATGACGCTAGATTTCAAGAGAAGAAGGACGTCTTACCACTAACCCTGTACTGAAACATTAAGAACAAAACATTATTAACAGCCATTTATAAAAGACATGTAAATACCCTGCATTTCACAGACAGGATGAAGCCTCATCTCCATCTGTCACACAGAATCTCCTCTCCAGCCAAACAAGCACACATACAGCAGATCTTATAAACCATATTTCTTTCTTTATCCACTTCCTCCTCACACTTCCAAACCCTAACTCTCCTGCAGTGCTGTAATACGAGTCAGTGGCGCAGATGCAAGCCCGATACATGAGGCGTAAGTCCCCGCGGCCCTTTGCTGACCTGCAGGGCACGTCACACAGGATGCGGTCGTAGAAGAGGATGTCCTTCTTGCCGTCCGAGTCGATCTTGAGCGTGGGGATGCAGGAGGCGTCGTGGTTGACCACCATGATGCAGGGGCTGTTGAGACGCTTGGCTTGGTGCACAAGCAGGTAGCAGCGCTTGTTGTCCACGTCGTTGGCGATGACGAAGCCCTCTGGAGAGTAGAAGAGTGGATTAAAGTTAATTACTGCTGATTAACTCCCTAGGTTGCTTTGTACTATGTAATATAGATAATGGCGTATACTCTCTGTGCTTGATAGTTACAATAAATCTGTGAGCGAACAAATTCGGTCAAATACAAAGAAATCAGTCATGGTAGCACCTTTCCTGGTTTTAAATGTTTCTCACCTGGAAATGGCACGTCCATGTCAGAATGGAGCATCTCAATCAGCTGGGCTGTCTTCGACCCCGGAGCTGCACACATGTCCAGGATCTGCACAGAAACACATGTCAACACTTCAAAACAATATCTTTTTTTAAAGACAGCTGCTTTAGAGCCATGGGGAAAGTGTCTTACAAAAAGGGGGCACAAGGGAGAAGATATAAAAAAAAAAAATAGAAAATGCATTAAGCACTGACAGACCTACTATTCTTCACCTTCAAAGAGGGCAGTGCTTTTACCTTGTGGTGGGGCTCAATCTTAAGGAGGAGAGGAGGGATCATACTGACAGCTTCCTGTCGGCTGATGTTACCCTGCAAGGACAAACACAAAAACGATGCTCGTCGCTTCATTTCTCTGATGATTTCTGACATTTTGTTTTTCTTATTTTATACAACTCCCTATCCGAGGCACATTTTGTGAACACAGCCAATAAACAAACGTGCAATGCTCCTGTTCTATGTTAACTTCTTGAGCAGGGCCTTTAATAGGGCCACGGGTGTTTCTGGTTTTGTGTGGTCGGTGTTTGACTCACCGACTCAGTCTCGCTGACCAGAAACTGGTGGAACTTCTCCAGCAGGGGAGACTTCCTAATGATCTTCCTGCTCATGTTGGTGTGCCAGGCCTGCTCATCGGGATACCTGGAGAAGACAGACACAGTGTGCACAGAGTTGTCTAGTCTGAATCTGCGTTTCCTTTCAGCCTTGGGTAAACCATGAGATCTTACCAGCTCAGAGCCTGTGGAGCCTCAATCTTCTGGCCATCAATATCCACCTCCTGAATATCCTTAAAGTATTTTTCCTTCAGACAGTGGAGGATTTCCTTGGCATGGCTGGAACAAGACAGTAAGGAGAAGTTGTTCATGTGGCAAAGGAAGTAACTACAAATACTACTACATCAATTACAGCCAAATAACAAGCTCTAACCGTCTCCCGCAGCTAAACACCTGAAGTAAATCTTAAAATAAGGGATTTATTTATGCTTATGTGAGGTGGAAGTAGGCAATATTTTCTTTTTGTGTCCTAAAAAATTGGAATTCAAACTGTGACAAATGTACAACAGACAAAAGAGAACACTTTCTTAAGATTTAAGCAGTATCTTACGGTGCTTGTATACTGAATTTACAAGTAATCCTACTGACTCAGAAAATGATATGAAAATGATATATGAGGTGTGTACTGTTGCCAGACAGAAAAGGCACATTCATGTTACAGCATCTTGCATGGCGTCGATGACACATTTTTTTCCAACAAGACAAAGAGTCTGAATCCAGGTTATAGATCTGTCCAGCTCACCTCTTGTATCCAGTGATGCGGATGGTCGCTGGGAGCGGTTCCCTCATCGCATCCATAAACTGTTCAAACTCTCCATCAGGCACCAGGCCTTGTTCCTTGTAGTAGTGCTCAAACAACTTATTCTCCTTGACAATGTCGGCATACCCAGCTCCCCAGCCCTGAACACAAAGCAGGGGTCATATATACTGAATATTTGAACTGCCTTTCTGTATATACCTAACTGGGGAAAAAAACTACTACATTGGGATGCAAACATTTTTTTTTTACATTAAATCTCATTCACAATTCTGTCATTTTAATGTTTTCTTGCTTAAGGTCAAGAGTGAATAACTTGTAGAACATGTCATAAGACCTGTTACATTTTAGTTTGGTCTGATGGTCAATTCGGCATGCAGTAATGCACAAACAGTACTTATTTCAATGACATTTTTGAGGGTTTTTTCAAGCCTGCTTGCTTCTTCCCTTCACTGTGGTGTGATAAAATATCATTAGACTTGTAGGGAGGTAAACCAATGTCCCCTTAGCTGTGTGCATGGCCACATAAAATGAACACATTTCTGAGTGACGTCTGGTGAAGCCTCACAATCCCTTCAAACATAAACAAAAAGGCACGTATCTGGACTAAGGTCTAACGTGACTAATGGTGGTCACACATGGCTTTGAAAATAGCTGAGTTAACGGTAGCCAACAGTAAAGCTCTCTGGTGTTGCAGCTGTTTGGCAGCATCACAGCAGCATAGATGAGATAGTATGGGCAGAAATATGTGTCGTTTATATTTGAATTTGTGTGGTTTAACTCGCATTAAAAACTGCCCACTGTTGATCTGAAACTGTATTTGATTCCTCACTGAAAATTCACCTCCCTATATACTTACTACACATTCAGTTCTCACAATTCACCTTCAGTTTACTGAGACACACATCCGGTCGTTGAGGAAGAGCAGTCGAGTGCAGATTCACAGAACTCCTTTTCACGTACTGTAGCGACTATTTTCTCTACTCCTCTCTCTCTCTCTCTCTCTCTAAAGTACCTATTCTATTATTAGCCTACAGGGTATGTATGACCTACTGAGCAATAATCTTTTGCTCAGTTTTAAGGTCATACTCAGGGGCGTAGGACAGGGGGGGACAAAGGAGACTAAGTATACAGGGCCCTCAAAGATACTAGAATGAATAGCCGTGGATGCGGGGAGGGGCCCATAGAAAATGCCTATGTACAGGATCCACAAGACTGTACCTAAACCCTGTAATCCAAAGCGTAACAGATCAGCCGCAAAACTCAAATAAAGTGATTTTTCTCCGAAACAGCAAGACATAAAACTAGTTTTTACAAAGAACAGAGACAAGACTTTAAGCTTTGGAAATATGTAGCTCCCATTGATCGCTGATATCACTGAGAGAAAATAGTGGTTACAGTAGATGAAAAGGAGTTCTGTGAATCTGCACTGGATTACTCTTCCTGAACAACCGGATGTGTCTCAGTAAACTGAATTTGAATTGTAAGAACTGATTGTGGAGGTATACATGGAGAGCTGAATTTTCAGTGAGGATCAAATACAGTTTCAGCTGAATTCAATTTCATAATATTACATTCAGTTTATTGGAATTCACTTCCAAACTAATAAATTCAATTTCAAATTATGCTGTTCGGACTCAGTTTTTCAATGGAATTATTCAAGTTAAACCATACAAATTCAAATTATGTGATTCAGATTCAGTTTTTTAATGCAATTACTCAAGTTGAGAAACTCAAATTCAAACATAAATGATCAAGTTCAGTTTCTAGTGGCACATATTTCTGCCCGTAAGATAACCTCTAAGAAACGCAACCGTGTTCGCCCCAGCTCCCTTTGCATTTAGTAAATAAAGGTAACATGTGGCCTGGCTGATTTTACGTGAACATTAGCAAGAGTTGCTGCAGCAGCAGCAGAAGTGTGGGTCTTACAGCGTTGTCCCGGTGGTCCCTGCCAGCTGTCTGGTTCTTCTGCCGCTGCCTGCTTCTCTTCCCCATGGTGGACCAGCAGACAACTCTGGAGAAAAGTCTGCGGAGAGACGTGGCGAGAGGATGCAGAGAAAAGTGACCTGCAACTCGGATAAAACGCAAAGCTTCTCCTCGGCGTTGGAGGGTGGTCCGCTGTGCTGTGTTTCCTCGAAACGTGTTGCCTCTGACGCACGTGAATCAGGACCCTTCGAGGTGGCCACGAAATGTGCCTGAGATAAAGTCTCGCGGCAGTTCGCGCGGTTTTTAAAATATTATCACACCGAAATAAGATCTTTGTTTTAAATGATTTAGTGTAACGTAAAATTATTACAATGTGAACGAAATTCACTTAAAAAGACTTACTTATTTCGGTTTTTTGTTTTTTTTAATTTTGTGTGATAATTGCGTTCATTCCAGCTTGAAAGTCACATAAACTAACGCACGAGCGCACATTTTTGTGATTTAATATGTCAGTATAGTGAGCCACCGGGTAAACAGGTTAATGTTTACAGCGGGTGGTGTATGCAAATTAATTGATGATCATTTATCAGTGACATCAGACACCATACGACGTCAATGCAAAACCGAGCATTTTGATTGGCTGATAACATCCACTGCCATATCTGCTCAGGGACTGTGATTGGGCATGGAGGGGAAACCTATCAGTCAGTCGCGTGCATGTAGTTGATTCTGTTCATGACATATTAGTACCAGCTGGTGATACAGCATTTTGTCACATAGTTGCAAATATTAGTTACATTTACGTTGTTTTTAGTAGTGTAACGTTAGTCCTCCCGCCGTGATGGACGCACTGCTCTCCAGGCTCTTCTCCTCGGAGGAAGAGGAACTGTACATTTTGGACTGCTTGGCTTACTTTATGGTTTTCATGGCAGCCTGCACTTTCGTGACTTTGCTTTTCGAAAACGTCCCATACGGCCGATATTCTACCTGCAAATATGGATTCCCAGTTAATGTGAGGTTTGCTTGGTTCGTCCAGGAGCTGCCTGCCTTCCTGGTGCCTTTGTGTTTAGTAGTTTGGACGTCCTGCGGGAAAACCTCACTACTGCCAAACCGGCTGCTCATTGCCATGTATTTCTGCCACTATGTTCAGAGGTAGGTGGTACCAGTCTGTTAGTTAATGTTTAACTAGTTTCACCAGCAAATGCTATTAAGTAGGCCTAGTTCCAAATATTATATTATTATTTATAATATAAATTCCCTAAACCAGGTAATATCTGAGTAATTATGTATAATAAATAATAGTTATGTAATTTAATCATGGACTCATGGATGGGAGAGATTAGGATGTAAAAAAAAGTGCATTGTGTATTATATCAGTAGTACTAGCTAACTTGTCCATGTCAGACAAAGTAAGTACATGATCGAACATGACATAACCCAACTTTGACCCCACAGCTGGGTAACTATGGGACAGAGCATGGGTACATTTGACCCAAGTGCTGGTTTTTACCATTAAACCCAGAATGCTGGGTTGTTCATTTGACCCAGCCTAGTGAGAAAAATTAACTCTACTGCTGGGTTAAATATTGTTATATTGCCTTGCTACTTTTATATTAAATAATAATAATAATAATAATAATATATTAATAATAATAATCAGAATCAAATTTATTGCCAAGTAGGTTTGCACATAGACCTACAAGGAATTTGTAATAATAATAATAAGAAGAAGAAGAATTATGATTGTCGTGTAATTTATAATAATTGTGGTTATCAGCTAACGTTATAATGATTATTAAACTTAGCTAGCTAGCATCTAGTAAAAAATTGCTAGCTAGTTAATAGGCTAAGTGTCACAGAATAAAAAACGCAAACCCCCCATGATCTCAGATTGTATTTTTACAGTGAAATGAGCTTAAGATCATGCTGCTGCCACAACTTATTAAAAATATAGTTAAAATATTCATATTAACCTGTGTGTTGTGCGAACCTCCAACCGCAAGAGAAGGATCCAGAAAGTTAGACAAAGAAAGAGCGGGAAAATGAATGGACCAACAGCTGGGTCAAAGTAACCCAACCAGCTGTTCAGCTGCAAACAAACCCCTTACAACCCCTTTGACCCAGCATGAGCAACCCAACAGTGTGTTTACAGAAACAACCCAGCACTTTTATGAGTGTATTTGAAATCACTGAGTTCTGTTAATAACATTTTTGTTCTGCTGCAGATCCCTTATTTATCCGTTTTTAATCCGAGGAGGTAAACCAACACCATTTGCCTCATTTGCCCTGGCCTTTGTTTTCTGCATCTATAATGGCTACATGCAGATCAGGTACCTGAGCCATTACGCTGAGTACCCTGCATATTGGGTTACACATCCAAGCTTCATCGCAGGTAGGTGTTGCTGTGTCTGCTGCCCCTCTTTCTACAAGGGAGACATGAACTGTTTTAGTTTGCACCAGAGCTCATCTGGGTGACACCTTTTCCTGTGTAAAATGATCTGGTTTAGCATTTACAACACTCATTGAAAGTAGTGTCAAATTGATGTGTGTAAATAAGACAAAAGAGAAATAAAGAATTGCTTATAATTTATATTGGCAGATGTTGACATTCAAAAAAAATTAAACATAGTGTACAATGGTAAGAGAGGATGCAGTGGTGTGGCACACCAGGGCCCTGTTCTTCAAATGTGGCTTATCGGGCTAAAATAATCCTGTTCTCATCCAGCTTCTTTGGTTTCATGAAAGCAAATTTGAGGATTGATTTGTTCATCCTGGATGAATTTATCTTGCATAACAGTGCGCTCTTATTTTGAAGTAAAGGCAAAATGAGTAGAGAGTTGAAACCATGGTCATCATTGATATGATTGGCTAAGTGCTGATCATGTGATTGCAGGTAAAGGAGGCGATATTTTTATTCCAAGGATGGCGAAGTCCTGCCCCTACTCTGCCTCTCTGCCTCTGACTGATATTTTCACCCTAACCATGTCGCTCTCCATGCCTATAACCAATCAAGGGTTTGACATCAAGAACGTTTGTTTGCTGTGATTGGATGAACAATGTTTCGCGCTCATGACTCCCCTTCGCCATCCTAGGAAAAAAAAAAATTGCGCACAGGAGGTGGGTGTGTTTGGAACCCTCCCAGCATGCACTGGGGCAATAGATTCATGGGCATAAGTGTCATTGTATGTGTGTTCCTGTATTGTTACTGCTGTTAGTGATTTTCTACATTGTGCTCAACAATGTTACCACTGTTTCATCACTGTTAAACATCGGATTATTGAATGTGGTCAGGCTACGAGTGATGTTGGTGCATGATTGGTGGAGGTTCCCATTAGACGTGCAAGAGACTCTTAAGTGATAATCATAAGCCTGCAATTAAAAAATGAAACCTCACTAAAATCGCTCATAAAACAGCTCTAATTGCAGGAACAATTTTCAGCAAACTGAGTTCTGCAGTTAAACATTTAATGTCCTAATGACAACTTCCCATTTTAATGTCAAATTAGATACCACATGTTCTTGCTTCATTGGTCTTTGAACAGTCAGAATATTTTAGTCGAGTTTATTTCTTTTTGCTCACAGTATCTCCAACTAAATTTAGACTTGGTTCTTTTTTGTTTACAAACTTTAATTTGTTTTTATTTGGATTATTTTTTATTTTAGATTCAAGATTTTATTTGTCATGTGCACAACAATTACTTGGAAGCAGTCGCTGGCAATGAAATTCTTGAGTCATAGGCTCCTCCTAACAATGCACAAAAATATGTATCACACAAGTAAAAGTTACTAAAAGTTCAAGATAAAGGAATAGAATGTAGTATATAAAATAAAATGTAACACACTAAAATAAAATATAAAAATATAAAATATAATACAAATAGAAATATAATACTGTTGAGGCAGGTGTGCAGAAGTGATAAAATGGAGGCATAAATGGTGGTCATAAACATATGTAAACGGAGATGAAAACAATATAGACAGAGATGTAAAAATATATAAACAGGGATGTAAACAGGTAGTAATCAGCAAGTAATTTCAGTGGGGTAAAGTGACAAGTATTAATAAGGTGCAAGTGAAGTCAAGTGACAGTAATGAGCTCGTTAGCTCAGAGTTCAGCAGTCTTATAGCCTGAGGGATGAAGCTGTCCCTGAGCCTGGTGATGCTGGACCGGATGCTGTGGTACCGTCTGCCGGACGGCAGCAGGCAGAACAGTTTGTAACAGTTTTTATTTGATGTAGTTTTATTATATGTAAGTATAGGTAAATCTTCATTATGAACATTCTATTGTGATAATTACACCAACAGGTCATCGTGATTTTATAATAACCTGCGTGTTCTCTTCACATTTCTATACAATTATATCAACGTTCTTTCAATATGAAATCTTAAGAAAGCGAGTATTGGAGATGAGTTCATGTTTGGAGTTCACCAGAAAACATCTTGGTCGTGATCCATTTAACTGTCAATAAGCTGCACTTTTGTAGGTTTGGTCTCAAGGACTCGTTGCCCTGACAACAGTTCCACATTAATTGTAAACCAGCTTCGAAGATCCAAAAGATCCAGATTCGTGTCAAATCATCAACATTCTAATCCGGATAACTCAGTTATCCACGTACGAAGACCGGGGCCCAGGAGAAGAATACTCAAGTTAAACCAACGTTAGCATTAGATGAAAATAATCAAGTAGAAGTAAAAAAGTACTTGGTTAATAAACTACTCAAAGTACAAGTTACTCTGTGTTTTAATGTTGTTTAGTGTGGGCAGATTAGTGTAAAATAATAGCAAAACATGTTTTGATGAATTAGAGAGGAACAGAGTAAGATGCAGTCAGGATAACAACAGGATCCTCTTGCCGTCTCTCCCAGTTCATCCCTGCTACCCCTCTCCCCTCCCCTCCCTTTCTCTTTCTCCATTTTAAATTAAATGAAGTGGCAAGACTTAAAAACACAGCTGTCATTCAAGCTCTTTTGTCCATCATGTGTGTTGTCATCTCTTGGCTTCTGCTCCACTGCAGGTGCTTCTCACACTCTCCAAACCTCAAAGTGCTCAGCCGTTTTTCTTGGCTCCCCTTGCTGTTCAGGCTAACGCAGGAAACTGTCAATTTAGAATATATGTTTTTCTGCCGTTAATGTCCCTCCACTCCCCTTACAGTCCCCGTCAAACCTCCCATCTGCAGCAGATAAAGACAAGTGTAACAAAAACGTTCAAGTAGAATGAAAATACGGTTTTAAAGAAGCATGTTAAAAAAGCTGCTCTCAAAAATAAAATAAGAAATACTATTTGTACTCTTTTATTTCCAACATTGTACGTCCCACCCTTGACAGGAGGGGATTCCCAGTAGATGATATATACATGTATGTACAGTAAATACATTATTGACTGTCTGGAGTAGTGAGCAGCGACGATACTGAATGAATACTGTGGATACATGCTGTAACTTCTATAGAAACATTCAGTATTTGGCAAACACGCTCATTTGCTCTGTTTCTGAGCGTTGGATGAGAAAACTCAGACGGAGCTCGTGTCTGTGCATGAAGTACAGAGCTGGAGCCGGGAGGCGATTAGCTGAGATTAGCATAAAGATTAGAATCGGGGGGGAAACAGCTTACTATCGCACAGATACGATGAGAGTGGTATTGATTTGCTCATCTCGCTTTTGGAACGAAAGCAAATAAGAGTATTTCCCACAGTGTTTGAAGTATTTCTTTAAAAAAACACAAGTCGGCCAGCTGGCTTTTGGTAAAGCAGTAAAATGTCGTGCTAAAGCAGCTTTTGGTTGGTTCGTCTCCAGGGTCGGTACTGTGGTTGGTCGGCTGGCTGGTGAATGTGCACTCTGACCACATCCTGAGGAACCTGAGAAAGCCCGGAGAGACTGGTTACAAGATTCCCACAGGTAAGGGCTTTAGTCATGAAACACAAGTCTTATACTCCCAATACAGCACAAAACGTAGGTAATAAAATACACTTATTTAAGTACTGCATTTATATATACTTTATACTTTTACTCCACCACACTAATGTACTTTTACTTTGTTTTATTTACTGTATATGATGGCTGTAGTTACTACTTACTGGAGCCAACCTTGACAATATACAATTAAAAACTTATATTTAACAAACTGAATGGGACCATTCTTCAGTATTTTTCATTTTGAGCGCAGGACATTTACTGTTAAAGGCACATTTTACATTGTGGTGCTACTTCTTCTTATGTTTCGAGTTTGAATCCTTTTTCCACCACCGCCGCGGGGTGACAGGAAAGTCAAGAAAGCAGTAATCACATCATGGCACAGAACTCTGCGGTCTCTGCACGCAGCGCTACATGCTAATTTTCCAGTGCGGTTGCATGATTATACGGGATCACACTGTAAGCAGAATCACAGGTTGTCAGTAGTTATCTTCTCTCTGCCTCTGCCCTCTGTGAGGCCTTACATTAGTGTTCTAAAAAGGTTCTCGCTTGTCTTTCACTCCAATATGGTCCAACTCCGCTTGTGTGGAAGTGACTCGCAATACTTGTAGTGTTTTTGTGTTGTTTTGCTGCACTTGACACATTTTCTAAACCGCACAGTGTTGATAGTAATCATGTTAGACAGCGAGCCAGCTCTGTACTGGAACATGCACATTATATGTCTGTACAGGTAGTGACCGGACTGATTTGAGATGCGTGCTAAATAGAGCATTCATTCCTATGGACTGTAAAAAAGTGTTCATGTCATCATCAACATTACATATTAAATGTTTATTTTTCACGAGACAGTTAAATTATTCTACTAGTTGGGATTGAATCTTTCGAAAACTAGTTCCAGTATGTAAATAATGTATTAAAGGAAAAGTTTGAAAATTTGACACCACACTCATGTCTGTACGGTAAATATGAAGCTACAGCCAGCAGCCGGTTATCTTAGCTTAGCGTAAAAGACTGAAAACAGCTAGCCTGGTTCTGTCCAGTAACAAAGGTAACAAAATCAGCACAGCTAAAGCTCACTAATTAATGTGTTATATCTCCTTTGTTTAAATGTTCTGTATGTAACAACTTACATGTATTAAGCGTTTTTTAAGCGTTTTTTTTGTTGCCAATGTGTGACAAGATTGTAACATAACTTAAAAAATGAGACCTTCCCTGACTTTCTCGGTTGCTTGTAACAGCCTGTAGACTGATTTCTATGTAAAGGACTCGGGACGATTTTTTCTCGGAAAATCTAACACAACACATACTTACTCCCAACTCGTCACATATAGATGCTTGGTCAGGACCCCTTGGCGTCATTTTTTAACGCACTGGTCATGGCGTCATTTTATAGCGTGCAGGGTAGTCTGATGGTCCGAAAGTTACATACAGAACCTTTAATCCATACCAAAACAAAGGGTAAAAACAACAAGCTGGGTTTTTACAGAGCCAGGCTAGCTGTTTCCAGCCTTTATGTTAAGCTCAGCTAAAAGGCCTCTGGCTGTAGCTTCATACTGAACGGACAGATATGAGAGTGGTATCCATCTTCTCATCTAGCTCTCCGCAAGAACACGAGCAAGCTGGTTTCCCAAAATGTCGCAGTGTTCCTTTAAAACCGGGAATGAAGGAAGTGGATGTCGCTCTACTCGTATCAAGAAAATGAGCATTTCAGAAAATTCTTAAAGCAAGTCAGTTAACAATGAAAACAATTCAGTGACCAAACAGATGAAAGAAGGTTTTGATGGTTTATATGTGTTTTACAGTGTATGACCTTAACTATGTGGAAATGGATGCACATTCTACAAGATGTGACAAGTACGAGGGGGTAGTAGGGCAAACAAGATTTTGGCCCCTCTCCAAATTCCTTTTGACAAAAAGCCTGGAGGGCAGCATGTATTAGAAAAGTAAAATAAAATCTACATTGCTGCTTTTTTAGATTTTAAACTGTAAGTTGAATTTTTTTTTTCCTTTGCTAAATGAATCAGTAATCATAACAGGTTCACGAAGAGACTGGCTCTCCTGACTGAGAAGGTAGTCACAACAATAGCACCTTGAGCCTGAACTTGCGGTGAACCTGTTGAAACAATCCGTCCCGGGCCCGCAAGGAAAATAAAGTGGAGAAGGCGAGGCGGGAGGAAGCTGTGAGCCGCGCTGCTCCAAATGAACTTCCAGGCACGTCTGGAAACCCTTCAGCCAAGAATCTGCCATTTTCACATACAGGGTAGCAACACTACACATGGCCTGTAGTCAAATAGTGAGCGTTCAGCCATCTACTGTATGGTCAGTGTGGAGATAGTTGTGTGGATGGCCTTTTTAGCAGCGTGAAGGCTTGAAATTATATCAAGAGATAGTTGAAATGTCGGCACTCATTCAGCTGAGTGTTGAATTGTAGTGGGTGAAAATCCATCGCATTTTATTTTCTCCCAGAGTCAAATATTTGGGCTGTTTTTGCTTCAGTATGAACGGATAGGCATACCTGTCCTAATTCCTGTGTCTTCCACCCACAGGCGGAATGTTTGAATATGTGTCTGGAGCCAACTTCTTAGGAGAGATAACAGAGTGGGCAGGCTTCGCTCTGGCTGGCCACTCTGTTCACAGTTCAGCTTTTGCCATCTTTACCGCAGTGGTCCTCGCCAGCAGGGCTGTGGCCCACCACAAGTAAGAATGATAACACACACACACACACAGAGTAAGCAGGTTTTTGTGGAGTGTACTACACATTTTGAAGCAGATACTTGTATTAATAGAAGAAAATGGCTCTTTTCCCTTTTTCTCTCTCTGCAGATGGTACCTTGCTAAGTTCGAAGACTACCCTAAAAGTAGGAAGGCACTGATTCCCTTTCTGTTCTAAAAACACTGTGGGTAGCCTGCAAAGGTGCCGGTTCTTACAATGGCTGTGAAGAACATTCCCATTATCCTTTTTTTTCTAACTTAAGAGAGCTCTGATGTCAGAACAAACCATGAAGATACAGATTTTTTCTGTTGGTTTTTTTCTTTTTTTTACTGAAAACAGAAACACAGGTTGCAGGCTTGTAAATGATCTCATCTGAGCTGCAAGCAAGCAACAGTTAAAAGTCATCATCTTAAAAAGATTTTTATTGTTGCCATTACTTTGGTAATAATGTCCATAAAGCACAAAGTAACTTCAACAGCCGTGAACTGAATGTACTGGAAGTGTTGTGTTTGCCGGAGAGGCAAAATTGAGCGCTCCTCCAGAGGAAATAAGGCAGTGAATGGAGCATACCTCAACAGTAACACAGAGGATTTATAACCTTCCGCACCAGCAATAAACAGTTTTAAGACTCTCCGCTGATCTGCATATCCTCCCAGATGGAACATAAACTTGGAAACGCAAAGCAGACATTTAAAGTTTTCATTCATTCTCAAGAGTCATATGTTGCAAATGCATCTTTTTTAACATCCATCCGAATTAAACAGATGAAAGAGGGAGCTTGAATTAAGTCGTACATTTCCCTGCCTCGTTTTGCTCTGGGTGTCATCAGAAAGACTTTTTCCACGCACCTCATCATCTCAAACATCAAGAAGAGAAGGCACTTTGGGACGAAAGGTAACCGCATCTCTTGTCCTGTAAAGACTGAGACTGTAGCGGGCCTGTCCACAGCTACTGGGCTGCAGGGGAATCAAATAGAGATCAAGCGTGGCCCCTCAATAACTCAGTCATGCCTGAAATGAGAAGAAGAGAGCGTTGCCTCGACACATCACTCCTGTCAGGGCTTCTGAGAAAGAGAGAAAAGAAGAAGAAGAACCAGTAAAGAAATGAAAGGGAGAAGTATTGATGGGCATGTGAAAGCGGGAGCACGTTGAGCATAAATTACACTGAATGGATGAGGGTGTGTGTGACTGAATGAAAAGGAGACTGGGAGAAAAAAGAAGAAATCTTAACATCTCTTCTGTTGTATAATTGTTTCATTATCACTTTTACACTCAGCCTAATGAGTCGACTGTGATCTGCCTCATTTTCAGTGTTTCTTAAATTAGGTTTAGATTGGAAACAAGTGCGATTATCTCATCACTGTGGTAAAATGTGAAAATGACATTGGCTCATGACATTGGTTGTATTGAACTAATACAGTTGTTTATACTGTGCACCTGTCCCAAAAAGTGCTAGCTGCAGTTTACCTCAGTCCTCCCTTTCCCATCGGAGGACATTTCCCAACACCAGTCACAGCCAAGGTCACGTCATAATGAATTTTAAAAATGTGTTGCTTTTAAAATAAATTTATTTTGTCAGTGTTTTTTTTTTACACGTGGTCTCGTCAATAAATAATAGGACCACTGTGTCTGAGTGTGATGAAAAATGAAGCCTGTGTGTCGCTGAAGGCTATGCAGAGTGACATCCTTCATGTTCGAGGTCCCCGCTGTCTCTCTCTTTCTCTTCCAGGCTATTTGCTCTGTGTATCCTCTTTATCCACGCTTCTTGTAATTGCATCACTATATTACACCGCCAGTATTTACTGAGCCTGCCATCGGACTGTAATACCATTCATCTTCAGGCAGACGCCATTGGTTTTTCTTTTTATATGCAAAGCATTTCATTGAACTGGCTTTTAACTCTCAACCTCAATCATTCACGCAGGGTGCAGATACTCCTCAAGGGGAGCTGCTTTGTAATATTCGATTTACACGTGCCAACCTGCGCCACCTATAGGAAAGAAAAGCAGCAGCAGTTTAGACCTGCAATGTGGACTGCTACAGACAAAGAGAGGAATAGCTTTTTGTGTGTGTGTTCATGAGTACATGCATTATTTCAGTAACATCCCATGGCCTGTGAGTGTGTGTCTTTGGATAGACTAAATGTAGGATCCTCTCCCTCCCTTTCCAACCAGAAGGACAGTCCTGGAAGACAGACGGTAACAGTATTTAGTAGAAAATATGCTTCAATTAACATAACACTAATGTTTTGCTGGTTTAAAATGTGTAAAAAGCATGACATGAAACAAAAGAAACGCAAAAAGCGTGATATGCAAGAAGCTAAATTTGTAACAAGCAGTGCATAAAAAGGAATGCAAAGCCGCAGCCATTGCCTGCAGGTGGTGCTAGTGTCTGCTGTTGTCACTTTTCTTGCCTGTAGGTGGCGCAGGTTGACTGGAACAGCAGGTCCAGATTTGCAGTTCTGAACCCGCAGGAGGGGCTGCTCTGCAGTTGGATGATATTCGCGGGCCTGTTGTTACTCCGTCCTTGTTATTCTGTGTATAACCCCACAGTGGGGCTGACACACCACAGGCAATATGTTCATGTGTAGAAATGTGAAATAGCTGTTGATACAGCAGTGTATGCTGTTCACTAATGTGGGTTAAATATCTGGAACATGCTGCGGCCTCATTACCATTCAAGCCACATGCAGTCCCAGACTACTGCCTGCTTCCTTAATATTATCTGCTATTACTGTTAAGCCTGGGAGCGTACTGTTGACTTCTCCAGCCCTGTCTCTGTTTATACATATATGAGTGTGTGTGAGTGTTAGGCATCTGTCAGCTATGGTCCAGTCGTCACCAATGTGGTAATCCCATAAAAGCTGACAATGAGGCAAACCAGCCTTGAAATCACACGCACGCGCGCGCGCGCACTGGCACGCAGTCAGTGTTGGCGTTTGGCTTGAGCCGAGACTGTGACATGAGAGATGAGAGGAATAGCCTGTTCAATCTGGTGTGTCACTCAAAACGCCTGTGTTTCATACAGTGCAAGATAGAGGGAGATGGGAAGAAGAGCTTAGATTTCTACAGGCGTACAGTGGGAGTGAGCAGCTGTGTGTGTGCCTGAGTGTGTTGTACAGAGAGCTACATATCCTAGCTGGCACATAGTTTGCTCTGGGGGGTTTTCCTCGACTCTGTCACATGCTGCACGTGAGTAGCAGAGGTTGGGGGCGGGCATTATGCAAGACGCTCTCTCCCTCACTCTCTTACATGCATACGTATCCCAGAAGGTTGCTGGTTATGCCTTATCCAGCCTGCCTCCGCTCCATCATAGAGCTTAATGGGCCGGGAGATGGCTGTTACTGGGGCTGGGTGGTATGCAGAGTCTGGAATGATCAACACCACCTGCTGTGTATTGCCCCTTGAAAATGAGCATTTGGATTCATGGGCCAGAAGCGTGGATCCGAAATAATAAACAGAAAAAAGATGGAGGCCCATTTACGCTTAGACAGTGAAAAAAGCCCGTGTGTTAGCCTGTGGAGTGCATGGTGAGTTTTCTGCTGTTTGTACGTATGTGAGCAGCATTTCAAGGGCCAGAGGTTGTGATTATGGCCCCCAGCAGTATTTCAGATGCCAGCTGACAACACAATGTGGTGTCTCTCTCTCTCTCTCTCTGTCTGATGTTTATGTAAATTGTATTTTGTTGAAGAGTTATGTTGCTCAATTTTCTCTTTTTTTCAAGGATTTCAAATGTTTACAGTGGGCGTTTTTCTCTCAGAGCTTTCCTAAACAGAAGCCATGAAGCTGTGAACCCATGCCTGGATTACCCACAGAGACAGATTTCCTGGGGGTCCCAAACTATTAAAAATCTATCAAATTAAAAATGTATATATGTGTGTGTGTATATATATATAATACCCTTCTTATTTCAGTTTAAACATGTGCCAATACTTCAAGATTACCTATCTAAGGATAGGATGTTAACAGCTAATCTGACATTCCTGCAAGATTCAGCCACTGTCCAGCCTCATATTGATGGGGGATCCCCTATGAACCCACCCACCCTTCCCCCCCTCCTCCTCCTCCTCCTCCCCCTCCCATTAGTGATGGCCGGGAGGTGGAGATCGAGTGTGCAAGGACCTCTGGGTTCCCAGGCCCCGCTTCACGAGCCACCGGACCACAGGACCCTTATTCATTATTGGCGTTTTACCGTGTCCTTCAGTTGTTGTTCAATTAAATATTTATCAAATAAAAATTCAAATATTTATTCTGTGCAATTCATCAACCGGCCGGAGTGCTGAAGGAGTGGGCGGATGGGGGGCGCAGTCATCGTTTAAAGAAACCCCTCGCAGAGCGCATGCGCATGGATTTGAAGTGAATACGCCATATTGAATTCCCGTAGGAATCCGCTAGCATTTTTTCCAGCTAGCGGTGTAAAGGAGCCACTTTATCAATGGTTCTAATGCGGTTTAATGTTTAAATTCTTTTCTTTTCGTAACCCCGGACGGCGTAGCGACCTTTGAAGGGTCCAGGAAGCGGCGCAGATTCACGACGGGATCGCTGGTGTTAGTTAGATACTTGTAGGGGGGTTACCAGAGAAAGAAGTTGAATGGATCCGAGGGTAGCTTGGATTCAGCCCGAACAGAAAGGACCTGCGAACGCCTTATGGATGCACGTCTGGGAGACCTCTCAGGGAGTACGGACGCTCTCCGCTCAGCAGCAGCTCCACAATCAAAACCACAACCAGTGCGTGAATTACGCTGCGTTAAAAAATGTGGCGACCGCGGTGGCATCGAGCAAGAGCGTTTGCAGCGGCAACGGTAACGTTAACGTTGCTGCCAGTTTGAGCAACGGCAGCAGCCATCATAGCATCATGAACGGCACTACGAGTATTAACGGCACTGCGATCTCCTCGCTGGGGATAGCGCTGTCCAACGGGAACGTACATAACTCCTTCACCACGGCGAGCACCGCTGAACCAGGTGAGGGAAAAACCCTGCCCCAGAAGACGGGATCTGTCTCCTCCTCGTCCTCCTCGCAGGAATCCGGGACGGACAGCCCCCCTTCCAGCTGCTCACTTGAGAGGACTATGGGTGGGAATGTAACGGGCAACATTAATAAAAACGTCGGGGGTGCCAATCTGCTCTTCAGCGTGAGCGACAGCATGGACAATAATGTCAACCTTCACCACCACCACCACCACCACCACCGTCACCTACAGGAGCACCCGGCGTTCAATTTACAGCAGATTTGCGTGAAGCGCCATCAGGTTCACCCCTCCGTACCTGTAAATCACACACACAATCACCACCCAGGCCGAAGGAAAAGTGACAACAAAGCGAGCACTTATGGGATGAATTACTTGCTTTCAAACTGCACTAATGGCAATTATGCGAGCACTTGGACGCCCTGGAAGACGAGGAAGTACAACCCCGGGGTCCTCGGGTGAGTGGCTGAACACTGTCGCTGCTTTAGGATTTAAAAGCTAGCGTTAACGTGTGTCTTTTTGCTACAGGTTTTAATGGTTTAAGGCCCTCGTTAATTCCTGCACTATTATGTGTGTCAAGTATCATACAACGTGGTGTATATATTCGTTTCCCAATGCAGTTATAAGCTATAGGACAGTACAGCCAGCATTGCAGTGTAATCTGGAGTTGGGCAGTTTGCTGGGTAGCTACAGAGCTACCGTTAGACAGTTGCGTAAAGACGGCGAGAGTCGGCATAACAAGACCGGAAGTGCTGTGTGTTTGTCTGCTGAAGTTTGAACTGGGCCGTTAAAAAAATACAGATATCCAACAAATTGTTGAGAAGCACGATTAAAAACCGGCACTGTGGGAAAGCGTGCAATAATTTAGCTAATGAAATCATCGAGTTTTATTGTAATGTTCGCTCTATGGGTGATTTATTTAGAAGGCTGTGACCGGATATGTTGCCTTTCAGTGTAGTCCGTTTGTTAGCCTGACCGAGGAGCCTGTAGCTAACGTAGCTAGCTAACGGTTCTCCCATTTGGCTGCACGTTAAAGTTAGGAAACCAGCAGTTTAATAAAAACTAATTTCATAAACTTTCCCCGTCAGCCAAATAAAATTAAGCCGAATGAGAAAGTAGAGTTGGAACTCTAAATTGCAAAAAAAATAAATATATATAAAATACTATAGCTTGCCCAGGTTTTAGCTAACGGGGTTGGATAACACTGAACTTGTGTAATGTTGGGTGAAGTAACTGAGCTGTCCATTCACCGCCGGGTAATCTCCAATGTGCCTGAACTATTCCTAATTTCTTGATCGTAAAGGGAATCAGCCTGCTTACAGTGAGAGTATGATAAAAACTAGTTTCCACTGCATTTCATTCCACTAAATAAAAGTAAAACGGTTTATTTAATATGCTGCGTTATGCACATCTTGTGTACTCCATTGTATTCAGTTGTGAATAATTGGCCTTTTATACACAAGTTATTCTGGGTGCAGTGACAGTTAACTTTTTCCAGGTTATTCTTTATGGAGCTCTCTGTCAGTGTGACATAACAGAGGCGTGGGACTTGATGTACACATGTCCTCTTGATAAAACTGACTAAGAATAACAATTTATGTGAACACAGTTTGAGTGCAGCTTAACTGGAGCACGTATTTTTAGTTTAATCTCACTTTTTTTGCTGTTTGGTATTTATGACTGTTTAGTAGGTGTTGTGTAAATGTATGACGCCTACATTGTTGGTGCAGTAAGAGCTGTGTCACTGAATATATTATGATTTTTTTTTTTCATGTTATAACTGTAAGGTAGTCATTTTGCTCCGACAGAAGCCCTCTTCAAAAACAAATGACCAAAGAACTTCCAGATGTGTTGCAGGACCTTGTGATATTTGTAATGGCTGGTAGCACCCATCTGGGAATTTTCTGTACAAGGCATTGGTGTTTGTCATGAAAGCACTTCCACATGCTTGATGCGAGGTTTCCCCATAACCCCGCAAGTTAACTGGAAATTTAAGTTGTTAATTAATGTTTTGTCTTGAAAATAGTGAACGAATATTTCATTTTCTCCGGGTATTTGTGGCTCTACAAGTTTTCTGATGCAAGTTTTGGCTTGTGCACTGACTAGCCTTGCAGTAGTTTGCCTTCTGGGGTACCCTTTGAAGTCCCACATAGAGGGATTTGCACTCCAAAGTGAAAATCCAGACAGCTCTGTAGTTATGCTGCATTGATATTGTGATGATCAGAGATTAGCTTTGGGTTAATAGAAAACTGTGTGGCAGTAAAAACATTGATTCCACAGTACGATACATGGCTGTCATGGCAGTGTGATCATAGACTGCACCAGTGAACACCACTGATTACTTTAACACTGGGCTCTAAAGTTGTTGAAGAGATGATGTTTGACTCTAAACTAGTTTGTCAGGGATGGCTGTAGTAGCAGTTCTCATTCTGACTGTGGGGGGCCCAACAATAGCCATGCCCTCTGTCAGCGGTGGGCTATTGGCATGGATACGCCCTGGCCTGACTGGCTCGCTGGCAGAGAGTTTTCACCAAAGAGTAGGCACATGGGCTGACTGCATTTCCTCCAGGGCACTGGTAATTGATTGTGACAGTCTCCCTGTTCTGTATTTCACACTGACATCATGGCATGCATTCCTAGAAAAATGAATGGCCACAGGGTTGAACAGAGTTCCACTGTTCGGAGGCATTTGACTGGTCAGAAATCTTTACATTACATGCGCCCCTCTGTTGCCAAACACAAAACCACATCAGCAAAAACAATAAGGCCTGGGACTCTTCAGGCACACTCTGGATGACATGGCCCTCAGTGTTTTATTAATCCTCTTTTCATATTCCTCTCAAAACCTCAAAGGTGTATGTTGTTGTACCTGTGTCTTGATGAGGACCAAATGTCCTCACTGATGGTGAGATAAGAAGAAGTATCCCCCCTAACCTTGACCACTTTAGTTCTGTCTCATTTCTTGCCTAGTTTTTATGTTAAGGGCTATAGTTACAGTTCCTGTTATGGACAGTGCTAAGTTAGTATTGAGGTTAGGTTAGAGAAATAAGCTCAAATGATTTGTGATCCTAAAAAAATATAACTACTTGTGTGTTTTGTTACAATGTTTGATTTTTGCTCTGGTAAAAATACTGCTCATGGTTTCACACTGTTGTGATTCTAAAATGACATTCAGCAAAAAAGTAAATCCAGTTTGAAGCAATTAAAAAGTAGTCATTATACAAGAAGAGTACTTTTATTTTTTATGGATTTTCAGATTTTCTATGACACAGTATTTAATGTGGATTGGGCATGTGTGGTTGGTACTCGATACATTTAACGAGTACAGTACCAGCTCCAGTACTGGTCCAGCGTGTTGCTAATCATCTTGTTTTTTGGTAATCTGACAGGTCTCAAGTAAAGTAGAAGCCTACAAAACACAAACTACATAATGTTATCAGTAGAACATACTATGCCGTTTTACCGGCTCTGGCATGATGGGAGTTAACCAGAACAGTGATAAGATGGAAGCATATCTTGTGCCATCTGGAGAGGGTTTTTTTTTTTCTTTTCCAAAGTGTAAGCCAAATCTGGTACGTGTGTAAGTCAAGTTGTAGAACATATCCTCATCTGATTGTTGGTTGCATATACGCCTGCAATAAGAAATACTCGAAAGTTCTTTCTCTCAATCCAGGTTTCACACTGGTCTGTGTGTAGCATAATTGTTAAAATGATGAGAATAACGCTCATTTGTCATCCTCCTTTCCGTCCAGACTCCACGAGGAGGTGATGGACTTCTACAACTTCATGTCTCCTCGGCCGGAGGAAGCAGCTATGAGGAAGGAGGTGGTGAACCGGATAGAGATGATCATCAAGGAGCTGTGGCCCACTGCAGATGTAAGAGACACACACACATGCCTCTGTTTGTTTGGATCAATTTCCCTCCTTTCAGATTCTTAATATCTTAGAGAGCAGTCTCTTAAATCATACAGTTCACTCTCGGAGGAGGAATAATTGGCACACAGACAAACTGTGATCTCAGATTGCTCATAAATCTTTGTTGAGATGCTGTGTATTTTTTAACACCAACTTAATGTATATTTATATACTGTTTAAACTATTTTTTAGTTATCTTTATTGTGGTTAAAATGTAGATTAGTTCGTCTGGAGTGAGTTGCTTCTCTAGCTGCTTAGGATTCTGTCAAACTTAAGGAAAAGACTGGACATTTTGGGAGAATGAAGTTACTGCCAGCAGCCGGCTAACTTAGCTTAGCATAAAGACTGGAAAGGAGGAGAAACAAAGGTAACAAAATCCACCCTCCAGAGCATCTAAAGCTCACTAATTAACATGCTGTATCTCATTTGTTTAAGCCGTACAAAAAGCCAAGTGCAAATACGACAATTTGCCATTCTAATGGAGGTTATGTACCGGGCTGTTTCTTTGTCGGGACCAGTAACTTCCTGGAGTCTCTGCTGGTTGCCTGGCAACTGGTCCTCCTCACCAAGAAACAGTTTGGCACACAATGTCATTCATAGGGATATTTTTTTTTAAAATTGGCTGTTAGTTATTGAGCTGCCACTTGATAACTAAATACAGTAAAAATAAGGTTTTTATTTCAGTAAGCGGTAAACCCAACAAAACTGACACATCATCAAAACTGTATCCTGACATTTTATTTAGGAATCACGTACCGCTACAGACGAAATGAACAGATCACAGAGTTACAAAAAGTAATTTAATCCAAAGTAATTCTAAGTCATTGTGTTGGAAGATTTTCATTTATATTTTGAAGTGCACTCACTTTGTATGCGCAGAAATGGTGATGGAGGGTCCTGCAGCTGGTTGAGTAGTGCAGCGATGTGGGGTTGATGTAATGCCCCTTTCTTTACTTAATCATGTAAAACATGCGCAGTGGTGATTTGTTGTCTTCCCCTCTTCCACCGTGAGCCAGATTGTCAGGTAAATGGATCAAGCCCCTGATTTGTACCAGCCTCTCTTTTCATTTCGACCTATTAATCCTGGCCTGTCTTTGTGCTATTGCCTTGTCGTATTTACCAGACGGAAAAGGGAAAGAACTCCACTCTGCTTCCTTTGGAGAGCTTTCGCTTGCAGCCCCCAAACACAGCACTTTTTTCCCCCTAGCTATTGTATAGTTAATTTGGCAGCTCACTCAACTTGGCAGCGTTTACTGTCTCGGAAGTGGAACCCGGAAATACCTAGTTCCTGGTAGTTTGCAAACATTTTGAATTTGATATATACATCATCACCACAAACGAGCTGTTGTACGATACAGGGTCTGTACTGTCGAAAGCATGTAGCCAAGCACGTTATAGTTAGAATGTTATAGGAGAGGCTATGAAATGTCAGTGTGTTTTTAACGATCCCTCATTTAGCCTGACTATATATATGCTGTCTTTATGTCTAACAGTGGAACTACACTGATTTTGGTTGTCGTTTTCATATTTCTTCAACATTGTTTTTCCAGGTCCAAATATTTGGCAGCTTCAGCACAGGGCTGTACCTTCCAACAAGGTAAGACACTTTTATTTATGACTGAAGAAAACTCAAGCTGTTAATTTTATACCTGGTGTGTTTTGCTGGCCTGTATTTTAACGTTCGGACTGTTTTTTTGTTTTTGCCCTCAGTGACATTGACCTGGTGGTGTTTGGGAAGTGGGAGCGCCCCCCGCTGCAAGAGCTAGAACAAGCTCTGCGCAAGCACAACGTGGCAGAACCTTTCTCCATTAAAGTGCTGGACAAGGCCACGGTGAGTAGTGGCAACCAGGACATGTCCCTCCAGGCTTTGCAGACACATGTCGTGCTGTTTTCATATCAAGTCCTTTAAATATAGCCACAAAAGATGTCCATGAAACACATGAGCAAATTCGATAAAATTCAGATTTTAATATTCCATGCATACTGATCCAATGATTAATGATCTGGCACAATAGAATAGTCTTCCTAAAGGTTTTATTCTTCACAGTAAGTAATGAAATATTACAGCCCCAGAAAATGGGAAGGCAATTGGAATAAACCCAGCCAAATCCAAATTTGGCAGTGCTTTTTACATTCCTAGAAAAGTTCCTCTGGACTTCAAATGGTCAGAAGTATAAAGCTTTGGCTCGTCCACTCCTTTATCTCCATGGAAATATGGGGGGAAGAGAAGACACTAATTGAGCGTCTTCTTTTCATCTGTCATCTGTTCCCGTGATACGTGGCACACTCTGCCAGTTGTGTGGTCATTTTTCCTTGTTCAACTGTAAATATGCCCCTTATAATGTTGAATTAGCAGTGGATGCTTTGTCAGCTTTAGTTCACCCAAAATTAAAATTGGTCATGAGCAGCTCACCCTCAGGTCAGTGATAGTTCTGCCCATTCTCTTCTAGTTTTTCTCTGTTGTTATTTTGCAGCTAAAAATGCATATTATGCCTCGAGGCCATGTAATGTGGGTACCTACTCTGGCGGAAGTGTTTAGCTCAGTGTATGGTTGCTCAGTAGCATGCATTATCATCCTGTGAGGTGTGCACAAGACCAGGCTAACCACTGCAAGCTGCAACGCTGTCTTGACTGACGTGTCGATAAGTAGTTAATGGCTGATTTTTCATTCTTGGATGAGCTGTTCCTTCTAAAAGGCTGTCAGTTAGGACAGATGGGTTTTTTTCCCCTCTGATTTCGGCACACAGTGTCCTCAGCTGATGACTTGACTGTAAAGTTTGCTAATACATGTCGCTTTTTCTCCCCCCTCAGGTGCCAATCATCAAGCTGACGGACCAGGAGACGGAGGTGAAGGTGGACATCAGTTTCAACGTGGAGACTGGAGTCAAGGCGGCAAGCTTCATTAAAGACTATGTCAAGGTGAGATATAACTATCGCCGTGGTGATATTGCTGTCAGGATCGATAGCTGACAGGGTACACTTGTTATCTTTTAGTGTCATTTAATTTCATCACTGAATCGGACCAGAAGGCGTCAAATGGCACACAGAAATCCATTTGCGAGTCTTTGCGGACTAAATGAAATCCGGCCACAACGCACATTAGAAGCAACACACAGAGATGGAGGAAGGGAGCGGGAGTTGGTCACACAGACATGTTTAAATAAAAACCGCTAGAGGAGTCACATAATTACCATTTTACAGTGGGGTCTAAATAGAGAACTTTGGAAATTCCCTCTGTGAATCAGGCGATACAGCAGTTTAAAGCATTACACTTTACTTCACTCCAATCTCGCATTGGCTCGTCTCATTTCCAAAGTGAAGCTGGAACGGACCCCAGCAGCCGTGCTCAGTGTAATCTCCACTTAACTCAAACTGAGTCTGTGTGTTGCTGAAAACCTGGTTGCCAAATCTACTCAGCGGAGGTGAAATCCACCCCACGGCCCTGACAAAATTCCTGCTGAAGGTGGATCTCTGCCCGCTTCACGTCACGGTTGTAATAGCTAATGCAGGAGAGGAATTCCAGGTGCTGATGTTCCAGCATGCCGTCGGGGTTTTGGCTTTTGTCCTTCTGTTGTTGTTGCATTTTTTTTTTTGTATTCTGGTTCTCTGGGAATACGTGTCACAGCCTGAAAGTTGACAACCGCACCCGGCATCAATCCAGCGATGGCTGATGTTGTTGATGCGTGGGTGTGACAGACTCCAGTGCAGTCTTGTCATTCAGGGGGTCACCTCAACGAGTTAATCCTCATATGTCAAGTTCCCGTGCAGCGTAGCTCCAGGTCTTGTTCGCGCTTCTTAAAAGCATATTTGAAAAGTCAACCAGGCGCTGCTGCTCCACTGGCACAGATATGCACACACACATACTGCCAGGAGGTTATGCTTGCTTTTCAATTGGAAAATGAACATATTTGTAATTCCCATTCCCAGGCCCTCTGGGGTTTCAGCACATTATCAAGTTAGGAAGCCTCATTGAATACCTTTTTAGAAAGTTTGGCCCAGTTGGAAGCTAGATAGAGTATTTATGTAGCAAGTAGGAGGGTAACAATTCATACATGGCATCAATTACTAATTGTGATTATTCAGCTGCCTTGACTCACTCACTAAAAAAAGATTGAATCACTGTGGTTTCAGCAGTAATCGTCAGCAGGGGTTTTTCACTGTTTTGGCAGCATTATAGCTACTTAAAAGAAAACCCTACAGCTTGATCAAATAGTATGAAAACAGTGAATCAAAGTTAGTGCGGTAACATGACTAATGTATAAAAGTACCTCGGGCAACCCCGCATATCCGCTCTGAGGCTGCAGGTAGTGCTGGTAAATCTTCTAGTAACTTGTTGGACCAGAAACTGTCACAAAACTTTCTGCGAGATGTATTTTGCATGCATATACAGTATGTCTTTTTATATATATATATATATAATATAATATAATATAATATTTAATGGTTATACAAGATTTGGTGTTAAAAAAGTGGCTGAATCAAAACACAATTTACAAAAATTTAAAAGGAAACCGTAATCGCTCTTTAATCAAATCGCCGCTGAATCACAAGTCAAACTGGTATTTAGCCGAAGATTCGCACTCCTGGTGGTAAGTGATGTATTCCAATTATTATTATATTATTATCATTTGAATGATTTGCTCTCGCTACTTTGAATGTAATCTAGTCCTCTAGTCGAACTCACTGAAGTCTGTACATCTCACCAGAAATCCCCACTTCTCCTCAGTGACTCATACAACTGGAACCTGAGTCAAATTTTAAATCTACCTCTTTCTCGTTTCTCGATATCGCTCCTCCACCGTCTACCCGTTTGACTGAACCCACCATTCTCATACTGTCGCTTCTTCCACTCTCAGATGTATCCAGTGCTGCCTTACCTGATCTTTGTGCTGAAGCAGTTTCTGCTGCAGAGAGATCTGAACGAAGTCTTCACCGGGGGAATCAGCTCTTACAGCCTCATCCTCATGGTCATCAGCTTCCTGCAGGTACAGTAAGATGCAGACACACACAGCCCTGGAGAAAAATGATTCTTGTAACAAGAGCAGAAAGTATCCCTAGTGTAGGATGTGGAAGTTGCACGTTGGAAGCAACTTTAGAGGTAGTAGCAGTGATTATGAAAGTGAAAGTGCTTATAATGGCAGTAATAGTATTGTAGTATATTAGCGGCAGTGTTTCTTATGGTAGTAATACAAATAGTGATAGTAGTAGCAATAACAGGATTCATAGTAGTACACCGCTTCCCACATATTCAGCGTTGTAGGCAGACATCAATGGTAATCTTTACTAATACGTAGTAGTACTTGTTTTAAACTAATACTAATGCGCTTGCTCTTCAGCTCCATCCTCGCATTGATGCCAGAAACCCCAACGAGAATTTGGGCGTGTTGCTGATCGAGTTCTTTGAGTTGTACGGCCGCCATTTCAACTACTTGAAAACAGGGATTCGCATCAAGAATGGAGGCGCGTACATAGCCAAAGAGGAGATCATGAAGGCCATGACGAATGGATACAGACCCTCCATGCTCTGCATAGAGGACCCACTGCTTCCAGGTGTGTGTCTCACAGGTTTACAGTGATTATAGCTAATAAATATGGTACTTATACTGAATAAATGGCTGACTCTACAAACAGCATATTTCAATAGTTTTAAGTTTAAGAAAATATATAATGTTTTAAAGAGGCCTAAAATAGAAAGGCCATTATAATTGATTCAGTCACTATGTGTAAGATTTGAAAGTTTCTTATTTTGGTTGTGGTAGTTTCAAGAGTGACACTGTGGCAAACAGCAATGGGACACGGAGTAATTGGGCTAAAAGCAACGAATAGACTGCACCAACTTTCACCTGGATCATTTTATTTTTCTACAAACACAAACCTATGCCATCACAATAATGTTAAAGAAATTCTGCACACAGTGGCTTTAAGGTCCATAGTTCACACAGTTTAGTACATTTTTAGGTGTTTAACCTCAGACTCCAATATATAACAACACTATTCAACCATATGGTATGATATTGAATGCAAAGTTTCATATTTCTATGTATGAGCGTGTTAAATCCCACAGTAAGGGAAGGGTATAGGAAAAGTGAAAAAAAAAAGTTGATAAAAATGAATAAGGTTAAATATCATAGAGTTTACTGGGCCAGATAATTAATTTTTTTCCCTTGATATTTACTGTTGTGTTGTTGTGTTTGTCTTTACTCCATGTAGGTAATGATGTGGGGAGGGGTTCCTATGGTGCCATGCATGTCAAGCAGGTGCTCGACTATGCCTACACTGTCCTGAGTCATGCCGTGTCCCCGCTCGCACGGTCGTATCCCAACAAAGACTCTGAAAGGTTAGTGTCCAGTCCATTCAACAGTACTAAAGAGGCTCTGGATAAAAGTGGGGCTCTTTTAAAACCCTTCTCTCTCTTCCCCTGCAGCACCTTGGGCAGGATAATCAGGTTGACCCAGGAAGTGATTGACTACAGGGAATGGATCATTAAGAAGTGGGGGGGCAGGGATCTGGCTCGAACAGACAACAGAGGTACGACTCCTCAGACTTTCATATACAATTCTACAGTAATTAAGACAAACTGCTTGTGATAATGTCTTGAAACCAAGACTGTATGAGGAGTACAGGATAAAAGATGTTGTTCTAATAAGTGGAAATGCCCACCTTATAAAACAGATATTTTGCATTAGATAAATTACTGATGAATTGTTAACTGACATTTGAGAGTTCAATAGTCTACTGAAAAAAGTAAACTTTTTATGTATAAATAAATAAAACCCACTGAGCAAAACATGTAGACTTAACCTTTCGTTTGTTTTTTGTAGCTTCACCTCCCAAAGAGCCGGTGTCGGAGCAGGAGCCATGCATGCTCGGTGGTGGCGTCGGGTCGGAGGAGCAGCAAAGGGACTCTGTGTCGCCCCACAGCGCAGACTCCCCCATGTCCATCTCCAGCCCCCAGCAGCACTCCTCAGCCTCCTCTGTCTCCTCACTGTCCGGATCAGACAACGTAAGACAACACATACACACATGCAGGATAAGCAGATAGATGCACACTGTAAAAGCACTTGATGTGGTTTTTTGCCTTTGTAGGTGAGAGTTTCTACTCTAAATGGCCAATAGAAACATACAGTTTTTTTCAAGTAGATTCTGACATAGTGAAGAGTCAATTAACATAACAGCTACTCTGTTGAACTCCTTTATGTATCCATAATGCAGTCTGTAGACAGCGTGAAATGCAGTCGACACTAGCTGGTAAATTGAACTGGTAAATTGCTTCAGACCTCTTTGCTTTTGTACCTCTGTGGATGATATATCATCTGGCACAAGTACGGTTTCTTATGATTATGCAATTGCCACCTACCTGATTGTATTCTGTCCAACAC
Source organism: Oplegnathus fasciatus (assembly GCA_003416845.1). Classification (NCBI taxonomy): domain Eukaryota; kingdom Metazoa; phylum Chordata; class Actinopteri; order Centrarchiformes; family Oplegnathidae; genus Oplegnathus; species Oplegnathus fasciatus. The sequence continues at coordinate 429,374 of NTHP01000334.1, forward strand.
ATCTGATGGGAGCACACCCAATTTGCATCTAATTTTATTGTAGTATTTAGATGGAAAACATAAAGTAGCTACAAGTGACTCACTCAACCTTGCTCATTATCTCTTCCTCTCTTTTTTTGTGGGATTTGCCAGGACTCTGATTCAACGCTGCCGTGTCCCGTCCCTCCGCCAGCCCTGCCACCGTACCCGCCTTTCGCGCATCTGAGCCTAGCTTTACCACCAGGCCTCAACATGGGCAAGCCCGGCATGGGAGGACACCATCTCCTCATGCCTCCAGGATCACAGGTGGGCACACCGCAATGGCCACAGGCACGACGGAATACATTTGCTTCGATCATGTATGGAAATTAGGAACAAGAAAAATGAAGCATAAAACTCCTGGTTAGGCAGTGTTAAAAGAACTGTATCTATATAACATATAATAACTAGATGTTGTTGCTTTTCCTGGAATTAATTCTGATCCCTTCCGTCCTTCAGGGTCGCGTCTCACTGCCCGGTGGTCTAGCAATGCACTCCATACCTGGCAGACAGGTGTGTATAGACACCGGGCTCCCCCCCTTCTTCCACATGCCCCCCCCAGCCCATGCTCATGCCCCTGCCCCCTCCAGCCCCCAGCCTCCGCCCAGCCCCCACTCCAGCCACACACACAAGGTAGGCGCCGGATGCCACAAACACACTCAAACGCACTGTCAAGGCAAACTTGTCTCACACACACACACACAAGTTCACACTCTTTCCATCTCATATTTTCTGTTTCTCTTCCGTGGTGTCCATTTTCTGTCAAGTGTCTGATTTCTCTCTCTCTCTGTGTCTCACACACTTTTTCTCTCTTTTCAGACTAGTCCTGTAACAGGTTGCATAAAAATGAAATTGCCATCTGTAGTCCATAACTGATCAGTAAACAGTAACACTATCACTGCTGTTCCAAGGCCTGATGTTCTAACATCTGGTGTGTACCTGTTGCTATGGGAAATTACACAAACTGGCACATGATCCATAATTGTTTAATCCAATTTTTAGTTCTTACAGTCTAATGGCTTATTAAAGGGATCGTTTTTGGAAATGCTCTTATTATGAAGCTACAGCCAGCAGGTAATTAGCTTAGCTTAGCGTGCACACTGAAAGCAGGGGGGAAACATCTAGTCTACCTTCGTTTGAAGGTAAAAAATTCAGAGAAGGTCTAGAAGTTAATCTATAGGGTTGAATTAAATGAGCAAACATCATTTCCTTTTTGGTGCATCATCAGTAAAGAAATTGGAAGTTTTATTTACATATTTTCTCTCTCTCTCTGTTCTCTCCGCCCCTCCTCAGAACGGAGCCAAGTTCAACGTGAAGGGCTTCCACAACCCGCCGCTGGTCAACAACCCTGTTCTGGCTAACCGCGGACACACACACACGCACACACAGTATCACCGCAACACTTGGCGACGCAGAAAGAGGGACAGCCTGCCGGTTAGCCTCAGCAGATAGAAACCACTCCTCTCACCCCTCCCCCTTTCCCACTTTTCCTCCCTCTCCTCTCTGGCCGCAAGACCCTGGCTCTTCGTTCGTCTCGAAGGAGGATGGACAGGCAGACAGAGGACCAGAGACCAGCAGTTTTCACTCTGGGGCTGCCGCGACAAGGAACAGCAGCCCTCAGCTCTGCATCTTCCTCCTACTATCTCTACCGTTTCCATTTCTGCATGACTTTTGTTCACAGTTTGGTAGTTTCAGTATTATGTTACTTTCAGTATTTTGTTTTCCTCATCTTTGTTTCAGGTCAGTTCCTGTTTTTTTGTTTATTTTTGTTGGACTTGGTGGTGATGCCATCGCCAAGTTCACTTGACCTCGTCTTGACCCTTGCAGCCAAGCTGCCTGTGGTTCAGTGTTACTTTTTTNNTTTTTTTTTTTTTACAGTTTATACACTTAAAAACAAACAGTTTTTCATTTTGTGCAATAATGTTATTTTTCTTTTTGGAACTAAAGTAAATGCTTATTTAATTTTGTGTGTGTATATGTAAAGGCATTTTTATACTGTTTTATTTTTGTAGAATTTTAAATTTTGTTTACGAAACCTTTCCCCAGGCAGCATCTCTGGAGTGTGTGTTCATCAGTTGTTTCTGTGTGTGCGTGTGTGTGTGTGTGNNCCCCCCTTCTTCTCTCCCATCTTTACTTGTGTTGTTCTGTTTGATAAAGAGAAGCAGGAACAGACAGGGATACAGAGTTCTTATCTTGATATTCCTTCCATTTTCCTTCACCTGTCTTGTAAAAATGGGCGAGGTTAACATGAAATTCCTCCTGGAAGTTTTGTTCCTCAGTCCAGTTAGTCTAAGGCATCCTGGAGGGAAGTGGAGGGATGGAAATTGCACCCTGGGATATCCTGAGAAAACGAGGGCAGAGGATGTACTTCTGTTTTGGCCTAAAAGAGGTAGCTCCTGAGCTGATAGAGCTGCAGCAGCCTCACCTCGAGATTGTGTGTATGTGTATATCTGTGTGTGTGTGTGTGTATGTGTCCTTCTGGGACTGTGCTGTTGCCATATTTTGTCAGTCAGGGGAAGGCTGGCAGTGGCCTGCTAGTTTCGTCTTGGCCATCTTTCTCTCCACTGGAGGCGATTTTGAAAGAATCTTCCAGACAGTGCAGGATTTGGGACTGAAAGTTCTGTTAAACATATATGCTAGTGTCTTTTCATTTTCTGATTACATGTTATAAGAGGGCTGGGGCCAAGAGGGCAACAGCTTATCTCACTTGAATTTGAAGATCAAGATTAGGGTAAGAGGGCAGAAAGCCACTGATTTCAGGTCAGAGAAATCCTCTTACTCTCTCTAGTCGAGGGACGTAGTTGTGGAAATCTGATCCCAGGGCTGAGGTCAACCCTTGCCCGCAGCTGTAAATCAGTGCAGACCAACACTACGATGCTCAGCGATAAGGTTTTCTCCTTTGTGGTCCTGAACAAAGGAGGAGGGGGGAGGGAGGGGAAGTCTTCCTGAACCAAGGACCCTAGTGAAAGGGAATTATATTTTGATTCCATTCAGGAATCTTGTGTATATTTGATTGCCAGGTACTTCCGCTAATTGTTTGCAATGCCTTTCTTTGTGTTTACTTGGAGTGTGTGTACGTTGTTTTCCGCGAGCACACCGTGTCACCCAAATACACACACTCACAGACAGGACTGTCAAAGGCTGTGACTCGCCCAGAACACTACATACGCTGGTGTTATTACTATGCAAGTGGATTATTCTAATTATCGTGTCAACTCTCTTGTCTTTCCATTTGTTTTTGTTTTTTTTTTCCAAATGACAAACACTGCTTGTTGGACTGGAGTAATGTTACTGTCAGACTCGCAAGCCAACTCATGTGAACTACAACCCCATCCCCTGACCCCCTTGTATTTGTATGAAGGTCCTGACATGTTTCAAAGTCTAGTTTTCTACATGTATCCGTCAAATGTAAGGAATGGGGGATGTTAATGTCAATGGTTGGGTCTGTGTAGTGTGTGACATAGTGAAACGTGTGTGAGAAAGTATTGAGATTCATGACTTTGCCACCACAGGTTTTTAATCAGATGCAGTTCATGAGCAGGCGCACCCAGAGAGCGACTTGCACTCTGCAGGTGCACCTCAGAAGTGTCCACCAACAATTCTTTACCTTTTACTGAGACTCTGTTCAGTACTGTTACACTATTTGTTTTCTTTTTTTCTTTAAACCATGGCAACTCTGATCCCTCAGTCGAAACTGCACCTGGCATCAATTCAATCTCAGATGAAGGGTTACTGTTTTGACCGATGGCTCACAGGCAAAGCAGATTGTGAGCTAATCATCACCTCCAGCTAGAGCAATTCCTGTCACGTTTTAATGATTTGACCAAAAAGATCATTATGGGCACAGACAGCCAGAAAGGGGAGAAGTTTTCTGAGATGTGCCCAACCATATTATCTTACCTTTTCCCCCAGTTATTCCCTATGGATGATTATTCTCATCTACAGGGAGGTGATCACGTTTGCGCATGAAATGCTCAGTTACATGCAATCCTTGCCCAACATAAATTGGATAACAAGGTGGATGTAGCTGGCAAGCCCTTTTAACCCTTTCGAACTGCATCCCTGACAGCCACGTCTGCTTTTAGAGATTAGGACCAGCATTGATGAGAGGCTGAAAATGAAATTGGTAATGGAAGGTTGTTGACTGGGTTGGAGTTGCCTGCATCTTCACAGCAAAGACTTGGCTTGCAGTATCCTAGGAATTCTGTATGGATTAAAATCTCTGTGCATCTCAGCGGTCCATCGCAGCTCGCTCTCCGTGTTCACCTTTCCCTCGTCACTTTGCGACAATCCGACAGCGGTGGCAAACACATTGCCTTCACTTCTCCAGGTTGGTGTAAGTGACAGGAAAGGGAAGCAACAGAGAGTGGCCAGGACTGCTAAGATTTTGGCAGACACATGTACATGTAGATGCAATGTAATATAACCCCCATTGCAATACAATGAGGGATTTTAAGCTGGCGGCTGCTGTTTAGAGAAAGGTGGCAGCCCCTCTATGTCCTGGCTGATTCATGTGAGCAGTGGCCCTCTAAATGGACACCTAGCTATCGGTGGCCAGAGGGGGAACCACTGCCCAGCTTTTGGGTTTTTTGTTTTCTTTGTTTTGTTTTGTTTTTTGACATTTTTATGTAAATATATTTTTTTCTATTTTATTTTTTAATAAACATTTTAAAACTGCCAACCAGTGTGTGTTTTTTGAAGTGTCATTGAGATAATATGGGTACTTAAAGCTGCATTCATGCATTTTTGGCCACTTGGTGGCAGCACAACAAGCTGTAAACACAATGTTGACATATTATAAGTTGTTATGGCAAAAATGTTAATAGTTGTTTATATACACTTTCCTCAGACACAGAGCAGCAGTAGCATTCATCTGGATTCATGTTTCTGGCCACTTGACAAATACAAGTCCAATATTCACTCTTCTTTAAGCTCTGTTCTGGTCTCCATCAACTCCTGAGGGAAATATGTGGCTCTTTCATGCTCCACTATGTTCTTCAGCTAGCCGCTAACTTTGTCTGTCTGTTGTTTGGTGGTGGGCAGGGAGGGTACAGTGGTTTTATCAGAGATTTAGTTGTTGCTGCCTTCTGTGTCTGGAAGTAACGCTGATGAGAGTGTTGAGACTGAATCAAAACAGTAAAGATGCAGGCCATAAAACCAAAACAATGAGCTAAATCAGACACTAACCCACTCTGTAGAGCTGTGGGAAACTGCAGTCGGGTGGTAGTTCTCTGGGTTTGTTACTACGAGTGACCCCTTTCACATTACACACAATAATTTGATCCATTGTTCATATAAAAAGATTGACTGGTGCAGCTTTAACTTGTAATTCTTGAAAGTAACCTCTTTGTCTCTGAACTCCCAGAGTTTATGGTTTAGTTCTCACCATGTCTGTCTCTCTGTGGCTCTAAACATGTGATTCTTCTCATCAACACTGGGTGGTGCACATGTACTGCTGTTGGTGCTGAATTAGGTGAACCTCTCAAACACAAGGCTGCTCTACATTGCTGAGCTCCTTGGTGTCTTCAGTACGCTTAAACCCCTAAACCAAATATAGAGGCGTTAATTCCACGTTGCCAGACTTTGTCCACAAGCTTCACATTCAGTCACACACTGGGCCTTCAGTGGATGTCAGGTGTTTGTGTGCGTGTGTGGTTTTGTTAAGGATTAGGTGTACTGTCTGTGCTGGCGGCAGCGCTTCCCGTGATTGAAAAGAATCAGTCCAGCCAACTCTGAAGCACCCGCCCAGGCACCTTCATGACGATCCTGATCCACTTGTCTTAACCTTGCTGATATGACCTCTGAACAGTAATAAAGCTGAACTGCAGAGAAAGTGTGAAAAGATTAGACCTAAAGCTTTGGTTGAACAAGGTGAAAGGGACCAAAAAAGTAAGAGCATTTGAGTTGTAGCAGCTACCTGTTCAAAGGTGAGACTTATGGATTACAGTTTTTCTCGATTGCTAAGATACATTTCCTGAAATTATGCTCCATTTCCCAAAACTCTAAACACAAATGCAAAACTACACACTCATCTTCACAAACTTCAAACTTCAANCATGTAATCTTACATCTGAACCAAACTTTGCCTTCAGACATCACACAAAAGCCATCAAGTACACACACACTACAAAATAGCCATTACACACTGGTGAGATCAATTCAGAACACTACCTTAAAAACCTGTAACTGCAATGAATAATGGCACTTATGGTTTTAACCCAGAGCAACCTCTTTACATGATGAACACGATATAAAGACACAACACATGCATACAATTTCTAATTTTTTAATTCGTCAGTGTACTGTAGTAAAATATACTGACACTGGTTGAAAAATTAAAAGTACTGTAAAAATATTTAACTGATGAAGAACGTAGAATAGGAGGCAATTTTCATGTATTTACCAATATAAACCAATGAAAAATAACTGTTTGTACATAAAGAAAGAAATTACATTTATTCTGCCTCAGCATCCCGTCTCTGGTCTGAGTCAGGCCAGAGAGTCTCATCAACATCACAGGCAATATTAGCCCTAGCCAGGCAGCGGGGGAAAAACCCTTGTATGCCTTATCCAATATCTGGATTATAGAGGCTACTGTGAAGCGGCTCAGATTCGGCTGCACTCTTTGTGCAGCTTCCCTCATTGTCATCCCATGGACAAGGACATGGACAACTAGTTGCACGAAAATCATCATTTTCGCAAAAAGTTCAATGAATCTGAATCATGTGTGAAACAGGGGAATAGTGTTTATAGTTTTGGGAAGTGGGTCTGTCTTTTGGTAGAAGGCGTCATGGTTTGGGATGGTTAGTTAACAGGCCCAGTTATAGTGTGTAAGCGATCGAGAAAAACTGTAATGTTCAGAGCAAGTGAGGTTGAACAGCATAGAGAAGTATGACAGGAAAAGGATGAAGAGATGAGAACCAAAGGTTTCTCAGAGTCCCTGAAGGTGACAAACTCCAATAAGAAAGTTAAAAAGTCAAGTAAGGAGCTCATTCTTGTAATGCTGTCGACATATTGAACCGAACCTGTCTCTCAAACTTAGAAAAGTGCTGCATTATCAAAACTATCCATGATAACTAAGCTGGAGAGGAATCTGTCCAATAAACAGATTGCTGGCTTCGGTATGTCTGAGCAGTGCCAGCCATACAACCCGATGACCCAGGCCAGCAGTCTCTCCTCAGCCAAAGCTGAATTAAATGACTTTGGGTGGAAAAGCTTGATGCACAGCTGAATGAACAAGTCTCTCACAAGTCAGTGATGCATCCACACCTGGTTTGATTCTTACATAGAAAAAGCAGAGTAACAGGCAGATGAGACTTCTCCTGTCTGACCATAACGCACTCAATATTTTAAATTACATTTGTGGTTGTGAAAAGGAGCATATTCATATTGAATTTTGGCAACAGTGCCACACTATTGTATACGTATGTATTGTACAAAATTATACAATATCACAATCAAAGCTTTTTAAGTTTTGTTTTATTAATGTTCCTTTAATCAGTAGTTCACAACCTTTTTGGCTTTTGACATTTAAAATAAAGCATTGCCCACTCTGCCTCCACAGTTTACATATGTTTATGAGCTACTGTATAAGAAGTTTAAAGCTGCGATAATCAATATTTTTATATGAACAGTAGATGAAATGACTACATGTAATGTGAAAGGTGTCACTCATAGTAGCAAACCCAGAGAATTATCACATGATTCTGCAGTTCCCCCTCACCTCTACGGAGCATTTCAAAGTCTTTGAACTCATTGTTTTGGTTTTAGGGCCCGCAACTTTACTGTTTTGGTTCATTGTCACCGCTCTCGTCAGCATCATTTTCATTTTTCAGCAAAGGAGCTCTAAAAACCCACTATATGCTACCTGCCCAGCACCAAACAGCAAGCAGGCAACATTAGCAACTAACTGGAGAACACAGCGGCATTTAGCAACTAAAAAGATATTTCTTTAAAACTAAAAAGAGAATGAAGAGAGTGAATATTGGACTTACATTTGTCGGAGGATGAGAAACTGAATGAAACAAATGAATGTTAATATTGCTCTGCATCTGCTCTATGTATAAATAAAGCAGTGTTTGCTAACAAGTTCACCATATCAACTTAAAAATGATAAAGCGTCAGTGTTGTGTTTACAGCTTGTTTCTGCTGCCCCCAGGTGGCCAAAAAAAATTGCTAATGCAAGTTTAATTAAAGAGTGATTCTCCCAGGTTGTTTCATTTGAATCGTTTTCATATGCTGACTAGGATTAAGAAAGGAGAGATTAGAGGAATATTTTTGAAGACAGAACATAAATACGGTGTGTTTTTCCTTCTTTACTTTCCTGTGAATTATCTTAGACCCCCAGATCTATCTTGTTGGGGGAAGACCTGACCCCCAGGTTGGGAACCAGCGCTTTAAATGTTAACATAATTAGCCATGGTTATCATAATGTACCACTGATACTGAATGACACTGAGTGGTAAGAAGCATTTTATATGTATAGCACATGGCAATACTGTGCCATGTATGCTAGGAGTTCTTTGTTTTTTGCAATTTCCTGCTTTCTGATTGTTTTCTAATAAACCTGAGTCCATTGCCTACAAACCACCTTATTAACGGTTGCATTTACAGCGTCAGTGCAGAGAGAGCTCACCGTCCATGGTACTTATGTTGATGATGATGTTATGAAGCTCCACTATTTATCCAGGGGAGTCTTCAAACTCAACGACCATCCACTTCTCAAGATTTTGTGCTGCAGGAAACTGAACCAAATGGCACTTTAACAAGCCTACTAAGAACCCCCTGAACAATAGTAATCAAAGGCAACTAAAAGCCTGATTAGTTTAGCATTTTGTCAATTCCCAGATACTTTGTGCATCTCTCAAATAAGGCGTTTTTGTCAAGGGATCAAATGCAAAACAGGCTGAGTGTGCAGCGTGGTTTAAATCATTACGTTTGATTGAGAAAAACATTGCTTGTCATACTTAATGAATCCCACAGTGTTCGTCTTAATGAGGAATCAGGAGTTTTCAGTGTGGGCGGTCTCTCTCTCCATCACACTTCTCTCTCTCTCCCTCTCTCTCTTTCCAACCTTCCCACCTTGATTGCTACTTATCTAGGTCATCTCAGTGTGTTTTAATCACCGTTGGGTTGAGAGAGACCCAGTTAGGTGATGAAGCCCACTTTTCTCTCATCAAGGTGGGAAATCTGCTTAATTTCTAGCACATCGTTAGTCCTACTGTAATTATCATTGTTCGTGCTCAGCTGCATCCGGGATCGTGTCCAATTCAATATTCACAAGATGCTTTTTAACCTAGATCGTTTTTAGAACTTCAATATGCTCAACAGCTTTATGTTATATATAGGATACAGAAGAGCACGTTATGTTTTGACCTTTTATACATGTGTGTGCTTCAGTGGATCCATAAGACAGGATTGATCTCCATCCTTGTTGATTTCCCATATGAGTGAAGGTGGTTGTGGTCTATACGCTGATTTCTGACAATCCTGGTGGGTGTCTGACTGTGTGTTTTTGCTGTTACTGGTGTCCTTAAAAATGGCAACACACCGAGGAAACCATGCTAGAATCCAATTGTAATTCTCTCTGTTCCTCCTGAGCTCACGCTGCTCTCTGTTTTAAAAAAGTGACAAGCTGCAGATTTCTCTCAGCAGGCCTGCCAGCATCATGCACCCTAATTATTCATTTGATTACCCAAGACAAGCTAAAAAAAAAAATCTGATTCTTAAACACGGAGGAAATGAAATGTTTTGGAGCCAAGCATTGAAATTGCACAATAACAGGCACATGTGCAGTATAGCAGAACACAGGTCCTTTATCTCCACCTCAAAACAATTGTGCGGGTCAGATGTCGCTGTCACTTTGCACCTCAGGCTCTAATGTTTTCCATCCAATCAGCAAATAAAACTTGTCACTGTAATCAAGCATTCTCAATCAGGAATAGACCATATCAGTCAAAAATAGATTGATCCTGTGACAGCCATTCTTTATATTTTTGTTCTGATTTAGCAATCAAGTGACAAAGACATTTCTTCTTTATTTAAAGTGTGTATTTTCATATATTATAATATTATATATATAGCTAATATTGTATAATTTGAGTGTTACATAATAGACCCACAACAAATAATGCAATATCTTCTAAAAATCCACCCTAAATTATTCATCACATCGTTAAAGCTGCACTAATCAATATTTTAAACAGTGTGTCATGACATAAGCGTGATGTGAAAGGGGGTTGCTTGGTAGTGGCGAAACGACGTGAGAATTATCACCTGACTCTCAAGTTCCCCTTAGGTCTACGGACCTTTTTAACCTATTTTAGCTCATTGTTTTGATTTTTTGGTCCCCAAACTCTGCTCACCTTGGCCTCATTTCCAGAAGGGTGTACTACGAAGCGAGATTAAAGGGTTAGTGAGGTATGTTGAGCCTAAAGTCAGAGTTTGCAATGTCACGAAGGTGGCTCTCTTTTAACCTGGCTAGATCACCATGGTAACTTATGCTGAACACATAACCTGGTCCGGAGGAGGTTATGTTCAGAGTTTCGGATTTGAATTGGCTCTTACGGAGCCACTAAAGTCCCGAAAGGTGACATTTTTTATCTTGTGCACACAACATAATTTACTATAAAGTCTCTCACGACTTCAGATGCACACAGCCACCATATAGTGGAGAGAACTCAGCTGACCAAGTTTTATTTACACCTCGAAATGTCATACAAAGAAATTCTTGCTGTTCTTGCACATAGACACAGGATTGTAAGGAGCCCCTAAATTATTAGGCTGTCTTGTCCGCACAAGATAACTTTCTTACGGGACTTTATGGGCTCCGTAGGTTATAAAAAGCACCTCCTCTCTTTTTTTCCCTGTTTGCTTCAGGTAATATCAACACTTCACATTTTACACAGCAGATCATCCACACACTAAAACAATGATGAAGGCTCAGCAACTACACACTTTGGATTGTGTTTTAATGATTGGTCCTGATTTGCTGTCAAGTCCGTTTTACACTGCTGGTACCACAGAACACCGATTAGAAAATTGATTCGTCTATTGACATTTACGTATCACAGATAATAGCCTATTCAATCAATAAAATTCATTTGACTTTGATTTCGCCAAAAACTAAGATGATTTCCACGTCTCCTTCATTATGGGACAGAGTCAGTGAGTATAATGTTTAAATCTGCTGTCTTAAGTTTAAAGTTTAAGAGCTCAACAATGTGCAGCTGTCACATTAGAAATAAACGGGATGAGTGCAGTGAGAGGTAAAATAAATATATTAACTAACGTTAACTTATTTGCAGCAACACTGTTGCTTTTTGCCGTAATATTTTTTTATATTCTTCATATCTCTCCATTATGACAACCTGTTCCTCTTGACTGAATAGGCAGCACGTGATCAGCCCATTTTGTGCGGAACAAGAGTCAAATGACGCACCAAACGCCCTGTTTTATGGGAACGCACACAGAGCCTGAAGAAGAAAGCCTGGGTTAACAGAGAAAGTTGATAACCACCGTCGTGATACCCGTTATCTCCGATTGGGGTTTTAGGCTTTGTCGAGCCAGCTAACGCAAAGAAAGCCTGGCTGTGTCGAACTTGCTTCGTAGTACACCCCTCAGGAGTTGGTGGAGACCAAAACAGAACTAAAAGGAAACAGAATATTGGATTACTTTTGACAGTTATTCAGAAACACAAGTTCAAATGAATGCTAATGTTGCCTCATGTGTGCTGGGTGTGTTAGTAGGCAAATGTTAGCTAATATGTTAGCTAAGTTGATAAGCAGATGCTATATCTGTGGCCAAAATCCACACATTTAAGTATACACTAACTCTATCTATCTATCAATTCTTTATTGTATGTTTTGGCAGTTAACAGCTAGCAGGCAAGAAATATGTACTTTACTGTTAATAGGAAATAGTACAAAACATGCACTTTAAGTTGGTAATCAAATTTCAACTTTTGAATGTTACTGCCAAAATAAAATTTAAAAAATAGGAAGAAAGCAAAGCACGTGTACACACTTTTTTTTTAAACAATATTTTTAGTAGGCTATGTTTTCCAACACAGATCCAACAATACACAGTGGCCACAAGAATTAAACATCTGACTTAGATCCCTGACACATGATATACATAACACATCATATACTCAGAGAGATGATTGCACACAATCATATAAACATGTTGTAGTATAAATATAAATGGGAAAGAAGGGAAAATAAATAATAATTGAGGAAAAAATTAAAATAAATAAATAAAAAGGGGGATTTAAGTAAACAGAAATCAATCAACAAATAAATATATATCCCACCTTATAACCCAAAAATATCACTTTGCCAGTTTTCAATACTGCAATCCATCATTCCCTTACAATATTGATATATAATATATAATACATTAAGTCGTTTACCAGTATATTTAAAGGATGTCCATGTCCTAAAAAAATCAGCCATTTTACATTTAAATCTGTATGTTATATATTCCATTGGTATTAGCTCAAATATTAGTTTATGAACACTTTCTTTGTTTTAATTTCTAACAGAGCCCATAAAATATTTTTACTTTATAAAGTGATAATATATCAGATTGTGTTTTCAGTTTGTTCAACTGCCCCCAATTGTCCAAAACAATTTTTAATGCAGCTTTAACAAAATCCTCAGAAACAGTAGTAGTAGTAGTAAAAGTAGTATCAGAGTCTTAACCTTCACATTAGTATTGCCACTTTATTATTTATTATCATTTATGCATGCTCATCACGTAGTTGCACTATTTCCCACAGCGCATGAAGGCAGCATAGCTCCGTTGTCCTCTCTCCATCTGCTTGTGTTGCCTCGTCTTCTATCCTGACACTGTGCCTCTGTCTGTATGTGGGAGGGTGTTGATGCAGAATTAGTGTGTTAAGGCCACTCTTCCTCAATGTGCTCTCATTCTGTCACCGCCTTTAGCGCTGTGTGTGTGTGTGTGTGTGTGTGTGTGGAGTGGGTAGCAGGTGGTCAGCACAACCACACCTGTTGTTAACGTGATGGAGTATAAGAGCTTATATAGAATAGCCCATTTATAGCACAATGAACACACACAGATGATGAATGGAATATGGTTTGACAACATGGTACAAAAAGGTGTCATACTATATTGTCTGTACCTGTCTGTTTCTTGCACACATTTGCTCTTATCCGCTGGTCTCTATGTCAGTGTGTGTGTGTGTGTGTGTGTGTGTGTGTGTGTTATGGTGGTAAAGAATGGGATTTCCCTAATTTGAGTAATATTGCTCAAGGGGTCATGAAAAACAACATTTATCACACTAAGCGAAGGACAAGTTGAATAAAGGAAAAGGGCTCACAGTTCAAGCTATCTCTCATTTTTTCTTTCCCAATTACAAGCACACACACACATGCACTCCTAAGCTGTCATGGGGGTTGTGTGCGTGCGTCCGCGTGCAAGGAGCTCAGCTCAGTTCATTAATCTTGTCTTTGTTGTGTCAAGGCAGACCTAATTAGATTATATTACACACGCTTATTCAAGGCAACCAAGCAGGAAGCATATGATGTGTTGCAATATGGTATGAGCATGCATACACACACAAACGCAGGGATAAAACAGATGTAGACACCAAACACTGCAGATTAAGACCTCATCACAAGTTTGTCAAGTGCCTCTGTTACCACCAGAAGGGAGATTTGATGTGACAATGAAACACACATTCACACCAATTTCCACGGGGGTCAAAAAGCCGTCGGGAAATGGCGCAGACGCACAGTCACAAGAGGCAGAATGAGCAACACTGGACGGCTGTAAATACATCACACTTAATGTCATACAGCTATCAGCTTGTCAGGGGGAATCTGGGTTATTACGATGCGTGACTCCTGGCGTCACTCATCCCGTCTATCTCGCTGCCGTCTTTCCTGTTACTAAAATAAATATTTGGGCTTCTGCTGTTCCAGAAGGCCTGATCTTCCACAGCAGCGCCCTGCTTTACATTCAGGAGGTTACTGACACCGAGAACTTGATCCTCTTCTGATCAACCACTGGAGCAGCTGGCCTTAAGAAGTTCAGTATGTTGAAATCTCTGTCATTTTTTAGGCTGTGGTCGGTGTTGAAATGGAGTGCTTGATATTAAAACCTTAGTTACTGTACCTTTTAGACGTTTACCTTATTACTTAAGTTTACGTTATGTTATTTAATTAAGCTGAATTATACACCTTGGTAAATACCTTTATATGGAATAATTCTACACTATTCATTTGAACTGAATTCATCTGTTGCAGAGTACATTTTTTCATTACTCCAGTATCTATAATTACTTACATCTATTAATATTATTGTAGGTGTGTAACACTTAGGTTGCCCATTCCTGCCCTTATTTTTTAGTATTTTCATCGTCTGTAGTCATCGATCTTTTCTTTGTTTGTTCGGCCATAGTAACCGTTTACTCGCAACGCTAACAGAGACCGGAAAAAACAGTACGCCGCTTCACACAGGTGAGTTGAAGAGCAAGTCTGTTGTGTTAAAAGCCTCGTTAAAAGCCTAACTGTGCGCCGCCTGTGATTTTTTTCCAGGAAAGTCGCTGCCGACACCCGGGTCATAATACCGCAAATGCAAGGGTTTTCATCAGTGGGCCATAGGCTCAATCACCATTGTGTTGCATCATTCGGTGATAAATAGTGACTTAACAGACGTTTATTTAAATGAAAATCTTCAAGATTATAACTTTAACAAAATGCATCACTTCTTGTGAAAAATAATAGTTTATTTAAACCAGCATTAACTATAATTTTTCTATTAACATTGAATTAAAAGCACTGAGAAATAAACCCCCACTGTGTAGGTCTGGTTACTTTTAGTTGCACAGTTGAGTCTCACGGCTCTCATCGACTCCTCATATAAAATGGTTGGCGGTCATTTTCTCATACAAACTTGCCTTCCTGCCCAGCGGCAAAAAAAGACAGCTGGAGTAAATGACTAGTGGGTGAAGAAGGTTGGACGCCTAGCAAGGTAAAGAGATATTTTTCTTAGGAACCAAAACAGAGCGAAAAAGCAAGTGTCAAGTGGCTATAAACTCAGCTCCAGATGAATGCTAACATTGCTGTGTTAACTGGATGCGTAAGTAACGTTAAGGTTAGCCAGCTGTGTTTTAACATGTCAGCAAATATGTTAGCAGACATTTTGACTGGTCATACATAGCAGGGGAAAAAAGTATCCAATACTAATACCATAAAGTGTGCTCTAACTCCTATACAATTCTTATAGTATACTGTTTTGGCAGTTAATATCTAGTTAGCATACAAATACAAAACACGCACAGAGGGATGTAGTTAAATAATAGTGTGACATTGGCATGCTAGCTAACAAATTTCGAAACTCACCTGGAAGAAAGCAAAATGTTTGCCCAAAGATTTAATACTTTGTTTTATTTTCTCACCACCTTCAACAATTAGTCTCAAGTTCTTACACCAGTGAGTAGCTCCTTACATTTCTATGTACATTGCTTTGTGGGACGACACACCTTTTTCATGGCAGACATTTTGACTGGTCGTACATCGCAAGAAAAGCACAGGTGTGACTAATAGCCCTGAATCAGGCACTCGTAAATGGAAATAAATAGACCCAGCTGTGCTATTTCTGCTGTGGCAAGTCAAAATGTCTGCCCTGAAGAAGCGCTACAGTATTCATCAACAGCACGCTGAAAATACTGACATCTTTGAGTGTAATTAATATAGCTATTTTCCCTATGTAAATAAATTACATTCACATGCTGGCACTTAGGCTAAGTCAAAATAATCTGCTAAACAAACAAAAGCATCAGCTTAATAAATGTAATGTAATGTAATGTAATGCATTCTCAAAACCAGGTGGACTCAATGTTGAATTAGGACAAATAATATGTCTCTGGGTCATTGTCTGTGTCACAAAATTGCCTAATGCAGCTTTGATTAAATGTATCTTGTTGTTATTGTTGTTGTTTTTGCTATACACAGTTGTTAAATGGATTGATTTAAAAAAAATTTACAGTACAACTTACAGTACTGATAGCAATCGCATCATTTTGATCAAGGCAATTAAGCTTTTATTACTGACCTGCTTGACAATATGACTTAAAAATGAGAATCTTTCTTTTTAGAGGCCAAAATGTTGACAAATATTTTTTTGTAGCTTGAGTGTTAATTTGCAGCAGGACATGGTGATGATATCGTTATCATTATCGCTGTCGTTACGTTAGCCAATTGGATGGTGATTTTTTTATGAATTTCTCACCATGTTGCTCTCTCCACAGTGATTGATTTCCCTGTGCTACACTCTGCCATAAAATGTCTCTCTCTTTGCTTCTTTTTCTTTCTCCAGCCACGTGAACAGTGAACGGCCACCGCTGCTTTGAGCTTCGCATTCTTGGATTTCAAGTTGTTTGTACTGCTGTTGATCCAAGAACTGGAGCTCAATATACTCTATAAAATCCAGGAATAAGAAGCTGTGGATCCTGCATAAGTCCATTCATGTGTTTGTCCATCCCTTACATGTGATTTTACACATATTGCTAATCAGATTTCATTTTCATTTTCATTTCACTGTTGGATTCTGGGATTTTCAAAATTACACTGAACGCCTGAAGGAGGTGGAACTGACAGATGGAATAAGATGAAATATGGTGTCCTCGTTGTAATAATCAGCCCTCAGGACCGTAAATGCGCCTTTTCATTTATGTACTGACTACAGCATGTGTGCAATCAATCAAAACAAGGCAACACAGATGAATAGACTGCCAAAATTGCATTTGTGTTGCCAAATTAGCAGCGTGGCTCTAGGGATGGTCATGTTGGTCAGTCTGTTGGTTGTATAGTCATTCGGTCCAAAGGTTGGCTAGATTGCCATGACATTTATATCCCCTAAGTACAGCATCACAGAGCAGCATGCATGGCTGTACTGCCTGTTCCATTTGTATAAATTGTTGCCACAGGGTGGGTGCATTGTTCACTGGGGATGATATGTTTGTTGCTTATGGCTGCTTGTAATTTTTGGTGCTGTGGGACAGAAGTTTATTCTGCTGCCTCCACTTTCACTCTGCATAACACGACACAACAACACTCAGCTGTTATCTGAAAATGTAAAGCCAATAGTTTCTAAAGATGACCTTCAGTTCTATGTACAGTGTTTATCTTTCATTATCGTCAGTTAAGCTGCATGCGTGGTCTTAGCACGCAGGCTCTCTCTTCCTCTCTCTGTCTGGTTAGCGTGCTAAAAGGAAACTATGTGGATTTGACACACTGAAGTGGCACAGCCATTTTCACACTTCACAGAGCATCACATGTAGCATGGCAAGAGGGGAGAGAGGGAGCCCGCCCTGGCAGAACAGGAGTCGAAATGAAAGGGAGAGAGGAATGAAAGCTGGGAGGAGGAGAGGAATATCGGGATTTTGGTTCGTCAGATCTTATTTCACCACCACTGACACACACAGACACTGTCGCTCTCAAACTTTCACTCATTACCAGCTCTCTCCTCCCTCTCCTTCCCCTCCGTTTGAAGCGACGATCTCTCTTCCTCCCACACTCTCTCTGTCTCCTGAGGTTTTTCCTTCCTGACTTTGTGTCTTCTTCCTCTTCCTCCCCGTCCTTCTCCCTTCTGTGTGTGTTTTTCTTGCCCGTCTTTTTATCTCGTCACCGGCTGCTGGATGGCATTTTATTCTCTTTCCCTCCACACTCTGCTGCTCTTCTTGGTTTAGCACAGCTGTTACAACCCTTCTCACTCACTCACTTTCACACACACACACACACACACACACACACACACACACACACACTCATGCAGACAAACACACACAGCTCTTCTTCTTCCTCTCTTCTCTTCTGCTAACTTCACACTGTCTTGTGTTTCTCTCTTATGTAAATTTCTCTTCATTTTTCTGTACCTTGCAAACACACACACACACAGTCTTGAGTCATATACCAGTCCTCTCCACATTGGCTAATCTCACACATCACCATTCTCACATTTTCACTCGCTCTGATAGGTACAGCACACACACACACACTTTTACCCAGTAGCTCTCCCCACCACACACATTGGTACACACCCTCTCTCCACTCGCTCTCTTTTCTCCCTCCCAGTTATACACATTCTCTCTCTCCCTCAGTCCTCATCTGCACCTCAGCAGAGTAACATGTTGCCTCGTTGCAGCTACAGCGCCGAGCGGTAAGCAGAGGCTGCCGGCTCTCTATCTGACTGACCAGACATAAAGAGGAGAAACAAGAAGGAGAAGTCTCATCTCTCCTCTTCAGTGTCCGGCCACCTTTCTCTGAGAGGAAGAGGAGGAGGTGGAGGAGAAGGAGGAAGATCAGTTTTCACACTGTCCTGACTCAGTTTGCAACCTCAAGCAGGAGGAGCGGCAGAGGATGCAAGGGAAACCGGAGGAGCTGAAAAGTTGGCTCTCTTTCACTCAGCCGTCCATCCATCCCACACAGCTGACCAAACTTTTTTAAACAAAGAGGAGGAGGAGGTGGACTTTTGAGGGTGAGGAGGAAGGGGAGCAAAAGCATCCCTCACCCCGGTCACTTTTGTGTGCACGTGTTTTGGCCAGAAAGAAAGCAGGACCATCCCTTCAGAGGAAGCTACCCATGTGGCAGGAGGCTCTGTGGACCCGCGGACGCTACCTGCTGGAGAAGAGCGATGGCGGTGAGGGTGCCGAGGGGCCCGAGAGCCTGGGAGACGGGTGTCAGGGGTTCCAGGGTGAGGTGTGCGTGGAGGGCGAGAAGCCCCAGGACTGGCTGTACGAGTCCTACTACAGAATGAGCCAGCAGCATCCGCTGATCGTGTTCCTGCTGCTGATCGTCATGGGAACCTGCCTCGCACTGCTGGCGGTGTTCTTTGCTTCAGGACTGGTGAGTGAGTGTGTTTGTGTGTGTGTTAACAGTGTGTGTGTGCAGAAGTAAGTGTTTCTTGGTTTTTAGAGCTGTGGGTCCGTTTATCCAACCAGAAAGAAGAGGTTAGTGTGGTTTGATCTTAAATATAAATGCAGCACATCAGTGCCAACAAACAGGAAATGTTTTTACTATTGTGCACTTCACAACATCTTCACTATACTTGGCACTTAAAGGAACAGTTCCACATTTTGGGAAGTTCATTTATTCGCTCTCTTCCAGTTAGTTAGATAAGAAGATGGATACCACTCTCATGTCTGTTCAGTCATTATGAAGCTGGGGCCAGCAGATGATTAGCTTAGCATAAAGACTGGAAACAAGGGAAAATAGCTAGCTTAGCTTTGTCTGAAGGTAACGAAAGCACTTGCTCACTAATTAACAGATAACATCTTGTTTGTTTAATCAGTACAAAAACCAAAGTGTAAACCTTACACTAAAATTTGCCATTTTACAGGTGGTCATGTGTCAGACTGTTTTTTAGGCTAGCTGTTTCCCCCTGTTTCCAGTCTTTGTGCTAAGCTAAGCTAACCGGCTGCTGGCTCCAGCTATATATTTATTGTACAGACATGAGAGTAGTATTGATCTTCTCATCTAACTCTCAGTAAGAAAGCAAATAAGAGTATTTCCCTAAAATGTTAAACTGTTCCTTTAACATGAGCTGCAATTACCAGTGCAAAGAAAAGACCGCCACCTACAGAAACTCAAACAAGAGACAACACGATAGTAGTGCACATACTGATTGACAGGTGACATAAAAATGAGTGTTCTCAATTAAATATGGCACCGTGGAAATTCTAGCATGTCACTTTAATTATTTTATTTTGGCCCTCCACCCAAAACCATCCTTCTTTGCCTCATTCCACTTCTCTCTGGTACAAGTGATACTTGGAATTGCAGAAATAGAGCAAGACCGGGGTTAAATTTATTTTTATAATGAACCATATTGATCAAAAAATAGAATAAGTCAGAATAAAGGCCACAGTGTGTTTTTAATGCGGAATGCTACACATTTCATGACAGCACCATAAAGGATTCTGCATGGCTACAAGCTATATATGTTAGCAACAATGATCCAGAAAGAAGCCTTCTTGTTAGAATCACAGAGTGTAATACTAAAACAGGGGTTTTGGTTTCAGCACGAGACTGAATGAGACAGGGAGGCCTATGTGCATGAGTATGAATATGTGTGACAACATAAGAGGCCGTGAAGCGGCACTTTAAATTGCAACGCCGGGTTTGCAGAGTGGATCAAGAGCAGGATGAGAGTTTAGTTTGCAGCTGTGTGGGTGTTGGTGCTTTTTGTCAAGTGAAAAGTGTTGTTTTGGCCACAAACACTCAACCACAAACACAAGCTATTGTTTCTCAAGTACTGCTTTTGTGTTTTTATGAAATAGCCGTACAAAGGGAAGCCCACTCATTGCTGTGGTTGTTGTTTCAAAATGATTGTTTGGCTGCTATATGTTCAGGACGATCTGTAGACTTATGATTTTCTCTCTGTGTGCGTCATGTGCTCACAAAGCAGTGAGGCCAAGGGTAAAATCTTCAGTCAGACATTGGGGGGACCAACCATTTTGGAGGGGTATGTGGAACAAAACAAACAAAAAACTACGGCAGTGACAACAACAAAAAAAATTATATATACATTTATTTTTTTCAGGTTAAGGTAATGAACGCAGCATATTAAAATAAAGCACTAATGGCTAATTGTCAGTGCTGCTTATCAGGACGTGAGGCTGTGTCTATGTTCAGTAAAACACACACACAGTAGTAAGGACTGTTCGTCATAGACAGTGCGCACTCCAACATGTAAACCAACATGATTCAGGAAGAGTTCACCCTCTGACCCTCCGGTGTATTTTAAACTCTGAATATTAGAGCAGGAAATTATTTTAGCTTTTGGAGGCATTTAATGACTGGTAATTACAAATATTGGGGGGGGCAAACTTCCATTTTTCATATATTAGGAGGGGTGTGATGTTGCGATTACACGCTTGCTGGATTGCTGTTACTGAAGTCCCGTTACCTTCAATTGAAATCCCTAACAGTGTCGTTCCCCGGAGAACCAAAACCGATCACGTTGCCTTTATTAAAGACAAATCAATAGATCTTATTGCCCTGACCGGTCGATTTAATTCTCCAGGTTCTCTTCCTCTTCTGGGGCTGTGATGTGTTCACTGGTTAAATTATAATCCCCCCTAATCATTTCCCATCATTCGCAATTTCAATCGAAATCATTCTTTTCCCCCCCAATTTGTTCCTATCAAATAAAAGGCAGACCTGTCTGTACTTATGGAGTGGTTGTTCAGTGAGGCATGTGTATTTATTACTGCTGGACGAAGAAGAATGGCAGGAATAAATAGAGGGTAGGTTTGGAGCTGGGGGCTGGGCAGTGGAGGGAGGGGAGGATGTTGTTGTAAGTGTTCTGGCTTTATCAGTGAGCCGGCAGAAACCCAACCAAAGCAGCACTAATGCTCCCAAAATTACTGCACACTTTTATCTTTCTCCTCAGATCAAGGCTGGAGCGGGTGAATGTGGTGTTTTTTTAAGACACAGACTTCTCCACCCATACTGCACAATATGGGTGTGTATGTGCTTGTGTGCGTTGGTATGTACATGTGTACGTTTTGTGACTGTGTGTGTGTTGTTTGGGTGTGTTTGTCTGAGGAAGTCTTTCATTTCCTTCTTAGGCTTATCTGCAGTTTTTAGAGACAATAATTCTTCTTTCTTGTTGCCTTGAAGTTGTATTGATTGGAATGTGTGTAGGTACGCAGAACCAGCCATTACATGGCAGTAAGTTAACCTAATGACATTTAAAACAGCATTTGACAGTTTAATAGAGATCAATATTATATCTGGTAATGCAACATCATTGATTATATCAGTGTTGTTCTTTTATTGACTTCAACTTTCATTTCTGCTCATGTTTTGCCCAGTTCAAGATCATTTGCAGCACATTTTTAGTCTTTGCATTTTAATAATTTCTTGATATTTTATTAACAGCATCTACAAACACTGATTTTGTTCCACCTCGTTGACAGTTTGATAGATGCACAGCAGCGCGAGCAGGGTGTTTTTGTTATGATGGATCACCAGTCTATTACTGAGGGACAGGAAGGGGAATGAATGAGGTGAAATAGATGCTGTGACGTCACTGACTGAGGCGTGGTCAGAGCTGCAGCACCGCAGAGCACTAATGATCTACACGCACAAACAGGCTTCATACAACAAATATTGAGTTTGATCTGAAAAAAATATGAGTTTTTGTTAATTTTCCACAGTTCTGTTTTCATGATTTAATTCTAATTGTTCTAAGTGTTTCAATTTTTAAAGAAATCAATAATTTGTTATTTCTTTCAACACCAAATTCCAGTTATTTTACAGTATTTTTTGTACTTGATGGTTACCTCAGTATGTACCATAAACAAGCCAACCAACGCAATAAAAAAAAAGGGAATCTTTGCTTGTATGCGTTTCAAACTGGTTCGATCCACTCAGCAGTGGCCTGCCCTCGGGCATCTTTTTTGTCTGATTATGAAATGACCATTTCTTCACCCTGTACTGATGAAGTCTTCCCCTGGGGTGCTGTGAAGACTGGATGATCACACAGTTTGAAGTAAAAATCTCTTAAGATCTCTCAAATAGAAATAATCACAATACATGATAAACAAGTCTTGTATTTGAAAATATTATATATTGAAATGTGTTGGATGTAAATCCACCAGCACACAGTTTACTCACCTTTGAGTTCTGATCTAAACAAGATTCAGAAGCATTGGAAGTAGTATCTTAACTTTTCCTTTCATGACAGTAGGTCCTCTGTAAACATGATTTCTGATAAACTGCCTATTATGCTTCAAACTAGTTTTAATAATTTAATCATAATCTTTTGGGTCAAATGCTGGATGCTCTGCAACCTTTGACCTGTTTTATCAGAGTGTGTCAACGTCTCTCTACTCTGCAAATGGAGCACTCGAGGACAGGTTTGTTGATTATTGATGATTTTTCATAACCATGCTGAGAGCAGATTGAGGAAATGAGTGCTGCTTCATCAGGCAGGAAAAATATTAAACAGGCACCAAAACATGGAAAGTGCATACACTGTCATGATTTCAACACAAGCCTCTGCACCACCTCTCCCCTTCTCCTCACTTTCTGACATTATGTATTTGGTGTGTTTGTGCCATTTCACTGCTGAATAATTAGATTGTTGCATCTCTCTGTCTCTTTCTGCTGCTGCTGCTGCTGCTGCTGCTATGTCTCCCTGGTCCCCCCCTTTTTTCCTCCCAGTATAATAGCTGGATAAGCCAGACTGGGCTAAAAAAGGAAATAATTGTTCTGGATGACAATGCAGTATATTATGGCAGGCAGGCACAAGTCCCTCCCTCTATGCCATGTCGAGGGAAATGGCTTTAAATGGTTTTAAAGGGGTTTTAACAGGATTAGATGGCCTACAATCAGAAATGTGCAAAGTGCAGATGCTTCTTTTTTTTTTTCTTACCACACATAAGTGAAAACACTGAAGTGATGAGAGAGCGGCTCCCTCCCTCCCTCCCTAACCTGTGTGTGCATGGTTGTGTGTGAGCATAATTTGTGCAAAATGTGTTTTGAGGCCAAAGGAAGGGTCTTCGTCACTGGTGTCCACTCAGGTACCCCTCTGGTGTTGGAGTGTGCAGTCTTGCTTATATCCTCATTGGGATTCAATCTGCGCTCCAAGCTGACTGTATAGCTGGCGTGGCGTCAGCAGCCAGATCCCATGGGATCCCTCCGCCAGACCCTGACTCATACTACCTCTGCTACATTGTGCTGCAACAATAATACACAGCAAAATGCTCTCGCTTCCTGCATTTGCTCCGGCCAAAGAGCTTCTGCTGTTCTCAACAAGCAGCTCGAGTCAATAAACTGTCAAATCAGCCACAAATTCAAGGTTGAGTCTGTGGCATCTTTTCATTCTGTTACGTAAAAGCTGCTCCAGCGAATTGCATGTTCAAGAGAATCAAGCACATTTCTATGCCCACACTGATGTTCATTTTACTGTAAAATCGGTGACATCTAATCACACAGTGGCTTGCTAATTTAGCATTTACAGCTGCTTGACCTGTCAGTGCAATCATGACTTTGGAATGACTTAAAATGGTTTACGTGGGTGTCGGATTGGATCAAGTCTGTGAGAGTGTGCTCAGTGTGTGGAAGCTCTCAGTCCTCTCCTTGAGCAAATGATGGTGATTTTGCTGCTGTTCCATAATTTACACAGCCTGAAGAGGGCAAAAGGACGGAGAGAGTACTCTTATTCCTACTCTGACCGCATTTGTGTGTGCATGTTTGTGAGATGTGTTTGTGTGTGATGGGATTTTTCGCATAGCAAAGTATTTTTCGATCAAAATCAGAAGAGGTACTTTAGCCACAGAGTGTAGCCTACAATTAGAAATATGCGTAGGGCACACACACATACACACACACACACACATGCAGAGGTTACGGACAGGTCAAAAGGATCAAAGTGCTCAGAATGAAGACATTAAGGAGAACTGAAAGGTGCTGCAGTCTCCTCCTGTTAACACTAATAATTTATCATAAAGACACAGATGAATCTAACTTGTACAAATCTTACCAGATAACTGCACAAACTTGCCTTCATAATGTCTCTGTATTGAGAACATTTCATTCCCCCATGAACCATCCATCCTACCATGAAAGTTTGGTGAGAATATTGGTGTCGTGATTGTGAGAGTGATGGAAATACACTTTAAGCTGTAAAAAAAAAAAAGTTTGAAGGAGTCATTTTGTCTGATATGAAGTCATTTTTCTTGAGACAAATGAAAAATTCTGACAGCTATGTGAGATCACTTGCACTTGATTTTGGAAGTTTCGAGGAACAAGAAAAAAGCTGAACTGCCTTGTAAGGAAAAACCACCATTTGTGTCTTTTTTAAACACAACTGACCTGTTAGGATGGACAGTTTTTGCTGTGTACATCCTCCTAAACTGTAAACATGACAAAGTGAGAATGAGGAAGGAAGAGGCTGTAGAGGATGAGGAGGTGGGTGAGGGAGGTCTGGTTGGAGTCAAAGAGAGGGAGATAGTGTGTGTATATGTGTGTGTGTGTGTGTGTGTGTGTGTGTGTGTGTGTGTGTGTGTGTGTGTGT
>NTHP01000334.1:454520-495565 GCA_003416845.1 Oplegnathus fasciatus
TGTGTGTGTGTGTGTGTGTGTGTTGACAGCTTCTAAATGCTGACTTTGACAGTGTGAACGCAGAAGTGATGCTGTAGCACATTCTCTGGGCTCAGACTGTCTGTCTGCCGATCTGTGTGCCGTCTGTTCATCTGTTTGTGTGTGTGTCATGTTGCACCTCTATCCTTATGAGGACTGAATGTTCTTACTAGGACGCAAAAATAGGGATTATTGTCCTGAAGTAAGCACCTTTTTTTGTTGTTTGTTGGGTTTAAGGTTAAAGGGAAGTTTGAGTTAAACTCATCTGTAATAAATAGATTCTCATCTATATGTCTTTAGTAGATCTTCTGTGGTCCTCCATGCTAACACTGTAGCATACACTGTACTGCGGTCTAGCATTATTCAGAGTACTTGACGTTTTAGAGTTGCTAGGTGTTTCCCACTAATGGTTACAAATGTACTCAGTGGACGGTCCTCACTCATGCATTCATACAAACTGTATATGTAAGTGTGATACTGTGTGTCCCACTGAATATGTAAACAGGGGTGTACCGCAGATCAGTGCGACTCCACCAAACTCACCAAACCTGAAACTGTATTAACCAATAATTCTCTCTCTCTCTCTCTCTCTCTCTCTCTTTCTCCAGAATACAGAGGACCACTTGACGTTCTTGATCACGGTTCCCGCTGCTCTCTTCCTCTTCCTGTCCATCTTCATCCTTGTCTGCATTGAGTCGGTCTTCAAGCGGATGCTCCGCCTCTTCTCTCTCCTTATATGGGCCTGTTTGGTCACCATGGGTTACCTTTTCATGTTCTCAGGAGGGATACTCAGCCCCTGGGACCAGGTAGACAAAGCTGTGTGTTTGTTGTATGTGTGTGTACTTGGATGTGTGTCTAAAAGAACATGTAGGTGAATCTGTGGACCTGGTTATACCTACTGTGTACATATGCAGCAGCATTTCTAGTTGCACGTGTGGGTGTGGAATCAATTTGATTGACTGTTCACTAAGCTCCACCCCCCTTAGTTATTGTTGCTACGCCTTCCAAGCTTCCTGTTCTTGCATGGCACAATATGCAGTTTACAATGATAGCGTTGGCAGATTTACTACACAAAAGTCCTAGACATTTCTGAAACAATGGGTCCCTGATTTCAGACAGAGTTAGACAAAAGCAGGCTTCTCATTTCCAGCTTTCGACCGTTGAATTTGCCGGCTAAAACGACAGCTGTCACTACCTTGCTAATTAAGCTAATGTTAGCTTCATGAGTTGGTGGAAACTTTTTGTTTTTTAATGTTTCCATCTAACTATTTTAGAAATGACAACCCTATAAAGGAGTCTTGAGTATTCACTTAATGACTACATACATGATATGATATCATAAAAGACGAGGCTGAAGCTGCATGTCCCAGGTTAAAAGTCAGTTGATGATCCAGGTAGAAGACATGGAAATAAAGAAACAGCATTGTATATTGTGCATTGTAGAGCTCTTGTAGACCTTTTGTTATTATGTTTGGGCTTTATGCTTTATTCTATGTTTCACTGCGTTTGGCTGGGGTGTTCATATCCCCGAATCCAAGAAACAGCTGGATACAGCTGCTAATGTTAGTCTAAACTCTAATATACTGTAGTAGCATTCAGGACCCGATTCACACACAGTGAGGAATGCCACTAGCCTTGGAAGTAATGCTGGGTTCGGTTACTACTATAGTAAGATAGTTAGTTGGAAATGCTAATGTTTGCAGCTTACATCACAGCAGACAAACACACAGTTTAATCCACACCTTACATTTTAGCTCTTGTATTTTTGGTTTTGGAGACAGCAAAAAATCACCTCATAAACTCTGGTATTGCTTTTACTATGGCTCCACAGACATCGTTTTGGCATGAGGAGAAACCCAGAGCTCAACGAGCCTGCTGTGCCTAGTTATGGTTGCTCAGTTATGGTAGCAAATGGTCAGTTAATAGTAAGAGAAAAGTTGTGACCCCCATGGCAGAGTGAAACAACAATTCACCAATCAAAATACATGCATGGAAAAATAACAAACCAACCAAATTACTGTACCTGCAAAGAAAATACACAAAAAATCACTTATAGGCATACTCCAGCGATTTATTACTACACTGCCATGAAGTTTGGGGACTCACAGGGAACAGATTAAAATAAGAATGGTCAAAATGGAAGCAGCAGAGGCTGAGATATCTTGACTTTAGTCCCTATGAGTCCAAAAACACTGGACCTATCAGAGTGCAAGCAATAGCATCTTTTCATTAGACTCTCTCTGCCTGGTGAATGCCCCTTTTAAGCAAACAATAAATGAATACATGACTAAGAATAATCATGCCTAATTAATTAAAGCCTGACTTTTGACACATGCATGTGTATTCATGAGTGTTCTTGTGATTGCATACATATGTGTGAGTTTTTTTTCATACATCTGTCCGCAAGTTTAGGTGCGCCTTTGTATATGCATGCATGATTGTGCGTGTGTGCATGTGTGCAGGCGTGAGCGCAGAATTAATTCCACGTGTGACAAGTGTTAATGAGGCCTGATGAGAGCTGGAGGTGAGCAGATCAGCAGACAGACACATTAGTTTTCAGTGCCAGACTCCCTCTCTCTCTGTCTCAGGAATCCTATTTTCTCATGCTACCGCCCTGTCTCCCCCTATTCATCAAATCCCATTTTTCTCTCCCAAGCATCTCCACCTGCCTCCTCCTCTCCTGTTTAGACCCCCCTCTTCCCACCCAACCATGCCCAAATTTTCTCTCTCTCCTCTTTCCTCCCCTTCGCTCCTTCCCTCCCTCCTCAGGGGTGGAGATATTTTTATCATCAGCCACCTGTGAGAGCATAATCATTCTGCATTATTAATCTCTATTCTGCTCCCATGACTCTCCCACTTATACTCCTATCTATCTATCTATCTATCTATCTATCTGTTTTTCCGTCCCTGTGCAACTTTTAAGACAGAAAGAAAGAAAGAAAGAAAGAAACCTGCAGGGTAGCAGAAATCCGGTAAAAAGAGAACAGCTGGAATTGCAGCCCGCTCTCAGTGGGTTGGATTGATTGTGATTACTGAGAGAACAGCATGTCTGATGGAGCACACAGAGCTAATAACAGTGAAGGCCTGAAAAAGAGAGAGAGATGAGGAGGCAGAGAAAGAGGGAGAAACTGGTGCTCTGCACGGTCATTCACTTTCAACCCCTCCGCCCCACCCCAAACATGCTCGCCTGCTCACCCTCTTTCTGCACACACACACAAAAAAATATCTTGTCCACATACAGTACAAGCCGTGTCTGCCACCATCTAGCTGCATTACCCTGTTAGTCTGGACTTTATTCAATTTCTCTGAAGGCCACGGCTCTTTCCAGAAGGCAGATTGAACATGGCTGCCACACCTGGTACCCCAGAATCAAGAAGCATTCACGCTGACCTGTGTGTGAGTGTGTGTGTGTGTGTGTGTGTGTGTGTGTGTGTGTGTGTGTCGGCGCATGCTTACAAGACACAAGGGCGCTTGCATCTAAAAATGCTGCCGAGCTGCTTACGCTCATAAATGCTAAAGTGAGCAAAGAGCAAACCATTTTTGATGTGGGTATTCAAGCGTGCATATCTGTGCGTCTGTGTGTTTGTGGGTGCTGCCTTTGTCTGAAACACAGAGGAGGGTCGTGCACTTGGAACAAGAGAGAGAGAGAGAAAAAAAAAAAGTAATCGAAGAAGCCAAAGCGAGATGATGGCAGCAGCTCCCATCTGGAGGTGTTTGAGGACGTATTAGGATTCAGGCCGGAGTGCTGTGGAGATGGAGTGCGCCGGGCTGCCTGCGTGGCAGACAGAAGCAGGTGACGCACCTGAAATTGGACTGCCATTCTCGATTCCCACAGCCGCCCAAACAGACTGGACGTCACACACTCCAACTGCCCTCTGTCCGCTGTTATTTCAGAGGTGGGAGTTCAGGGTTAGGAGTTGAAGGTCATGGCAAAATATACAGGACCTTCAAAACACCACATCTGCTCCGACGTCAGCATCCTTCCCTATGTTGGTTCCCCTGGCAACGGAAAGTCTAAGCCCACACAAAACACCTCTGTTCTCTGTGTTCAGGTCTTCTTTTAGAAATAACTCGGTCAACCAAACAATCACTTGTATCAATGTTCTAGTCACGTTTTTGCTTGATAAAACGCTACATGTCAGTGGTAGGAGTAACAATATCGTTGTAACGCCTCACCAAGTTCCCTGTCACTCCAAATAAGGTTTATTATGTTGATGTCATAAACACTGTGAGAAACATGCGAAGAGCTCTTGCTCAAAAGAAGCAAAAAAATGTAAGACAAAAGTATAACAGTTAACGTATATATTTTTCTATTCTATATGACACACTGGGGTCCAGGTCCAAGCAAGATCAATTTCTGACAAAGTTTGTTTTTAGCAAATCTTGACTGACTCCGAGCTGTCACTCTCAGTAGATTCCTGTTTCCAGACCGACTCTCTGAACCTAAAAGACAAAGGAAATAAACAGACAGGCAGGAAGGTCAGAGTTCATCTGGTGTCCCAACTGAAACTGTGACCCGTTAGTGCCGGTCGCCACCATAACAGGAAGGGCTGGACTGACAGCAGGGGAAGTGGGCAGGGACGAAGCAGAAGGTTAAAGCAAAAGGTATCAATGAACAACACAGTAGGAAATCTACAAGTATGCACAACACACAGGGACATGCACACATGCACAACCATAGTCGGAGCAGAAGGGAGGTCAGAGTAAGAGGCTTTGATGGAAACCTGGAAAGAGAGAGGACTGATTAAGGAAAACACCATCTAAATATTTTCCACAGTAAAGTACTACACAGTCTTGTTCTTATTCCCGTATATGAAGAAATATTTGAGCAGTCATTGTATCACACTTCAGTATTTTTGTGATGCTCTGATGTGTTGCATTTTGTTTTCAAGGCAGTTTTTTGTCATGCTCAGTGAGCAGCCCACTCATCTCTAGTCATTTATCATAGGATCAGCAGTTTATCGTTGGATCTTTTTGTGAAGAGTGGGCAGCCCACTTAACTCTTACAACTGTATTTAGACAGAGAGCAGACAAAGAGGGAAGATACAGAACATAAATCTCTGGTGGGATTCAATCGCAGGCATTTTTGTGATCTGTATTTGGGCACTGCTGTGGTCATTTTTACTGCAGTACTTGCAGTATGACCATGCATATCAGTCCAGAGTTGGTTGACCTATGATGCTAAATTAGGTCATCTCAGGGAGCATATTTATTGTCCACTATGCCTGCGGTTCTGTAAATCAGACAACTGTTATCAAAGCTGACACATGATGGTGTTGAAGGTTTCTCTCAAACAGTAGCTAAATTATTTAATGCTCTCTGTTTACCTGTATATATGGACCTAGGAAAAGCTACAAAGTTGAAAGAAATTTAGAAAGTTATCAGAAAATATCTCAAAACAGCAAGAGCTTTTAACAGATCTGGTTTATTTTAGACTTATTTGTTCCTTTACCTATTGACATCTTCCTGTTTCCTGTTTCCAGGTGTCCTTTTTCCTGTTCATCGTGTTTGTCGTCTACACCATGCTGCCCTTCTCCATGAGAGCGGCCATTATTGCCAGCGCCGTCACCTGCTTCTCGCACACTGTCACCCTCAGCATCTGTCTGGCCTCCACCGTCGCAGAGCTGGAACCTCTAGTCTGGCAGGTAAGACAGATAATTGTTCATGCTAAATCTCAAACTTGCACACAGGTCAATACGTGACTGTTGAAACCTACAGTTCACGCAACTTCCTGCGTCTATGGCAGATGTAGCCGAGATGACTCTGCTGTGAGCTTCCCATTTTGGTTGTCTGAAGGCCTAAATGATTCCTTCACCACACTATTAGCTGCGCACAGGGGTTAGTTTCTCAAAACGAAATTGGTAAGGCTGTTCCATGCACGATTAAAAATGATGAGGTACAACATTTTAATAAGGCCTGGGTTGTAAAACGGTGAACCTGTCCTGTATCATCGTGACACAGCACATTCAGCAAAGCCTCCAGAGTCAAATGAACTGCCGTTTAATGTACTCAGGAAACAGCTCTGAAGACTCTGGCTCTAAATGAAAGAACTCTTGATATAGTAGCACCAAGAAAGTCTCACTACGAAACGGAAACCTGATAGTGCTTCTATTAATACACCAAACGACAAACATCACAGACCACAAGATAAGTATGAAATCTGTATGATCAATAAAGATACAGAAACATGCCAGATAACACTTTGAATTGATTTTGTCTGAGGCTGACACAGCCACAAACACACACACACAAACACACACACTCACACACACACACACACACAGTGACTCTTTCTAATCAACCACCAAAGTAAACACACTGATAACACTTAAATCATGATAGTCTCACTCACGCACACAATCATATACACTGTGGAAAAGCACACCAACAATAAAACATGCTCGAAGACACTCATTGCCCTTGGATACAGCACCAAGGACAACCTATTGATATGCAAGGCCGCATTTTAAAGAGCTCGAGGTTGACATAGTGGTGGAAAAGCGCAATCGAAGTGTGTGCTCTGGCCTGGTTTTACGAGGTAATAATGTAGGCTTAAGCAGAAGGAGGTAGATGGTGGGAGAATTACACGTACAGGCATATGTGGAACATGCGTCACCTCCTAACATTATTTTAATGCCTTATTCTTCGTGTGTATGTGTGCATGTGTGTATGTGTATGTGGCAGATATTAGCCAATGTGATCATCTTCACCTGTGGCAACCTGGCTGGGGCGTACCACAAACATCTGATGGACCTGGCTCTCAAACAGACCTACCAAGACACCTGCAACTGCATCAAGTCCCCCATTAAACTGGAGTTTGAGAAGCACCAACAGGTACACACACACACACACACACACACACACACACAAAGGCAGATTTGAAATGAACGTGTGATTAAACTCTGAATGTCAGTTCCTGTCATCAGATTGCTGATGCTGATTTACTTTTAGTGTTGAGTAAAATGTTTCAATATATGACAACAAAATGTAACAAATAATCTATTCAATACCTTAGTTACAACCGTTCAAGACAGAAACTTATGAATGCCTCTGTTTAATAGTACAACTACTACATATTTAAAAATTTGGATGGCAATGTCGGTCAGTTGGTTGGTCCACCACTTTGGTCCAGACTGAAATATCTCATTTATTTATGTATGGTTTATTTGATAGGGACAGATACAGTATGCATAGACAAACTGGAAAACAGCTATCTGATGCAAGTATCATAGTGTTTATAGCGAATGCTAGTTTGCAACACCCATCCCTAGAAGGGCTTTTATGAAACTAAGAGATTAGAACAGAGAGGTAAAAAGAAGATAAGCTGAATACGGCAAGATACGATAAAGCACACATTAAAAACAGTAGGTTTGTTGCAGAACTAACCAGGATTTGGTAGCTCTCTTAAAAGTGGTGAAGTTTGCAGCAAATTTCAAGTAATCAGGTAGTGAGTTCCAGGACTTTGTTCCTTTCACAGGAAAAGCTGTTTGAGCAAAAGATGTTTTGCAGAGTGGAAACCTTACAATTGCCACTTAAAGCTGCTACAGTGGATCTGCTAAAGCTCTGTAATCTCTTGATGTATTCACAGAAAGGCTGAGGAGTCCATTTAAACATTTAAACACAAGCTTTACATAATGAAAATCAATAAAGTTTGCAAAACTTAAAATCTTGTATTTACTTAAAATGCGGCAATGAAGGAACCTTGTTTGCTTTTTGTCCAAGATTTTCAAGGATTGTAAAGACACTCTATGGATTTAATTACAGTCTGGTTGGCCTGGGACCAGCAGCCAAACACTAAACTATATTTAGTGTTTATGGTATGGTGAGCTTCTTCCCACAAACATCAAGGTGTTAGCATTGTCACTGTGAGTATGCCGCAGGCTGACGTTAGCAGTTAGCTCAAAGCACAGTTGTGCCTAAGTCCGGCCTCACAGAGCCGCTAGCTTGGCTGTAGACTGTTATTCCTATCTCTCTCTCTCTCTCAGAGCCACACATGTTGGATCAGAGCCAAAATGAAATTCAAACCCGTGCTGTTTTATTGCCTAAATACTTCACTTCTCAGTTTTGTCAGGGATGAAGAGCTGGTAAGTCAGTCATGTCTAAAGAGGCATTATGCAGTGACATTTGCTTGACATTAGCGTCTTTGCCCTGACATTAGCCCTTCTCTCCGACCAGGGAAATGACACATAAAATTACACATTAATAACTGGTGGTCCTTTCCATAGGGATTGGCTATGATTTTTTCTTTGGAATTGTAAAAATATTTCCTTACTAATGCTGAAATATATAATTTATCATTAATCAGTCGTTTTTAAAATAAATATTACAAATACCCCATTACATGCAAATATATTTACAGTTTATTATTATCCAAGTTATTTAAGTATACCATTTATTCTACAGGTGGGCAGAACAATCTCAAATGTGAAATATTTATTTGTTTATCTGAGTTATTTTTTGTGTGAATTCAGTTGTAAAAGATTAATTACTACAGGTCAGTTACACACTTTTGTGTTTGCTTATAGATGGTATTTGAACAATAAAAACTATTTACCTTTAGCAAAGATCTTCATGTTGGATATGTTCACTGGCACATGTTCCTCATATGTGTGTGTGTTTGAGAGTGTGTGAGGATGCACGCGAATGCAATTGCATAACTGAACAATGCCAAATCCCATTCAATGAATACAGATCAGTTTAGTTCATTACTCAAACACATGATTAATAAAGCCACATCTCTTCAGGCTATTATAACCACTCTGCACACTCACAGTAGAGTGTTCATTTTGCTTCAGTGCTGAATAAGTAAATAAGTGCGGGTGGTGTGGGTTTCTATTTTTAGTGCAGCCCCCCAATCCCTCTCTCTACTTAATTTGCTGCTGTGTTTTAGGAAATGAGCCCGTGGTGTGTGAACAATGTAATGACCCTCTCTGCTGTGAGCCACATTTATGAGTCACACCCCCTCAGGCAGCTATTCGCTCTCTGTAATATGCACACACACACACACACCCACACACCCACACACATGCCCAAACACTCACGCACGCACACGCACAACAAAATCACCCTCAAACAACCCACCATCCGATGTGCATGGTGCTAAATTAAAGCAAAAACCCACAGCTTACATGGTTACACAACAGATATGGGTGATGGATCTTGCATCTCTGGTTCTCCAGTTTTCTTATTCCCCCAGGTAACGGACCATATTATACAATGACATGTTTAACATATTTCCAGTGCTGCTATAGGTGAACTTGACAGTAAAGAATATGTAAAATTCAACAGCAACCATCAAACTTTGGTGTCAGCATCTCAGAGTCAAACAGCAACAGCTTCTTTGTACAGTCACTTTTTTGCAACATCAATGTAGCCAATGTAAAATCCTACAGAAAGAAATCCACTGAAGTAGACGTGGGAAAGAGCCGCCACCTCAGTGTATTTCAGCCACTAGACTTGTCACTTTTTGAGTACTCCTGTAGATGTGCAGCAGCGTTCACAAGCTGCACTCAGTGACTCAAAGGATTAGTGAATAAATACGTTTTTCAGCATAAAAAATGATTTTTGTTAACTTACTTTTATAAGAAGTAGGTTGAAATGAAAATAAAGAACATTGTCTTAACTTATTAATATATCAACTTTGAACAAATATTTTTCCTTCTCTTAACAGTAGAAAAATACAGAGAGTTAGTGGAACTTGCAAATCTGGTGACTTTCAACTGTGCATCATTTCAAAGCTAAGGATAAGCCTGAATTTGTGACTTGTTTTGCTGCCAGACTGCATCCACCACAAGAGACAGATGTTTGCATCATATGTCAATTTTATATCAAGTGGTTAGTAACTATTTCTGCTTTGCTTTATTCACAACAAATACTAACTGTATCAGCACACAGTGCATGAAATTGTTTTCACGCAGCACTAAACTTAATAGAAATAACATCTTGTCCGAAGCTAATCTTGCAATTGTAAAGTTGATAGAGCCGTGCTTTTATATGTTGTTTTTTTTATTGTTGTTGGTTTTGTTTCGCAGTAGCAGCCAAATGATGTTAATTGGCACTGGACTGATGTAGCATTAGTTGTAACACTGCAAAAGTAAGAGGAGAAGCTTCATTCTAATTTAAAGTTGGCACTGGGTCGATTGAGGTTTGGTTAGAAACAGCTGCGTCCGTGGGCTGTTTGACATTCATGAATGAACCTTTAACAAATTTAGGTCACTGAATATATTTTGGTTTAAAATCTGTGCAATGTTGATGTTTAAGGTTTAGTGCGTTAAAGTTGTTTTTGTGTGAGGTTAAAGTTGGTTAATTGAGCCGCAGCTAAAAAGAATATTCTGTGTCCAGGTACAATCTGCACAGAGGCGGGCCGGGAGCACCTGCTGCACTACATTTATTACTTTGCACTCAGTGTGCCGTGTTTTTTCATTATATTCTTTAACATGCATACAGAGGGAAGAGCTGGATCCAGTTCAGGGGAATGGTCCTTCAGAATCCATATTAATAATTTGAATATCTTGTAATTTTGTTTTATTTGAGGGCAACTTCCTGGTGAAAGTCTGCAAATCAGAATCAGAATCAGGTTTATTGCCACGAAGTTTTCATATACAAGGAATTTGATAAATATTTGACTAGATGTGCTCATTTGAAGCACCTGAACACACTGTGATGTCAGACCATCCCATTTGGGAATGAGGAACATCAGGCTGGCCATTTTTATTTTTGTCCAATTATTGTTGGAAGTGAGCTTGTGAGCGCAGATGATGGTATAAAAATTGTTATGTGTTATTGTTATCTAATTATTTGAACATAAAGAATTCTTTAATAATCAGTTTGATCTTAAAAACTGGGATTGTTATGTGTTATTTATTCTGACTTAAGTGAAATACATTACTAACACTCAAAGAAATTTGCATGCACATTTCTGAGTAGGATGGAAGTAAAATAAAGAAGTTAGAATAGCTTAAATGATATAATTTGAACACTTAATATCGCCACAGCTTTTGAATTAATATTAAGTTGGTTCAATTTAATTAAGCTTTTAGAGGTCAAAGCGAATAATATTTGTTGTACTAAACTAATTGGGTTAATCTGACTATAAAAGACTCATAGGATTTACTCAATAATGCAAGAGTTGGAATTACTTAAAAATATGCAAGCAAATTGTTACCTTATTTTTTAAAGGTCGAGCCAGTGTATTCTTTTTAAGAGTGTGGTTGTCTGCTATCTGTCCATTGTCCACCTTTGACTGAAAGTGGCTCATTTTCACTTTGCCTCTCGTAGTGGTTAAAGGCCACTGTGGGAGATGATCGCAAACTGAAGTAGAAAGTGAGGCAGGTAATACGGCAGTAAAAGAAAATGACAACATTACACTTTAGGGGCTCAACATCATAAACTGAGTATTTGTAAGTCTATCTGACAAGGATGTTTCACCTGTAGGATCACAGGTGATCTACAAATTTACACGACTTCTTTCCTCTGCCATGCTGCATATTTGAAAATGAAGAACATTTCTCTGCCTCAATCGCTCTTCTGTAATTGACTTCAGCTTCCTGAACTCAGTGCTGAAAAATTAGCCCAAATGAACCATCAACGAGGGGATGTAAAAATCTATTAAGGAGATTAAATATTAGCTGTGGGCGATAATGGCTACATGTTTATATGAAGTAGTAGAGGATAAAACACAACAGAATATATTAGAGGAGCAAAGAGAAAAGTTCTATTCTGTTCTATTCTGTGCTGTTCTATTCTATTCTATTCTGTTCTATTCTATTCAGTTCTATTCTATTCTGTTCTATTCTATTCAGTTCTGCTCTGTTCTGTTTTATTCTGTTCTGTTCTATTCTTTTCTATTCTATTCTGTTCTATTCTATTCAGTTCTATTCAGTTCTGTTCTATTCTATTCTATTCTGTTCTATTCTATTCAGTTCTATTCTATTCTATTCTGTTCTATTCTGTTCTGTTCTATTCTATTCTATTCTGTTCTATTCTATTCTGTTCTATTCTATTCTATTCTGTTCTATTCTATTCTGTTCTGTTCTGTTCTATTCTATTCTATTCTGTTCTGGTTTATTCTGTTCTGTTCTATTCTTTTCTATTCTATTCTGTTCTATTCTAGTTCTGTTCTATTCTATTCAGTTCTGTTCTATTCTATTCTGTTCTATTCTATTCTGTTCTGTTCTGTTTTATTCGGTTCTGTTCTATTCTGTTCTGTTCTGTTTTATTCGGTTCTGTTCTGTTCTGTTCTGTTCTATTCTATTCTGTTCTATTCTATTCTATTCTGTTCTGTTCTGTTCAGTTCTACCTCTGTTCTAATCCTGCGTATAGACCAAAGAATAGTTTGAATGTGCAGTAGCACTTTGTGGATCAGATTAGTAATGATTATAACTAATAATAATTAGAGCTGTGTTTTGTCTTTGACTCAGAATGTACCTGTCTGTGTGAGTTGAGCCACATTAACTCTTAAATGTAACAGTGTTGTTCTATCACTGTTACCATATTATCATGTTAACGTGTAAATCCAAATATTCATTCTTTTTTCTTATGTTCTCAACATGGGAACAGAGTTCATCACCTTGTTTTTTTTCCGTAGTACGCCCTAGTTGCTTGACTCTGCCTCGTCTGGCTTTCATCCCTACCTTCCCCTCTCTCTGTCTCCAGGAGCGTTTGCTGTTATCCTTACTGCCGGCTCACATAGCCAGGGTGATGAAAGCCGAGATCATCCAGAGGCTGCAGGGGCCCAACTTTGGTCGAACTGAGAGCACCAACAACTTCCACAACCTCTATGTGCAGCGGCACACCAATGTCAGGTGAGGGTCCTTCTCCTTTATCTGTGCCACCACATAATAAAGGTTATTATTTTCTGCTCTCATATCAGCACTTGATTGCTCCCATACCATCTTGTCCTCCCCCTCGTCACTGATCATCCCTCCCCTCTCTACCTTCTCTCTCATTTGGATTGCTGCTAAACTCTGTGCTCCTCCCATCCTCTATCATCTCCCTTTATTTCCTCCTCTCCTCTCCCCTCCTTTTGCACCATCTTCTCTACTCCCCATCTTCGTATCCCTTTCCATTGCCATGGCGAAATTCAATTCAGAGTTAATCCACATCCATTGTGCTCTGAGGTCACTTTGCCAAATGAAGAGGAGCCTATGTCCTCTGCTCTCGATGACATCCTCCTCTTCAAAGACACAAATCCAGGCTAACCATAAGAACCTCTCCATAGAATGTCCTCTAAAATCCAGTTTTCCATCATGCTGGAGCTTCGCAGATGAAACAGTATCGCTGTGTCCTTTTTAAGCGGGCCTCAGGTGTGTGTGTGTGTGTGTGTGGGTGTGGGTGGGTGGGTGGGTGCTCATGTTGATCTGCCTATTATCCTTCCAATAATAACAAATTCTCACATGGTCTAGCTCACAGTGAAGAGGGCAATCTCTCCAGAACAAAGAACTGACACCCAAGGACAGGTGGCATTGTGATTCTGCTGGGATCCTCCTACACTAGACTAGTTTGTGGAGAGCCGAACACCAGCCACTGCCTCCACTCTCCTGTCTGCAGCTGTAATAATTGGTTGTTGGTGTTGAGAAACAGGTTATATTGTGTGTTTTTATGCTTATTGAAATATCATTCCTTCTCTTTGGGAAACAGTCAGACACTCGTAGAGGTTTTGCAGATTTTTCACACAATGTATGAAGTGCATAAGTCTGTTTCAAAACTTCCTTTTTTTAACAAATACATTGCCTAGCCTGTACATTTAGCAAAACATTGCCACATTTTTTAATATTCAGGAAGCGTTTTTGCAATTGTCATGTTTCCTTTTTGCGTATTTTAATGTAATTTGAAAAAATATACAATGTAAATGTGAAATATTAATAGGAAAGGGAGAGACATACCAAAGTGATGAAATGGTCCAGATAGGTTAGCTATACTGGATATAGAAACCAGCACAATAATGTGTATTGCATTATTGATTTTTATTGCATTGGAAACCCTGAGCAGAAACAAATGTGTTTCTTCATTCAGACCTGTTAGATTTGTAGTTCTTCATGAATGTTTCATGAATCCAAAGGCTTCTTGTGTCATAAAATGTTTACTCTGTTGCCCCCAACATGTTGTCACCACCATGGCTCTGTATTCATGTTATTCTACTAATAAAAATGTCCCCCAAGGGTGAAACACTTCATGCCTCTCCTCATAAAAGATCATAAAACCAAAAATTAAGTATGCAATATAAATTAATGTGTCATTTGTTGTTTTTCTTGTTTTCTGCAGCATTCTGTATGCCGACATCGTGGGCTTCACCAGGCTGGCCAGTGACTGCTCTCCAGGTGAACTCGTGCATATGCTGAATGAACTGTTCGGCAAGTTTGACCAGATCGCAAAGGTAATTCAAAACAAGCCCATCTCCATTTATATGTACAGATTTCATACACAAGGACTCTCTGTGTGCTTTAGATCAAAACAATCAGAGCAGAAATGGATGAAAAAGTAGAAAAGAAAAGGGCCCTAAAACACACATACGTACAACGTAAGAGGATGTTCATCTCTTTTCCAGTTCAGGGATGCCCATTCTCTCAGAATAAAAAATATATTGTGGATGTTGTCTTGTATTGGTTTGAGATATACTGTACTGTGCAGTGTTTGTGCTCCTCCCTATACTATATGTGATTTAGGTAGACAAAATATAGGAAACACTTTCCTGTGTAATGCAGTCCGATACGAGACAAGAGCGTGCCATTTAAACTACCTTAAACTAACTCATCCTTTATTTTCAGTTTAAGGTTTCATTAATTCAGGTTCCATTCAATGGATTTTGGATAAGTAAACCACTAATGACCGTGTAACCACGCAAAACATGCATCATTAATGCATCATATTGAAATTACAGTATGGCATTTTTAATCAAGAATTAATTTGGTTTTAATGGAGAAATTAAGGATGTTTAAGACTTAAATTAATGTGTTTTGGTTCACAAGTAGTGCTTTCAGCCAATGTTACCTGAAGTCTATAACAACCGACCTCATTTGAATAGTGTGCACGCAAGTTGGTTAATTATTATACAGAAAAAAATTGAGAAGAGAGAATAGAGTCTGTCTTGTGCTGTCAATCAGATGAAGCGCGGCCTTGAAATAAATGTTTTCTCTGTCCTGCGGCCGGTGTCGGCCTCCGTACCGTACCGTACCTTCCCAGAGCGCTGCGCTTGTTAACAGCTGCAGGTTGTAGCAGTGTGGGCTGGTCAGAGTGTATCTCGCGGTCTCATGGGTACTCTGCTATTCGGGTCTAAACAGTTGAGTCAGGCTCCCTCCGCTTTGTGTCCAGCAGCTCTGTCCTACTGCCTGACGAAGCTGCCGTTATATAAACCCGATCCGGCGATGAGCTGTTACGCATCCCACATGTGGAATAAGAGCTAATGTGTTATGTGTGTGTGGGTGTATGATTTTGGGCTTGATGGATGTGACTGTGTGTGTGTGTGTGTGTGTGTGTGTGAGGGTTGTGTGGAGGTGAGAAAGAGCATGAGAAACTACATTTTATAAATGAAATCGTCAACCCTTACCAAAGGTAGTGATTAAAAAAAATATTATGGAGCTTGATGATAAATGTACACTTTATCCCCATTTTCCATTCTTTACCTCTCTCTCTTTAAGGAAAATGAGTGTATGCGAATCAAGATCCTGGGAGATTGTTACTACTGTGTCTCTGGTCTGCCTGAGTCGCTGCCTCACCATGCCAGGAACTGCGTGAAGATGGGCTTGGATATGTGTGAGGCCATCAAGTAAAATACCAGATCTCTCTCTCTTTCTCTCTCTCTCTCTCTCTCTCTCTCACACACACACACACACGCGCACACGCACACACACACACACACACAAACGGAAACACAAACACAAACAAACACGCCTGTCAAACAGATTGAGCAGAAGGAATGCCAGACTTGATTTCAGCTCTGTTTGAACTCCAGAGTAAACACAATGTGAATTCAATATGATAAGCCTCCCAACTGAACAAATAAAAATTTCAAGCAAATGAAAAAATATTCCCTTTTAGCCCTGCTTGAACACACACACATTAGTTTTATAGACCAATATGTTTGCTTGCCGGCACTGACCTTTAATCACAGTCAGATTAAAGATGCCATTCGGTGTCGTCCACCTCTGACATGATGAAGGAGAGTCTGTATTTTAGTGCTGTTGTGGAGGATTTTCTACCCTGACTAGAATTAAATTCTGGAGGCACTGGCAATGGCAGTCTATAAATGGCTAAAAAAGAGACAATATTATACATACTCATTTTTAAAAATAGTTCCAGCACGTAACTCCCCATAACACCACAAATTGTCATTCTTATATCTCAGTTTGTGTACTGATAAATAAATGAGATATGTGTTCATTGTAATGGGAAATAAGATACAAGATGATACATCTCAAGGGGTTTATCCTGATACAATAAATTTGACTAATTAAAAAGCTTCCAGTTTATATGCTAAGCTAGGCTAACCGCATCCCAACTCCAGCTCTGTGCTCAACTTTGCGATCGATATTAGTCTTCTCATCTTACTCTCGGAAAGAAAGCGTACAAGCACATTTTCAAAATGATGAACGACTCCTTTAAACGTTAATTCCTCTGCTCTGTGCTCTCCACAGGAAGGTCCGAGATGCTACTGGAGTCGATATCAACATGCGCGTTGGTGTTCATTCTGGCAATGTCCTGTGTGGTGTGATTGGCCTCCGGAAGTGGCAGTATGATGTGTGGTCGCATGACGTGACGCTAGCTAATCATATGGAGGCTGGAGGTGTGCCAGGGTAAGATATAACCAATGCTTCCAAATAAGGGGTGTTTCACTTGATCTCACTGCTGCTGCTTTGCAGATCTTTGTAATTATTGTGTGGTTGGCAAACTAGAGGGATATACCTGCAAGGTTGCCAGTTTTAGTTTGTAAACCAGACAGGAAGCTATGCTTGGGGATTTGACTAACACTTCCTGCTCTCTCAGTGATTAATGTTGAGTTGCACTTTAGCAAGTCAGTTAATTCCCATCTGCTCCTCTGCAGTTCCATGTGGCCTAAAGTAGAAGTGAGTAAGTCCCAGTGGCCAGCAGTTCCAAAGAATCATTATCTTGAGTGTCAGTGGAGAGTTAGTGTCTCAAGGAGGCTGTAATAGAGGCTATTTCACACTTAAAAGAATAACACTCAATACTTGCTTTTTTGCTCTTTTCATGTTTTGGAAAATAGTCAGATTGAAAAAATGTATTCATATCAGTATCAGTGTTCTAAAATCAATGTTGGCTGAACCCCAGTAAACCACCCCCTTAAAACCAAATATGAACAACATATTGATGTGTTGCAGCAGCACCAAGAACAAGCACAATAAACACTCAAGTGTACTGTAAGAATAACTTCTTCCTTGCCCCATACCTAACTTGTTTTACATCAGGAAAAGAGCGTGTTTACAGACTGACATGGAACATGGGATATGTCTGTTCTAATTCTCCCCCGTTAGTCAATTATAGCCACCTCATTTGACCAATCAGCTCTTCATTTTTTTGTGGCCATTATGTCTGCCATCCTAGCACGGTAACAAGCATGGGAAAATTGGCTGGTAGTTGTGTGTATGCTCCACTGAAAATAAGCTCTCCGGTGCCACCACACTGTCTCGCTGGGCTGCTAATGGTTTGTCTCCTCTTATGCCTGCTGAAAGGTATCTGACAAATATGCCCGCTGAAAAAAACATATTCCCATCTCCATCCCTCTCTGTTTGCAAGGGTAACAAACAACACTGGAAAGGGAGAATTGCAGGTCAGAGTTATAAAGCTGGGAAGTAAATAACATGTTTGATAGAGCTGTTAATGGCGCAATGACGCAAGCTCTTAACCTCTCATCATCTGTCCTCTTATCCTTTCCTGACTCATCTCCAGGAGGGTCCACATCTCTTCAGTGACGCTGGAGCATTTGAAAGGCTCATATAAGGTGGAGCCTGGAGACGGACAGGGCCGAGACTCCTACCTGAAGGAACATGGAGTGGTCACCTTCCTGGTCATCAACCCCAAGGTCAGATACTATCACTTACATGGTTTTATACATTCACCTACAGTCAGAGAGCACCATTGAAAAGGTTACTCTAACACAAGAAAAGGCAGAGGATGTGGGCGATTGTCACTTAGAGGGTTAATACAAATAGTGTTTCTTAGGCTTTCTTCTATATGGATGTTGGTTGGTCAGTCGGTCGGTCAGTCCACCACTTTGATCCAGACTGAAATATCTCAGCAGCTTTTTGATGGATTGTCACGACATTTAGTACAGACCTCAGACAAAGAAGCCGACTGACTTTTTGTGATCCCCTGAATTTTCATCCAGCGCCGCCATGAGTTTGACATTTATTGTTTTGAATGAAATACAACTGTTATCGGATGGATTGCAAAGAAATATTCATGTCCCCCTAAGAATGAACTGTAGCAACTTTGTGGTGGCACATTTTGAAAGCTGAGATATAATAATAATAATAATAAATAATAATAATAATCTTTATTGTCCACAATGTGGAAATTTGTTTTCAGCTTCACAGGCTGATTAAAAACACATCATAGTAAATTACAATACATATAATAATACAATAAATGACACAAACATGCACAGTACAGACAACAATAATGGACATGGTTCCAGGGTGAATGGTGTTTACAAATTTAGCAAAGTTATTGCATTTGGTATGAAAGACTTTTTGTAAATGTTCTTGGTTGCCGCAGCGGCTCTGTAGCGTCTTCCCGAGCGCAGTTTTATGAATTCTTTAAAAAGAGATGAACAGGATCAGACACAATTTGTTGGGCCTTTTGTTTCACCTGCGTTTTATATATACATCCCAGTTGTTTCTGCTCCTTCCCAATAATTTTACTGGCCATGTTTGTAATTCTGGACAGTCTATTTTTGTTCTTAGCCCCCAGATGCCATTTAGCATATAGAGGATGAACAAAATAGCAGGAACATCTGACATTATAATGCATCACAGTGTAACAGCACTACAATAAATCCTAACGTAGCTGATAACGTTAACGATAACTTAAAGAGCTGTTTATTGACCCCCGACTCCTCTCCCTAACCCTGGAAAAAGCACCGCCATCACTTCACAGACAATATACTACAAATAACTGCTGTCCAAAGAAAACTGTGTATCTACAAATTTGATGATTTTGAATGTTTCAGATAAATTGAAGGTTCCTGAAGCGTGGCTTTATACTGTAGATTGAGAACTTTTTGAGCAAATAAACAGTTAAAAAATCCGGTGGA
Source organism: Oplegnathus fasciatus (assembly GCA_003416845.1). Classification (NCBI taxonomy): domain Eukaryota; kingdom Metazoa; phylum Chordata; class Actinopteri; order Centrarchiformes; family Oplegnathidae; genus Oplegnathus; species Oplegnathus fasciatus. The sequence goes on from NTHP01000334.1 coordinate 473,806, forward strand.
TTAGCTGGACACAGGGCTATTTTTCTTAGTTTATGAAAAGTTGATGTTGTGGAGATTCACAGGGCAGCAAAGATATTATGTATGTATCTTTTGGGTCATGACTTGGGTTTTCATGTAATTTATAGCAGATATAATGAGCCAGAATGCAAAAATATGAGGATCTATTTTCAGCACCGTGGGCCACTGCTCCACAAACCTTTCGATGTGCAGGTCAGGCTCACACAAAGAAATCCCACGCCACCTTTTCATCCTGCCAGCTGAACAATTCTGACAATGTCAAGTATAGGAAAATAATTTTAGTGTGTGGTAAACCAACAACAGTATGTTATCAAATAAACAACATCTCAGCAGGGGTTCAGTCAAGATTCTGTTTGAAGTGAAGTCCCTTTTCACTGCTTGAGGCATTGTGAGTGGCGTGAGACATAGTGCAACCCCTCCTGTCATACCAGGACATAAAGGGCTGGTTAAGGACATTTAAGAGATCTTCCTCTTCTGTGAACTTTCTGCAGAGAACATCTCTATATAGAATATGTTGTTGGCATCCAGTCTGTGCTCAGTGTTTTGGCAAATGAAAAAACGTGCTTAACAGTCCTCTGCCTTCCTAATCCCTCCATAACTTGGCTGAGATGCACCCACCACCTGAAATATCTGCAGTAAGACTTTCCTTCTTCCTCCTTCAGGCATCCTGTGTTCACTATCTTCTTGCTTCATAGACCTCAGGGTTCTCAGTGGCATCTCTTTTCTGAAAAAGAGGGCATTTATGCTCTCCAGTGCATGCTTTGAAAAAGTGACACAAAAAGCCCTGCCGTCTTTTCAGCATTGATTCCTCCAAATGTGGTCCATTGGCTCCAGATTTCATCTTCTCCAAAGAGCTTGACCAAGGATTGGTAGCTCTCACGTAGGTCATCACATCACTTCAAACGCTCTCCCAGTTCTCAGAGTGCAGATTCCCAACTCAGTAGCAGCATATGGCAGTTTATGTGTGAGCTTTGGACAGATAGAGGCAACAATGTATCATTTTATCACGCAGGAGTATCAGATGTTCAGTGAACTGAAACAAGAAAGTTCACCTAGCCTTCATAGAAGTTGCTAATTTAAATGGTCAAGCATGTTTAGTTCGATACTGTCCTGATTATAATCAGTCATTAAATTGAAGAAGTCATCTATCTGCTGACATCTTCTGTCCAACAAAAAAAAAACATATTTCGACACTCTTTATCAGTGGGCAACACTGCTGCTGAGTTGTTGCAAGCTGCGGTCCAGTTTTGAAGAAGTTCTTTTGGCAATCATACAAGTTGCATGTTATCAGCTGCCTTTTTAATAGCACTCTCTGTTCTCTGTAGTGTATTAGTGCATTTCATGAGAGACTGGCACTTACCATGTTTGCATATTTTTCATTTAACTTTTTTGTCTGATTTTCTAGTATTTAGTACCATGTATGAAAGCAGAGTAGCAACACTTGAGTAGAGAGACCTCATTTACTCTGGCTCCATGCAGCCCCACAGTAATTAACTAAACCACCATGCCGAACCCAAGCCTCTGGGTATTTAAATTGTGGAGAGTTGTCTTCTCACAACAAAACATTATGACCTTATAGGAGGTCTCTACAAAATATGACAACATACTACTCTGTCCTTTATTTACTGTAATGGAGATTTTTCGATATCCTATCAGATATTGGAAAAAGGCGGTGGGTGCTCTGTGACGTATTCAAGGAGCCTTAAATGGATCAAGGCCAAATATGGAGCATGGGTCGCAGGAGGTGTCATTTCCACTGTCATTGTCATTGATTGTCACTGTCAGAGCTGTTCAGCACACCCGCAGGAAATGAACACCGCCGTTATGGACAGTGTTTGCTTCAATTCTTATGGACTGTATGTGCCATGTTTGGTCGGTCACAATACATGTCTCTATCAGCAGCTGAATGAAATCACCAGAGGAATGGAACAAGGAACATCATCTGACAAATATTCCACTCCATTTTGCCATAAACGTTGGAAAAAAGGAAAACAAACTTTCTCTTTCACTGCTGCATGGCTTTATGCAGGGCGATGTTTCTGTCAGCAGTAAAGTGGTGTGGTGTTTGTCAGAGAGAAGCACTCAGCACACATGCCAAAATAAAAGGAGAGCTGCATCATTCTCTAAAAGTGTTTTAAGTAGCTCAAAACATTGACAGGCAGGTCACAGATGTCAAAAGCTGTCAATTGACCAGCGTTCCCAAAGTACCTAGTCCTTTTTACTTTACACCCACCGAGTGCGTGCATGAGCTACTGTTCAGCTTGGTCAGTAATAAAGGTTTGTGCATGTAATGTTTGCAGTAAGTTATGTACACCAGCCTTTAAATGTTCTAAATGTAACTCATGTGGTATTCTACTCCAAAAGATCATTTTAAAAATGTTGCTGTGAGGTTGACTTTTTTGGACAACTATACTTTTGGGGACATACATTGCAGGACATAATATTTTGTAGAAAAATTCAAACTCAAACTGTGAGATATTGACATTGTGCATGGTGAATTATTCTCTTTCTTAATCTCAATGGGTATCACTTGCATGGCATTCATTAACTAAACATATTTTAAAAGCGTTCACAGTGAACGTCTCAGATTGTTCAGGTATCAACATGAGTTACAAAAGTGACAAGCGAGATTATGTAATTTTTGAAAAAAAAAAAGCTCAGTCTTCGTCTTACAAATGAAAAATTGGAATTCATAAGCAATAAAACGCATGCTTTCTCAATTCAATACACTCAGAAGTTTTGCTGCTGAAACCTTAATTGGTCTGGTATGACCAGTAGCTTATGTTAGCTAATGTTTGCAAACTTTAGATAGATTTAGGTATAATGGACATTACGGAGTCAGTTCGCTCTTGATGACTACCATATCACATAATTTCCTGTTGTTTTTCTCAGACTGAGAGGCACAGCCCTCTGTTGGGTTTGCGCTCTCGTCCCTCTCTGGACGGTGGGAAGATGAGGGCGTCTGTCAGAATGACCCGATACCTGGAGTCCTGGGGCGCTGCCAAGCCCTTCGCCAACCTCCACCATCGAGACAGCATGACCACAGACAACGGCAAGATCAACACAACTGTAAGTGCAATGCAGCGCTCTCTGTCTGTACACACACACACACACACATACGCACACAGATGCAGATATCAGTCTGATTCCTGTTTCAGGACGTTCCAATGGGGCAGTACCACTTCCAGAGACGAGAGAGGTGAGCCAGGAGCAATACTGCGTTTATAATCATGACACATGTAATCACTCTCTCTTCACAACATTTCATCACTTTTATTCTGTGTCCATGTTTAAATCTGTCCTCCTGTCCCTTCAATCCCAGGTCCAAATCTCAAAGGAGGAGGTTTGAGGAGGAACTCAATGAGCGAATGATTCGCACCATCGACGGCATCAACTCGCAAAAGTAAGCATCATCATGTTTGCTGCACGTCCTATTTCTGCATCACTCTTCACAATCACAGGCCATACACACACTCAGTACTAAGTAGTAGAAACATCAAGTCAGCATCTACACTCATCAAACATCTTCCCTGATTATGGTGCTGTAGTTATTATATACTGAACCATAATGACTCACAGAAACCTCTCAATTGATCAAATCAGTCAGTCAAAGAACATAATGTGGTTCAATGTGTGTTTTTAGGGCAAAAGTGCCACAGATACATGTAGCCCAAAACCCATTTATTTTATCTTGTTTTATAGATGTGACAATGCAATTTTAATGATTAACAAAATGAGTCTGTAAATTACAGTTAATCCCTGTGTAGTCTTTGTTAATTTATAATGCATTTTACATAAGAAATAGCAACAATACTGAGATCATTTCCAAGTGCACAGTATTTTCAATGCAATTTACCCATAAAGAGTTACAGTGAGCATATTATCATCTATTATGTTGTTCATGAAACAAGAAAAAGCTCTCTGGCTTTGTTCACTGTGTTTGCACATTTCATAAAATCTTTAAAATTGTAATAAGTAGAAGTAATAAAGACCAAAAACGGTAATGTTCGTTGTCAGTTCATACATTAGTATTTGGCTCATTACAGCACCATGAAGAGTTCTGTGTATTGTCTGAATCTGTCTGTTTCACTTGTGTCTCCAGACAGTGGCTGAAGTCTGAGGACATCCAGAGGATCTCATTGTTCTTTCACAACAAAGCTCTGGAGAAAGAGGTAGGCGAATGCATACAAAACGCCAGCCAGCATTGTTCACTGGGGCAACAAATCAATGAAATTGTGTAGTTGTCAGTGAAATAGAAGTCATTAAGGAGGCTGTACAACCTTATAGGACACAGATAGTCCACTATATATTCCATGCTACAACTTTGTCCTCAAATTCTTATATTCTTCTCATTGTATATATAGATTGTCTTTTTTCTTCATACTTGTCTGTTTTGCTGCTGCTACGTTACAGATCCTCATAATGTTGTTCCCAATTTTCCAATTTTTTTGCCTTATCTTCTCTCAACAGTACAGATCCACAACATTACCAGCCTTCAAGTACTATGTCACCTGCGCCTGCCTCATATTCTGCTGTATATTCATAGTGCAGGTCCTCGTCTTGCCCAAGTAAGTCTGCAGCACTTCACAGGATTTACACTGCACAGTCCCCCGTAGCATCAGCAAACTCCAGCTGTGGCAGCGAGTTGATGTGAAAAAGCCATTTGACGCCAGCTGTCTCATCAACAGGACCACGCTGAAATGAAAGAGGCAGGGAAGCAAGAGGCAGAATGCTAAAAAGCAGATCGAGATGAAAGGGCACCATGTCTGGTAGTGATTATAGATCAGGTGAATCAAAGTGTGTCGTCTCTTTAATGGCGAGGAGAGAAATTCACGGTCATGCTAATTTACTGCCTCTGGGAGCCAAAGGTGTAATTCAGCATCTAAGAGGCCATTGATTGTCTAATTCACCTCTCTCTCTCACTCTCTTTATCTTTGCTCTGTGTCGCAGCATCGCGCCACACATTTAGACATGACATCATCCATTTTATGGCAGGGATCCTTAAATCAGCCATACTGTGTTCCTCCTTAGAAACAGGAACATAACTGCATTATGAAGCACAGACAGTATGCTACTGTACAATCCATGGTTATGCTTACTCAGTGTAAATGGATTGCAGGTCTGAGGTAGAATACATTAGGACCTTCATTACATTTATTGCCCTGGATGGCACTGCAGAGGGCCGAGAGGTGCCAAGAGGGTTTAGAGTAATGTGTGTGTGTGTGTGTGTGTCTGTATGTGTGTTGCAGAACTGCTGTGCTGGGGATCTCCTTTGGCCTGGCATTCCTGCTGTTGGCTTTGATCCTCCTCCTTTGCTTCGCTGGTCACATTCTGGTGGGTTTGCATGGATTTATCAGTGAATACACACATACGCACACACACACACACACACACGCTTACTTAAAGGTGATATTGATAACATTCAGCCCACACCCCCCTCCCTCGTTCCATATCATTCACATTACAACACTGCTGTTGCTCAAAGTACAGACCGAATCAAGTAGTTGCCAGTTGCACAACCTGCATATTTCATGGTAGAGTGGAGTGAGAGTCAGACAGACTCAGTCATGTCAAGTGATGAATCTTTCGTGGTAGAGTAATGAATTCATTTTGAACTAGTAGTGCTTATGTGCATTTATTTCGTGCACGTTGATCTGACGAGACAGTGTTGGTGTAGCTTCCCAGTTAGCTAACGAAACCTTAGCTTTAGCTTACCGGTCAAAAAGAAAAGTGGCCACCTCGGCAGCCAATTCCAACGAGCAAAAGCTGAACCAATGTTCACCCTGGTCTTGCTCCTCCTTTTGTCGCTGAGCACTTGGGATTGGTACCGGAGTGAAGCTGGACGCTTACCGTCAAACTTTCCGTTTCCAAACTTTCTGTTTTTTCCACACTAACTGGCAACTACTGAGACTCTTGACCGCTGACAACACAGAGATACCATGTGATACCAACGGCATTATACTACCTCGTTAGAAACAGGAACCAAATGTCAGACTTCTCACACAGAGATAAACAAAACATTCATTTTGGACCCGTCAATGTTTTTAAAATGATTAATTCACAATCACAATATTTTTTTAGGAAAAGCCACACTTTGATTCCGCACCTTTCTAAAAGCTGTGGATGTTTTGTTTTTTTTTAATTATTCGTCTACATAAAAATGTTATCAATAACTCCTTTAACTCGCTTTTGTTACAAAATTACATAGACTTACATTCATTTTCTGGAGAAATACCCTAACCTTAACCATAACCACTACTTGCCTAACCTTAACCCTAACCTTAACCACTGACCCAAAAATCAGCTTTTTCCGAATTGGGAACACAGCTTTTGTCCCCAGTTGGACAAGCTGTCCCCAGTTAACTGGTCTTGAGTCTGAAATGTCCCTGAAAGTACGATAAGTCAGACCCTCACACACACACACACACACACACACACACACATTCATGCACACACCCCTGCCAAATCTGTAAAATACCTTTCCTTTTTCTTTCTGTGTAGAAATTCTATGCGCACGTAGTCCAGTTGTCCTCTATATGCTGATGACACAGTCATTTTCCTACAGGTTGATGTCACTGACACAAAACGTTTCCTGTAGAATTGCCTGCAACTTAATTACTTATCCATCAAAATACACTGTATGTATTCCCATTCTGAAGACAATTGCCATCCAACGCTGACGTTGTCAAACAAAAAACATTACAGAAAATCACATATGTCTTGATATACAGTATGTCTGTTAGGTATATATGGATATGGAGCTATAAATGGTATATCTACTTTATCTGCTTTACTTTAAATATTCAAGTACACTATTTTATGCATCCTCTTCAAATCTTCCAATTCAGTCTCTCACATCTGTGGAAATCATGGGGCCAACAGTAAACAGCTCACAACATATCCTATCACAAGATAAAAAATTGACCTTTCATGGATGATTTGGCCTTTAACTTTTACTTTCAACTTTAAAACTACTGTGAAAAAGAAGCCCATCTAATCTTATATGGGTTTATTTATATTTCTATTTTGTTTTGTGTTCTCTGAATTTTGGCATTTGACTTTTTTTTTTCGATGCAGTAATTGTCTGTTTGAGATTTGGCTCCCATTTTTGATTGGTTGATAAAAGCCTGTGGCTTTTAGTATAAAGATGTGTTGTTTGCGAATTTGAGACCTCACAAGGGTTCGTGACCAAAATGTTTTCTTTCTTTCGCATAAATTAATTTTCCTACGCACCTGTCTGCAAGGTGTGCATTAGATAACACTGAGTTCAGCTTTAAACCTACAAAGAGAAAACAAGTTTTTAACTGAGTCATCCAGTAAACTGTATCATATCATGTTACTTACTGTTTAGCTATTTAAATAACAATGAAATGCATCGTTCTATATTTGTGAAATAGAGAGGGTATTTCGTTGTTAACTGTTGTAACTCTGTCAACTGCATCAGTTCTATCAGAGGTTATGTGAGCTGATCTACCTTTTATTCTCCTCTGTACAATAGCTCATCAATCAATTCACTGCTGCTGTTTGTTATCCAGCACAACTGGAGGGATGGGTGTTATTTACAAGCTACAGCTACCTGTCACAAGTGTTTTATGGACAATAAATGATTTCTCCCCTAAGGGTCCATTTTCCTCCTTCTTTCTTCTCAAGAGAGTGTCATCACCCAGTAAGTGGGTCACGTCTAATTAATGAGGGGTTATCAATAACCTTGGGTCTGCCCTGACCCAGATATCAGCTTTATACACTGAGAGACCATGTTTGATAGGTTTGTACTAACCATCAATTTAATAACATGTTCACAGTAAAAGCTGCTGTGGTCACTGGTGAAAGAGCACACAATTGACTAATGAGAGGCCTTGTCTAACATACTCTGCGTGTGTGTGTGCTTAAGCTCCATGTGCCGGTTGGGTCTGTGTAAGTTATTATTAATGCGGCATATTATAGTTAAAGAAGTGCTCTGTTCATCTGTGAAAGAGTACATTACACGGCTATTTTGATCACACGCATTTCTTGGAAAATGTCTTTTCAAGTCAAATGAGCTTAGCTGTTGGTAAGGAGGAAGGTCCACCGCAACCACCAGACAGAAAATCTGTTGGACTTCAAGAGAGATGCAAAACATACACTGCTGCTGTTTAACGAGAATCAGAGGGGAATATCTGCATTTTATGCCTCGTGAATCCTCGCTCGTTTTGTCAAACACGTGTTAAATGTTAGTTTTTGTACATTCTAAATAGTACTACACTCGCAAAACCAAGGACTCAATCCAAGTGTTAGAGCCCTGTTAGAGCTCACACTGAAGTATGAGCATACTGTCCTGAAAGGTGAGAAACAAGAGAAAACTGTCACGCCAATATATACTTGAAAATAATTTGAAATAGGAGCAGGAGGAGACACAGTATCCAGGATTGCACTCTAAAAAAAAGGAAGATGTATTTTCAATCAGTTTTCAAGAGATTTCACTATGAGTTGTATCATCTTTTTTCTTTGGGTCTATCCACTGCTTCTTCCTGTTCTAATCGTTCCCTCTGTTTCTTTGCATCCTCAGCAGGGAAGGAAGGGGTCCTTCTGCTCTCTAACCTGGTTCCCCACTTCCTCCCGCATCATCGTCACCAATTATCCCTGGCTGCGATTGGTCCTCACTATGACGACCACTGCTCTCATACTGGTGATGGCCGTCTTTAATATGGTGAGAAGCCGGTTACAGGTTAAGATGTTGTGGGTGTGGTTGGTCCACTGATGTATTAGGTGACTGTGGAACAGTCTGTGTCACTGCAACAGTGGAAATGATGTGATTTTTTTATTATTTGGTGTGATTTAGGTCATACTGGGGAGGAAAGTGCAACTATTAAGATAATGCAGCAGGCGAAAAAGAGCCAACAATATCTAGTGCTTGTTAGGTATTCTGTTACAATACCCAAACAGTAATATATTCAGACTATATTTAGAGTATATTCTCACAGGTGCTCTGTCATCAACATTATTTAGGTCACATTTGTTGCCTATTTCCTACTGTTTGTCAGCCGTCTTTACATAATGACATTGTGAGTAGTTAATGTGTTGGCCTGTTGATGTGCATGAGCAGGGATTCACATGCATGGACTGGATAACATGTATGAAAGGCCAGAACACCAGACCTCTATGAACAATCCATTTGGCCAACATCAAACAGGACAGCTGATTGCCACAGGCTGAACATACAAGCCACCAGGAAATGTTTTACATTTGAATCCCATTTTTTTTTACATTCCTAATACATCTAACTCTACCATGGTTACAGATTATATTATAAAGACTATCCTTTAATTGATGTGGCTTATAGCTGCTGTGCTCTGCTGCCTGGTGATGCACACAGGAGGAAGTGTGCACATTCTTGTTTGAAAAGCTCATTATTGGCTCATTTAAAAAAAAGAAGGGAAGTAGTGTTTCAAGTGGCTTATTCAGTGTTCTGAATACTTGTGTCCTCTTATAACTCAACCCTGCTGAAAGGATAAAATGAGTGTATGGTGCCTTATACAGCAGGTTGAGTGTTACTAAACTCAACTTGTCTTCTGAGCAAATCTTTACACTGCAAACGTAATGTCAGTCAATTCTGGCTGCTGAGAAAATGAAGCAACGGGTCAAACTTTTTGCCCTCCATCCTTTCTGTTTTGTTTGTTAGTTCTTCGTGGAGGATCCTGGAGGATCCACGGAGGACGTCCTGACAACTACTCCACCTGAAGTCCTGATATCTACTCCACATGTGAATCGAACTAATGACAGCCTGTTGGACTACCAGGAAGATAACACAGGAAAAAAGTTTTATCTGCCAGTAAGTACAATAGGGCGAGGTCAGAAACATACGCTGTAAAGAAGGTGAATATGTCAAAGTCAAATTACTGACCACCACCATCTAAAACACAGCTTAAATGAGTTGACGGTTCTAAAACATCTAAAAGTGCAAAATTTGAAATTTGTGCTTATACTAATTGACCTTTTTTACAGTAAATACCCTAACATTCAGGGATTTTTTTTTTTTAACTTTAAATAGACATATTGTGCTCGCATGTTGGTGTGAACTTGAAGCCCGCTGCCAGGCATGTACTGAAGCCACGTCTCTCATTGTTCACTTTTACACAGCTGTGTCTCTTTACCATCTCCAACTCAAAGAGACAGCCATGTCAATATTTTCCAGTTTCACAAGGAAAACGTTTGTATACCCATTTCAGATCTGTTTAGCTGATGAAAGTTTATGCAAAAAAAGAAATCAGCCCTGGCCTTGCAAGGCGAATGCTGAGCCGACCAGTTGGGACTCCTCTATGTCATGAAACGCCCCCTAATCAGAGGTGGGCGGCTCCACCTCCCCCAGCCTGCACCTGAGTGGGAGTCTGAGAAGTCCACTCATTTTCAAATATATGTTGATTGAGACTCATCATCATAATTACACAACTTTACAACTTATTCCAACGTTTGCTAACATTAGCCTTCTCAGAGATTCACTGATTATAGTGGAAGCATAGCGCAGCAGCCGCTCTGCATTGCGTGTTCAGCCTGTCAGCTCCAAGAGCTCCAGCTTCGGGTATCGAATTGATACGGCTTGGCTCGGGACCACCATGGTCCTCCACCGCACTAATGTTCGCTTCAGGGGATTCTGGAGCCCTCTCTGCACGTGTCTCTGTTTTTCTCTGGCCAAGGGATGTCACTGAGCAACTCCTGCCTCACACATCAACTGCCCCCCTCTCAGCCCCATGCCCACTTTTTAGCATTTTTCAAACTTATGCAGTGGGTGGAGTTAGGCTCAGACCTGGGGGTGAAGTTACACTTCATTAAGCATGAAGGCCTTACAGAATCAGTGTCATTCTTTGGTATTACATAAACAAAATGTGTTTGTTGTCTAAGAATATTGACATATCTCATCTCAGTATGCAACTCCAGTTCTGCTCTTACTTGCTAACTATACAGTGTGTTGGCTGACTCACCACTGTGAGAGCAGCACATTTACTGAGAGCTTGTTACACTGAACAAATAAAGCTACATTTCCATCTTTTCTCTTGGCTTGATACAGGCGTTTCTCACAAAAGAGCATTCACGTCAGGGTTAGCTATCGCTGAGGTCACACACACTTCAAGTTTCTTACTCTCTTTCTGTCTCCAGTACTTCATCTACTGCTGCATACTGGGCCTGGTGTCGTGCTCAGTGTTCCTGAGGATCAACTATGAGCTGAAGATGGTGGTGATGCTGGTTGCCGTGGTGATCTACAACATCATCATCCTCCAGACACACGCCTCCCTGCTGGATGGATTTAGCAAAGCGCCGTACCCCACCGATACACTGGATAGGTACCTGCACACTGTACACACACACACACACACTCTCTTCTCTCTACTTTAGGCAGTAATGAAACAATTATTAGGCCCACTTAAGGTCAGTGCTATCTGTTTGAAACCCTCCACCCCCCTCTGACCCTGCAGTCTGCTTGCATCAGTTGAGCAGAGCCTATTAAAATGACAAATGAGAATGGACCCTGGTCTTGAGGGAAAGAGAATTGCTGAGGTAGCAATATCCCATTTGACTGTCGATCAAGTGTAACCCCTGGAGAGGAGGATGATGAGTGGCAGAATGAGATACAGCAGTTTGTGTTGATGGAGCTGAATTCATTTTTCATATTTGACTGACAGCTGGAGTCTCACTGCTGAAAATATCCCATTATGCAAAAAGTTTTCAGAGCACTAAGAAAGACTGGTGAAGAAATCCTTTTTTTTTCTCCAACCCTCATATTCCTCTTTTTGTTTCTCTTTCTCACCTTGGCTTTATTAGGATGAAGAGTATATTGCTGTTTCCAAAGCACCGGGACATATAAATAAGAATACTTATGCAGTGCTAAATAAAAAGGAAATAGACCAGGACTGCCTAATAAGTCAATTTTGTTTCTTGACAAGCATCAATTTACACTTCATTACCCTGAAAGATATCTTGGCATGGCATTAAGTTGTATGTCTCGCAGCAGTTTGGTGAACTGACTTTATGTGGGTTCATCCTCGAATGCGCACCAGTAAAACGTTGATACATGCCACATATACTACATGATCCACTTGAACAGTGCAAAATTCATGAAAACAAATGGTCTTATAATCTTACAGGTATTAAAGGGGATTTGTTTCAACATCCTTTATAATTTAATGGCCAATTTACTGTACATCTACACCAATACACAGACACAAGTAACCATACAAAGTGATTTTTCATGTTTATGTCTATTTACAAATCATAATTTCTACACATTATTGCTGATTATTTTCCAAGGCATACCATCATTTTAGAATGTTTTTCCTAAAATCTAGGGGGACATTAATTAATTCTGTTTATTTAAATACAGTGCAGAGTAGCAGAGTTTGGCATCTATCCTAGTGAACATCAGGTCTGCTTCAATGTTGTCAAATATATGTGCCCTGCCTTTAAAATTAGTCGGTAATTTCCATACATTATTACCACACAATACAGTAACTGACATGAATAAAAGCAGATGTGATGTTCTCCTGAAGAGTCTAAGGTGATTTTCGTAATGTATTAAAATGAATTGAAATGAAAGGCTGGGAAATCAGATAGATGGCAGTAATGTAATGAGTACATGGGTAATAGTAAAAGGGTACAACATGTAAAAAACAGTATGTTTCTTTGACGATAAGGCTGTTGTTCTACATTTATTTTAGTCCAATAGAAAGACCAAAATCAACAGTGTGTTAGTCTGTCTCTTAATGCTGTACTTAATAGGACTTCCCTACCCTGTCTGTGGCTCTCAAACTCAATTATATGGAACCTCAAAGTGTTCAATATAAAGACTTATAAATAATCATATGAATAAACTGAGCACAAAATATAAATGAAACAATAATTTAAGAAATTATTAAAAGTCAACTGATTATTATGAAATGTTATTCCAACGTTCTTATTTTCATGATCGTTTTATAGGAGATTGTTTTTATTTCATAATAGATTTTTTTATTTTGAAATGCCCTTTTTCAAGAGCCCGTTTTTATTTCATAATACCATTTTTCTCCACTGACACTTCTACTTCTTGTCACTTTTTATTTCACGTCACATTTCATGACAGTAGTTTATTCTCACCTCACCTTTCAGCCAATCACATAATCTCTGTCGGAAGCTGGCAAGCTGTACAACTGCTGCCAGATTTAGCCAGTTGGCACCTGTTAGCTAGAGCAACAACAATGCCAAAGTAATTCTGAACCAACCAACTAGAAGCTGCTGCTGAACAACCAGTTCAAAAATACTGTAATTTGTAATTTTACATTTTTCTTTTTAACTTTAAAGAAGTTGAACAAAACCAACTGGCCAACAAAAATGAGGAATGAATAAATTAAATAATAAAAAATAAAGTTGCATATAACAAATCGGCCAAGTAATTATATCAGTGAAGGCAAAACAAAGATATCTTGTCGCCAGTAACTGACTGTCACCTGTGTGTGTATGGGGGAAGGGGAGGGGCGGAGGGAACAGGGTTGTGGACGGATCCTGCAACAGGACAAACAGCTATCATGCATTAAGGCGTTTTCGCTTTATTAAGCAGGTATAGTGGAGAGAGACAGGAGACATATAGGGAGCAAGCCCAAATAAGCAACTGCACTTCAGAAACAAGCCCAAAAAACCGCAACCACCAATATTTGTAAGCGACTTTACAGATAAACAAGCCCAAAGTCACTAATAGTAAGAGTTGCATGCATTCAAGAGTTGAGTGCATGTGATGGCTGAAAGGGAAGTAATAAAAAGTGACATTATGAAAAGTGACATTATGAAGTACAAAGTGGCATGAAATAAGAGTGTTATTGGGGAAAATGTCATTATTAAATAAAAACAGACTTTTGAAAAAGGCCAATTTGAAATGTCTAGACTGAAATAAAAATTGCATCCGATACAATTCTGTTATAATGAAAATGAATAATGAAATAACATTTCACAATAATGAGTTGAGTTTTAATAATTTCCTCAATTATTTCACAAATTGCTTTTTTTATTCATGTAATATTGAACACTTTGGGGTTCCATACAGTTATTCCTATTGAAGATGGGTCACAGTTCCATAAAACAGGTGGGCACTGTGATTTTACTCAAACTGGAGTAAATAGTGCATTACTGTAGCTGACCACAGTAACTATTTTACTGTAGCAGGACTATTGCAAGCCATGAATTGATACACATTTGATGCGCTAGTGAGTATTTATGGTACCAAGATAGTATATGTTGGACTGACTCAGATACTGACTGTGGGGGTTTTATGTGTTTTTGGACAACAGTGGAGTTCTGTGGCACAGAGGAATAAGCTATATAGGTCATTGGCTTCACAGACAATTTTAGTAGGATCAGTTCATTGTTGGTTTTGTTTTTTTCATCTGGTGATTACACAATATCACCAGACTTTGACACCAGACAATCAACAGTGTGATAATTGTATTTTCTCTCTCTCTGTCCAGACCAGGAGTGCTGAAGGATCTGAAGACGATGGGCTCCGTGTCTCTTTTCATCTTCTTCATCACCCTGCTGGTATTAGCCAGGCAGGTCAGTAGTCTTGTTAAACTGGCGACCACAATTACACAGCTAGACATCACTATGTAATAATGACATACTGTAGTTATAGCCGGTATTTTCAACGTAAGTTATCGCAGAATCTTGTTTTACTGAAGAATCTCTGCATGAGGAGAGATTTTTTCAAAAGACTTGATACCAGTGATTTGAAATGATCTTCACTCCTTTTTCCAAAACAAAAAATTGGAAGCAAGTGAATCTGCGTTTAAGGATTTGGCTCAAAGATCCTGGCCCACTGCCTCCATCTCCTCTGTGTCCACCATCCTCCCTTCATACAGTATGAGAGCTAAACTCAGCTGACACAGATTTGGTGTGCGTGTTTTATCTTTTTTGGAGTACCATCCATCAGCTCTGACCCCGAAGCAGATGTTCTGGACAGAAAGACTCCCCCCAGAGCCTCTGTACCCAAAACTGGGGCTCCCCTGAGAGCCACAGTTGGTCTAAACAGCTCCATGTGTTGCTCTCATTCTGGGTCACTGTCACCAGAAGGGAGGGGAGCATTTGTTTTGGAAACACAACTTTGCTGTGGTAAACTCTTTGTTGCTGTCATATCTTATTCCGGGCTGCGCTCTTATCAAGGTCTTTCAGGGGTAATTGGGTTTGTCTGTCCGGATGCTGCTTGGGTATAAATTTGTGCAGTAAAATGCTTCATCAATTATCATCAAAATAATTCTGGAAACAGGTCAAAAGGTGCTGAAAGTGGCGTCATCCGTCATCTCCCTTGACACAGAAGTACGTAAATCGACACCAGATATGAGGGCACAGGGCCCAGGAGAATCCATTTTACATGCTTTTAGTCTGCTATTAACAAATTTGCCTTGCAAAAAATTTCATCGTCAACCCTAATGAGCCCATTTCTAGCCATTTTGTCAGAGGGAGGAGAAAGCGGGTTAGGAGAACGAAGGCATCTGTAATTCATCCCTCAAGAACAGATGCGCGACGGAGCAAAGCTCATTTACAGGCTTGTTAGCTGGTTTCTCAGCGGCATCTGGAATGAGCTTCGCTTCTTCTGGCCTACTTTCTAGACTCCTGGAAGTACAGAGTTCCTCTCTTCACAAGAGAAGCAAGTGCTCAAACTGTACACACACATATGTATATATACACAGATGGTTCAGACTAACTATCCTTAGAGGGCTGGCAGCTAGTCTATATTTCTATTTCAGCCTCAGGCTATCAACACTATAGCACAAGATCTCAGCGCTGCCGTATGGGCCTACACTGTTGGAGCCTTCTAAATTGGCACCATATTTTAATCTCAAGGGGGAAAGTATTCAGTGCACACATACATCATCCAGACTGCTAACTACACACATGAAAATATTCCTCACAGGAGACTGAAAACACTCCCACACACATCCATACACACACAGTGTAGGGGCCAGCCCACAGGTAGCCTGGAGCTTTCACATATATACGAGCATGGTGTGTTCAGGGGACCCCGTCTGATGTGCAAACACACACTCCTGGGATGTTTTGACTCCGATAGATAGAGAACGCCCTTGAGCATTAGTAACCAAAACGTTTTTTTTTTTAAACTGCGGTGGCTATCTTTTATGCAAAACAGTGCTGCCCGCTTACTGTTTCCTTGAGCGATGAGAGCGGAGCTTCTCGCACTGTTTCATTGTCGTCTTATTGGGACATTAATTTTCTATGAATACCAAGCAAGCCCTTTAGTTTCAGTTGGTTATGTTTTCCCAGACATCCTGTACGGTTTCCATTTGTGGCAATGATTAGAAGAGAATGCAGGCAGCCTATCTCTAAGAAACACGCTCATGTCATGGACACATTTCTGTAGCTGGAGGACTGCTGTATAGGAGGCTGACTCAGATACATTTGTGGCTTCTCTAAAGCTAAATCAAATATCAGAATTTAACTGTGTTTTCGGTTCCTTCTCTTGATTTTGGTGTGTAGGTTTCTTCTGTGCCCTGCAGCTTGTGCCTTGTAGCCAGAGTGCTGGGTGTGAATGACGCAGGTGTCTCTTTACTCTGTGTCCTCCTGTAACAGAATGAATATTACTGTAGGTTGGACTTCCTGTGGAGGGACAAGTTCAAGCGGGAGTGTGAGGAGATCGAAACCATGGAGAACCTCAACCGGGTTCTGCTGGAGAACGTCTTACCCGCTCATGTCGCCGAACACTTCCTGGGACGCAACTGGAAAAACGAGGTGAATTCCCAAGAGAAGATGACAGTCTTGCTATATTCATGTTGAGTTGTGGTACCAATCTTTCATGTTTTATGTATATCTATAAGTTAAAGGAACAGTTCGACATTTTGGGAAACATGCTTATTTGCTTTCATAAAGATCATAATGCCTGTACAGTAAATATGTAGCTGGATCAGGGGGAAACAGCTAGCCAGTCTCTTGCGTCACCCTGAGGTTGCCAGGCAACCAGCAG
Source organism: Oplegnathus fasciatus (assembly GCA_003416845.1). Taxonomy (NCBI): domain Eukaryota; kingdom Metazoa; phylum Chordata; class Actinopteri; order Centrarchiformes; family Oplegnathidae; genus Oplegnathus; species Oplegnathus fasciatus. The sequence continues at coordinate 490,793 of NTHP01000334.1, forward strand.
TGCCTGGCTAAGAAACCGTCCAGCACATAACCCCCAGCAATTTGTCATTTTTCCACTTTGTTTTTTGTATTAGTCAAACAAACAAGATCAAACGTGTTTATTAGTGAGCTTTAGAGGTGTTGGTAGGTGGATTTTGCTACCTTTGGACAGAGCCAGGCTAGCTGTTTCCCCCTGTTTCCAGTCTTTGTGCTAAGCTAAGCTAACCGGCTGCTGGCAAGAAAACAAAGTAAGTGTGTTTCCCAAACTGTTCGTGTAAATATATGTGATTAAATCTACACTCTCTGAATGTGCTGTTAATTCACATCTTTTGTCAGCATATTCTTTTGTTTTTCTCAACTGTTACATGTTGTATGCATCATTTTGTTTCCTACTATAATTTAATAAACACATTTCCTTTTCATTTCCTTTGTTTCACTCTTCATGTTTTGCTGCCGTTGCATGCTGTCCCTGAATACATGCTGTGATTGATGTAGCCCACTTGCCTAACATACTTTCCATTCCTATATTCCTCCTGAATTTGTTCCGGTGCTGTACATTTTTGGTTGCACTCGGCACCCTCATTTACTCTATTCTTACATCTGTCTCACTCTCTGTCTTCCTATGATGAATGCTGTTACTATTTTGCTGCTGCGGTGACCCAGTGTCCCCGCAGAGATGATAGAAGTTTCATTTTATTTATTTAAAGAGTCGGTGTCGTTGTTCAGCGTTAGGTATTCAGCTCATAGATCTTCTTTCTGTGTTTGAGACTCATTGAAACCACAAACCATTCGTCTTTAACTACCCTTCGCCGGTGCTCGATCAATACAACACATCCAGCTGTTATCTTCTTCTTGCTTGTTATCAGGACCTTTATCATCAGTCATACGAATCGGTGTGTGTGATGTTCGCCTCCATCCCAGACTTCAAAGAGTTTTACACCGAGTCTGATGTCAATAAGGAAGGACTGGAGTGCCTCCGTCTTCTCAACGAGATCATAGCAGACTTTGATGAGGTAAACTCCTCTCACACTGATAATCCTCGCTGTCTGACGGTGTGAAAAAAATGTCCTGATGGTGAAGTATTAGGGGACGCAGGCAAATGTAGCAGTAATTGGCAGAGCTGGTGTTATTTCCTACTCCTGTGTATGTGATGTACTGTTTTCTTCATGTGGTCCTCAGCTGCTGTCCAAACCGAAGTTCAGCGGAGTGGAGAAGATAAAGACCATCGGTAGCACCTACATGGCTGCAACTGGACTCAATGTGACACCAGGACCAGAGTGCGCACAGGCACGCTTTTACACACTCACTCTCACACACGTGCACACACAGACATCGCATGCGAGTGGACATACAGGAACATCTACAGGGTGTTTCCTCCACATTAGATACAAAGTGACACACGCTCGTACTGTCCGGCTTTCATTAGAGCTCATATTTGACAATAGAGGACCAGGTAAAGAACAAGAGGCTCTTCACCCCATTTCAGAGTGTCAAAACACTTCTGGCAGCCTGAGCTCGTGTTCAATCAACTTGTCATTTTTCATTCATGGTCACAAAACAGGATGAGGCCTAAGCATCAAAGTATTTATCGCCGCTGAAGCTTTGTGTGGGTTTCTCCTTAAAATGTGCTACACATACAATTCAAGCATCAGTGATTCATTACTACACTCATTTGAATACATCAGCGTAGTCACTGGAAGCAAATGAGATCATCACTCAGCAATGTGGCAGCACATTGTTTTTAGAACAAAATCCCCCTGATTGGTAGGGAATCTGCTTAATTGAGCGTTCGCTAAACCCCACCCCCTTTAGTTGCTGTTGCTACGCCTGTCAAGCTTTCCATTCTCGCACGACACATAATGCAGTTTACATACATCAGATAACAGAGGCACATTTGCAACTCTAAATGAGTCATTTTTGTAGCAGTGGGTATTTGGTTTCACACAGAAGCAGGCTTCTCACTCTAGCCCTCCATCTTATTACTTGGAAAAGCAGCACAGGTTGGATTTTTGCTTTATTTTTCATAACATTCATAACAGTATGTTCCACTTTTATAAGAGGGAAGGTTTTTATGAGTTTGGAAACGTACTGCTCTCTCAGATCTCAAGTTTGACTGGGGTTGCTTGAGTGTAAATCAAATAAAGAGCACGACAAAATATAAAAAATAAAAAATATACCACCCTTTAAACTCTTTAAATGCTGAGTGTCGTTCTTTCTAGTGCCCTATGCACACCGTTTCAACATGTTAAGAAATCTAAAGCTTGACAGGTCTGTGAAGGCCTATTACGGTTGCTAAGCCATGATTGGACAATCGCTGTTTGGGGGAGGGGGCTTGGAATTCACAATTGCTGTACAGAAAAAATATAGATTGATTAACAGCACAAAACAGGAAGAAAGTGATGTTCTTTTCAGTAAAGCCAAAGAGGAAACTTGAAGATGACACTTGAAGACACAAGCTATAATAATAATTCCACTGCCTGAAATTAAGATGGCCAATCATGGTGATCATGGGCTTATGTATTTACAGTCATCCCAAGTTATTACTGTTAATTTGACAATGACATATTGAGGCCTGAACATGGTTCAGGACTATATATAAAGATGGATGACGTGTCTCCACTTCCTCCCACTGTACAAAAGTGAAGCCAAAATATCCCGGATACGGGCGCTGCCATCATGTACTGGCAACATCGTTTGAAGCCAGAGTCTGCGCAGTAGTGATCAGGAAAGGAGCCGCAGTATCGAGGTCCTGCCCATATACCCGTTTGACTCGATCAGTAATCAATAATCAGTAACTGCAAACTAACAATCACCTGCTAAAGTTACCGTTACATCTCCTCTCGACGTTCCTACTCTACGTACAATTCCTGAAAAGATGTCTGCAGGTGCCTCCGTGACCACGTCACTGTGATTGACAGCTGTCAATCAAGACGTTTCACCCCGTTTTTATAGCATCAAATAACTAATTAAAACCAAACTTATCAGAAAAATTAACATTTGAACAAACATCAGCGTGATAAGAATGACCTAAAATGACAGAAACCATCTTTGGGAAAAATTTATTTGAAGTGTACTTTGATTTTTTAGTTTGGCCCATGTCCCATCTGCTAACATGGAGGGGGCGGGACTTATAACCTATACTGCAGCCAGCCACCAGGGGGCGATCAAGATGTTTTGGCTTTACTTTTGGGGAGCTGTCATGTCGTCCATCTTTATATAGAGTCTATGGTTCAGACTGCACCTTTAACTTATTTTCTCCCCCTCAGGAACATGACAGACAGTACATGCACATTGGCACCATGGTGGAGTTTGCCTTTGCTCTTGTGGGGAAGCTAGACGTCATCAACAAACACTCCTTCAACGACTTTAGACTCAGAATTGGTGAGAGCATTTCTTCACAGCATAAATATGATTTTTTTCCCTCCTGTTTAAGAGCAAAAGTTGATGATACGTGATTATTCTAAAGAATCAGAAGTGTCATTTGTGATTTGGTATTTCTTGCTAGGGATAAACCACGGGCCAGTGATTGCAGGGGTTATCGGGGCCCAGAAACCTCAGTATGACATCTGGGGAAACAGCGTGAATGTGGCCAGTCGGATGGAGACCACTGGGGTACTGGGAAAAATACAGGTGGGATGTCTCACAAAATACAGGTGCATGTCTTCCAGCGTGCCAGTAAACTTCTCATTCTGGTCACGTGTCTCTATTTCCATACAGGTAACAGAGGAGACGAGTCATATCTTGTCAACACTAGGGTACATGTGTTCATGTCGCGGCATCATCAACGTGAAGGGCAAAGGAGAGCTGAAGACCTACTTTGTTCACACAGAGATGACCCGATCTCTGTCACAAGGGACTGTGATGCCTTGAGCATGCCGCACAAACCGAACAAATAAGACTTGAGAACACAATCACACACACAAAGTGTCCGTAGAAGTGATTCGTCATGCTCCGTAACTAAAACCCATTACCAGAAGCCAGCAGTACAATGGATAGACAATTGTTGAGAAGCAGTTTTGTCCTTAGCAACACGATGTAGAGCAGGGCCGAGGTGCGCCGCCACAGTCCTTCAACACTGCATTTCGGATGGTTCTTACATCTCAACAAGGACTTCGCTCCAAGGAGTCTCTTCACTGTCTAAAGGAGTGCCTGACTAAAGAGAGGTTTGCTAAATTAGTACAGCTCTCAAAGACCGCAGTCACCTGTCTGTACAGTAGTAGTGGTGTGGAGCTAATTACCCATGCTGGTGTTGCAGTGCTTCAGAGCCTTATACTTGAGCAAACTGAGCTGCCTGCCGAGCCGTGTTTTATATCTTCCTGGTTGGAACTGTGAGCCGGTTTGTTCCATTTTATTCCAAATGGATGTTACAATAGTTTATTGTCATATAGAGCAATTGATGCCAACAAATCACCAGTGTGATGGGTAGTTTGCCAAAATCTGTGAATTGTATTTATAGCTTTAGAGCTGCGTTTGTGTCCCACTGAAGAGTAGGTGGACTCAGGCACAGGATCCAAGAGGAAAGTAGAGGTTTCTTTTTTATAATCCATCTGGAACCAAACCAACAGCAATGTGCGTACATGTTCACTGCCATCCTTTTGTTATTCATTAAACATTTGTATATAAATTGACATACTCTGTCTGTGTGCGTTTGTTTTAGTGCTTTAAACACAAGTGCCCCATGAAAGACTCATCACGGTATAAACGAGACGATACAGGTTTTCATTTGGCAAATGTATTTATTGTAGTCATCAAACATGCAGAATGCAGAAGTAATACTGGTGTCTACTTTACAGTA
>NTHP01000334.1:521603-534923 GCA_003416845.1 Oplegnathus fasciatus
TGTGTGTGTGTGTGTGTGTGTGTGTGTGTGTGTGTGTGTGTGATGGTGTGATGTTGTCAACTCTAACAGCATTAGGCATGTTAGAGGTGAGAGTTCATAGGATTACACACGCTGACCTAATCTAATCTGGAGTTTATTCTCTGGGATTAATGTGTGTGTGTGTGTGTGTATTCGTACGTAGGCGTTAGAGGTGGAGAGAGGGAGTTAGGATGTAGGAAGGTGGATTCTTTTTGCGTCAGTGGTTACGCACATGGTTTGACATTTTGAGAAATATGCTTATTTGCTTTCTTGCCAAAAGTTAGATGAGTAGTTCGTTACCACATAATGAAGCTGGAGCCATCCTAGCATTAAGACTGGCAACAGGGGAGGGAACGGCTAGCCTGGCTCTGTCCGGCCGTAACAAAGTCCCAAAATTCGTACAAAAACTGAAATATAAAATTGAGAAGTTGTGGGTTCATGGGGTTTATGTGCTGTACTATTTTGCCACTTAATCCCCATTAAAACCGCAACTTGTCCTTTTATAGACTTTGTTTTTTGTATGGATTAAACAAGATGTAATGTGTTAATTAGTGAGCTTTAGAGGTGCTGGTTGGCGGATTTTGGTTCAGAAAATAAGAAAACAAAACTACAAACATGACCATGCATTGGATACCAACTTTTGATACAGTTACATGTCGTCTATACTGAGCGCTATGGACACATTTGGGTGGGTACCAAAAACAGCATACCCGACGGTAAGGCCATGTGTAATTTTTAGGCTGAAGCATTGGTGTAATTCAGAGAAGGTAGATATTTCAACACAAGAAAATAAAGATAGCTTTCTGTACTATGGGTGCATGTTATATCCTGCTTTCATGTCCACCAGACAAGGCCGGTCTAGCAGTCTGTCACCATGGTAACAACAGCTACCATGTCTGTCTGTCTGACCTATGCTATGTCTTTACTAACAAGCCTATGTAAACCAGGTCGGCAAAGGCCCGTGCTATCAGTGATGCTTTACCACTCGCACAAACAGACACACAGGTTGCCGCCCAGATACGGACTAGATAAGACCAAAGGCCGGCTGATAAGAGCTAATAGTACGATCGGTTTCTATGGTCTTGATATGGGCCATTTCGCACAAGGGCTGATCACACACTGCATTTGGATGCATTAAAAACAAAGTTTTACCTGTGGTGCCTCTCCAATCCACCGACAGAAATAAATCAAAACAAAGAAGCAGGAGTTTGCTCATGTAGTAACTTAGCTGTCAATCAGAATACTTGTGAATCAGGGCGAGCAGAGTAAGGTATTTACAGTCAAAAGTAGGTAATGAGAAGTGTAAAGAGGGCTATTGAGTGGCAGTTGGCTTTGGCTAACACTGTGTTGCGCTGTTGGATGAGAGTTATTTCAAAGTATAATATGATAATGTCAAATATAGTCTGTTAGCCCATTAACAAGGGAATTGAAGTATTAGGGTGTTTGTCAGATGTGTAAATGAAAGAGTTTTTGGCTTGTTTAAATCCCCTCCTAGGAACAACTGAAACACACATACAATACACACACACACACACGCACACACACACACACACACGCAAACCTCTTGCCTCTCTGTGTGTTTATAAAAAGGAGCTTGTCCCACTTTTCCCTCTCATCTGCCGTGCTCTCGTTCGGTAATTTCTCCGGCGTGATAGCTAATTGGTGTGAGCTCGGGGAAAATTTGCCGCCCCGCCACTGTCTTCTCAACACAAGCTGGAACGAGAGAGGGAAAAGAGTCGAGGGGGCAAAGAGAAAAATGGAGAGAAGATGGAGAAGGAGGAGAAGACAGGAGGTAGGTGGCAGGGGAGGCGGGGTGCGCAGGTTGCAAGTGGCCGTGAAATCACGTGTGCAGATTACCATTTTCTTTACGCATTCTTGTAAGAGGAGCATAAACAATACGCCTCGGAGAAAGTGAATGATTTTATTGTCCTGTTGGAAGGAAATAAGGAAGTCTATTTAGCGAAGGTGGAAGAGAAAGGAGCTGTGGAATTCAAAGACGGGGAGAGAGAGAGAGCCCTTGGAAAGATAATGAAGAGAGGAGAAGTGTAGATGCGAGTGCCAAGCTGTATTAACAGAGTTTGTACTGGTTAATGAAAGAGGTCAGTTAAAGAATTGAATCGGCTTGCAATTGATTAGGATCAGTGTGAAAGATTTGCCAGAATGGTCTCTGCTCCTATTTTGAGAGTAGAAAGAGACAGAGAGAGAGTGAACCAAACTAGGACAAGTCCTGAAAGACCATTGTACTCCTTTTTTCTTTGGGTCTCCAGTGCATTCAAAACTGCTATCTCACCGTTGCCCTCCCCATCTCGTTCACTTTCTCGTTCTGTCTCTTTTCACTACTTTTCAACCTCCGTTTCTCTCCTGATAAGGGCCAGTAACCGAGAGAAATTGATCCACTGTAAACATCACAGTCATTGGCCTTTTGTGTCTTAAAGCAAAGGCTATGGGCAACTGGGATCTTTGAGAGGGTCTCTGAGGTCCCCAGGCAAAATGAGGAACAGTTTAAAGCAGTGGCCTTTAGGGCAGAGCCATGCCTTTTCATCTCGGCTACAGTATCTAATAGGGACTATTTTGCACCTGGGCTCCCAGGTGAGGGCAGATAACAACATGGTTGGAATGAAAAATGTCAGTCTCGAGCATCAGGACTGAAGAGTGCTGGTTTAATGAAATAAACAGTTTCACATTTCGTATATTCAGTCTGCTCCTATCTATCATAGACTTCGTTGTGATTAAAGATTCATGATAGATTTATCTATGGACATAGACAGGCGGCCTGCTGAATCACAATTCAGAAGGCTGACTGATGGGTATTTCCTGGTAAAAGTATTTGGGTGTACAAGTAGTGATGTATTTAATGTTTTAACTTTGTTTGGAATGAAGAAGAACCGGTTAGGTTGATACCTGCAGGGTTATAGATACAAGCACTGTGCCTGTTGCACCAAACAAGAACCTGGTATTACGGATAAAATTAACAATTGTGAGTTAAAGGTATAAGCCTCAAGCCGAGCATGTTTAGGCAATGGTTATGTTTGGGTGAATGATGGGAGGGATTAGGTAAAGGTTAGGCCTCTGATTAGTTTGGCTTTAGCTTCACGTTTGCATGTGAATCCTGCATTTTATTTGATTGTTGGTGGTGTGCTTCTTTAGAAAGTTAACTCTACCTGTCCGCAAGATGCAATTAAGCACATGAACGGTGAGGGCAGTACAGTCTGCAGTAGCAGACTAAACAAACGAAAGCATGATGGCAGAAAGTGTGGCAGAAACCCGTAGAGCTTGTCACTGCTGCCACAGTTTCTGCCTCGATATTAACATTGACAACATAGCAACCTCCCAGAGTGTCGCCATGTTTAGTTATGTTTTAGTTCTCAAGTAAGATATTCTGGTGTCGGTCAGCCACGATTCTGCCCTGATCTGCCCCCAAGTGGATATACTTTTAAATCACATATTAGGGATGCGCCAGACCAACTGATGCCGATAGCTCCGTTGAGGGTTGAGGAGTATAAAATCTGCACACCACATTTTCCTGAATGTATTGGGATCATTTTTGACATGAGGTAAAATTGCTGTGGCGCTAAAAACTGAGGCAGCAGACAACTGTGACTGACTCATTTTATAATGGCATTGACAGACGAGCTGTATTTAATGTGGATTGTCACATCTGGCAGATACAGGATACGCTAAATCCGCCAAATTATCCTCTTTTTTTTTTAAACTGTCCATCGTGGATCTGACAGTGTAACAGGAGTGCAATGCTAAATCAGTGGCTTACTCTTTTAAGGTTAGAGTAATAATCCGAAAATGACTTTGTCCATCCTGTAGCAAAGGTGGGTTCTTTAATAATGCATAGTTGACCCTCATGGCTGATTAAGTGACATCACAGTACCGATCACCTTGTTTGACTAACAGGTTATCTCTGGGAAATGCAGTGCATAAATACCTTAGCAATGAGCATTGGCTCCAAAAACAGGGACCAAGATAACAAAAACACAAAACTCTTTTCATTTTCACCTTAAGTTCAGTGTTAGCTACTATTTGACTATTTTGATCACAAGTTTCACAAGTTGACATCATGCAATCCTACAAGTTTCACTCTCTCCACCTACAGCTCTGTGCCAAGCTACAAAACTCCTCTCAGATAGGTGATCCCTTAGGTATTATATTGTTAAAAGTGTTGTTCATGGCCCTGACATTTAAATGTTCGCTTAACCCCTACAGCAGTATCTACCGCTACACTCTCCAAGACAGCTTTGACAGCAGGGTATTGCTCATTGTTTTTGTGCCTCACACTTCACTCTAGTCAGTGTGAGCCAGACAATAGGTATTTTTAAATGAAAAGGGGTCTTTCCTATTTCTGTATGAGTCAAACGATGAGTGTGCCTGCCGAGAAGGGAAAGGCAGGGGCCCACAGAAAGGGTGGTCTTGTGTTAATGTAGGCTCGGAGACAGAAACAGAAACAGTGTGTGTCGGGACAAGAGAGAGCTGTCTGTGGAAGGCAGTTCAGTTTAGGATACAGTATAGCCAGTGTTCAACAGAGCCGAGGTCCAGGTGAGTTCACTGTATCTGCGTGTTTGCATGTTTCAGGGTGATGGGAGTTTGGATGTTTTATGGGATTGGGCCCGTTGCATTTTTTAGCTTTGTCATTTCCTCAACGGCCGTTAGATGTGTGTGTGATCTGTTTAACTTTATCCAAATTTGGCTGACGTTTTAGCGGTGGGCTTATCCTACTATGGTCTGCAGCAAAGTTGGCTCGGTGCGTATGCATGGCTCTCTGTGTGTGTTGGTGCGGTTGGACTAACACACTGCTTCAACGGCCACATCTCGGAGGAAAAGCCTCTGTTTGTGACTGCATGTGTGTGCGTATCTGTGTCTCTTTATGCACACATACATTGTGTTTTATCTCCTTTTTGTCCGTGCGTGTTTGACTTCGGGTCAGCTACAACTCTTATTGTTTAGATTGTGATAAGATGTGGGCAACCACTACTGTAGTCTGGTATTACATTGTTGCACACTGCGGCTTAAGTGGACATCTTTGGCATTGCAAATATGTGAAGTATGTGGGTGTTTGGTCTTTCTCCTGCCTTCCTTTTTTCCCTTCTTTTCTCCTTCATCCCATTCATTCTCTGTTAAGTTCTCCCAGGTACACAGCTTTAGAGAAAATTCCTTTGAGACCTTTGTGCTTCTCTTCCCATGCCATGTTTATGTGTGTGAGCTTTTTACTTATGAACACGAGCCCCTGTGGCATTGGCAGTTGTTGCCAGCAAGTTTGCTCATGTGTAGTTTTATGTGCACTGTGCTATATGTTCATTAATGGGAATTGCCACGGGCAAAATATTACTAAATCATAGCTATCTGGTTAGATAGTTTAGTCTAGCCAGTAGAGATGGGAATCAGTTGTCATGTTGTATCAAAAAGACAGAATTAACCGAGAAAAGGAAACAGTGGGGTGATTTAATGTGATACAGAGATATTGGTCCTCGCAGGGAAACTTTTATCTTGCCTCTGAAGGGCAGAGGTCATGATCTGTTACATAAGAAGCTAGAAGGAGTTAAGTTTCTTGCTCAAGGGTCCTTTAGCAAGGCAGATACTTCCTGGTAATGGGTTTTGAACCTGAACCATCCAGGTAAAGGACAGCCCCCCTATTTCTAGTGTATACCTGCCCTACTGGATTGTATTTCGTTGTCTCATCGATACCTTAAACAACACGTCCTCACCAACATAGCCCACTACATCGCAACACAGGGCTGTTTTCGGTCTGAACACCAGCTGAATACATTGTTCAGGTCAATTAAACCCAAATTTAATGATTACGGTGCTATTTTGTAAAGCCACAGGACTTTAACCCTCACACATCCAACTCTGCAGTTACAGCATCGTGAGCGAGGCTCTTTCCCATCTATCAATCCAACATGACATGAACGTGGCATTAGTTGGATCACTGTCCTGTGTGCGTGCAAGTGCAAGCATGCGAGAGAGAGAGGGTTATTGTTTTCTGATACAGAGTCAGCAGAAAACTGAAGAGCAGGTTTGGTTCAGGTTGCTTTAATTAAATCTTGACTCTTGTAGGTGTGACTCAAGCAATTACTTCATTGCAACTCCCAACTATTACTGCCAGAATATCCTGGTTCAGTAGTAATGCTGGGACTGTAATAACAGTGCCAGTCCAGAAATTCACAACACAGATGTTTGAGTGCAGTACAGACGCAAAGGATTTCCTAGTAAAGAAAATAGGCAACACTATTCATTTGCATGCACGCATGAGAGGATGCCAGTTGGCTGCTAAATTTGTCACAACTGAGCCTCTGTATTAGTGTGTGAAATTTTACATTTTACTTTAAGGTCATGTAGAGTGTCTTTTTTACATGTTCCTCTTGCTTCAGTGCACTTCAGCTTATGGAAGACTACTTTGTATATACAGGAAAGAAAATGTTGAAATCAGTTTTTGAGTCAGTTTATTCCCCAAAGCAAGCACATAACCCCACATCACGAAATCAAAAAGACACGCTGTGTAGTATGTATCACTCACACACTGCATGTACTGTGTGCTACATGTAGTATAGATCTTGTGTTGAATATAAAAATCTAACTATATTCTAGTCCGTATTGTTAGAGACTTGACAGTACAGATCCTATGTTCAGTCCAACCACCAGCTTCTTAATGCTGCGCTCTGTAAGGTTAAACAGGAAGGAGTAAGCCTGAGTCAGAACAGAGGCAGCGTGTGTCACTGAGTCAGCCAGCGGAGCGTCCAGCCTGTTTACATGTTGACAGCACATGACACTGACTGTATCTTCCCCTCAGTCGCAGCAGCAGCCTCTCTCACACACAGGCTATAGGCCGGATCAATGGGCCGATTGTTGTATCGGCTGAGAAACCAGTGGGCCTCGGTCATGAGGTATAGGGTGATGAGAAGATGACTCCTGCATGCACTGGTCCAGTGTAAGCAGAACATGCTGTTTAAGAACATGGAAAATTGTCAAGTTGGTGGTACTTTGGTATAATAATTATAAACGAGGGATTCCGTGGTTGAAACAAATGGTCGCTTCTTTTTCTGACACCACTGGCATTGAGTATGGTCATATTTCTGAAATTTAAGACTGTGATTCTCATAAAACCCAGTGTTTCCTGTGACTAAGACAATGTTGGTACAATGAATGACTGCCAGTCTTTCTTTTTAGCCACGCCAGCACTGATGGCAATGTCACCCTGGCAGTTGGTTTTTTTGTGGTTTGGAGTGAAATGTCTCAACAACTGTTGGATGGATTGTCAAGAGATTTGGTACAGTCCCCTCAGGATGAACTATAGTGACTTTGGTGATCCCCTCACTTTTTCTCTTGCACCAGCAATAGGCCAAAAGTTTAATATGTCCAAAACGTTGGTTTATGACCGGATACCTGCAAAACTTAGGGCCCTATGATTTCCACGATGCGGAAAGCACGGACGGAATCGCAGAATTTGATAATAAAAATGGAATCAGCTGTAAAATATGGAAAATTGTGGAATTTGCCAAAATGTGGATGCAATTTATAAAAATCAGGGTTTTCCCACCATTATAAGCGTTTTTTCACAATGCCTAAGCCGAATGAGCAGAAATAAACTATGCTGCTATGTTTTGGTGTCATTTACAGGCACGCTGCTTCTGTCCTCTGCTCTCTGTGAGTTCGGTAAAGTTGGAAACATATTCACAGATTTGAACTTCCCGGATCAATAGCTCATAAGCAAAATGTTAAGAACACAAACGATGCCTCTTTCTAACCGTAGTAAGGTAGACAATGAGCTACAACCTAATTTTCATCAAAACGAGCCATTCTCTGAGCTGGACAAATAACACTGGTCTCTGTACAGCCGGCTGTGAGACCAGTATGCATCAACTAGAGGTACTACAAAAATACTCAATAACTTCACTCTTATACAGTGTAGTGTCACCAAAATCACTTCACACATCAGTGGTCTCTTGTTGGTTAGACTACAATGCTTAGTTTGGGGAAAAAAGGCGTTTACATGAGGTTTTTGGGGGGTGGGGGGGTATTCAATAACTTCACTGTTATACAGTGTAGTGTATGATAAGACAGTCTTTCTGATGACAAAATGTGCTTAGATTGTAAAACACAGAATTCAGAAAAATTAAAACGGAAACCATGGAATTTGGGGACAAAATAAACCGGATTTCATAGGGCCCTAAAAACTAATGACATTCCCAAGTGTTAATTGGCAAATATTAGCATGCTAACACACTAAACTAAAATGGAGAATTAGAGTTAGAATTGTTATTGTGAGCATGTCAGCGTTTAGCTCAAAGCACCACAGTGCCTAAGCACAGCCACACAGAGCTGCTAGCGTGGCTGTAGACTCCTAGCCACACTTTGTCGTATCTTGTCATGACATTTTGGTGTTGTAATTTTGGAAGGTTGGCTTTGGATGCGACGGGTCCACCATGTCAGCAAAGTAGTGAGACTAGCGCTGGGTAATTTAGGGGAAAAAAACAACATTTTTCCGCACAATGGTCCATAAATTGTACAGAATTGTAATAAAACCTATTTCATGCTTGTTGAAAAAGCCAACGTGTCATTTTTGGCTTGTTGAATGTTCCTATTCAACCTCCTCTCCATTGCTCTTTTTGCTGTTGTAGACATTTTGACCCAGAATATCAACCAAAATCATTTTTTTTGTGTGTGCCTACAGATGGATCCCTCTCTAAAGAGCCAAAAGGAGATGTATCGAGTCAGATAGCAGGTAAAACAAACATAAACAAACCCAAACACACTGCACACAGTGATTCCAAATTTTGCAGCTGTTTTTCCATTCTCGCCATGTCTGTATTTGTTAGTGTGTGTGGTGATGGTGGAAGAGGAGTGTGTTTATTATAACATTGTCACACACACACATATATACGCACACATAAGATTAATATTTCAGTGTTCCCAGTGACAAAGATAGGTCATTGTCACCATCATTTCTCACATCTCCCTGACTCCCCTTCCCTTCTCGTCTCCCCTCCATCTCCCCGCCATCACATACCATGTTCCCCAGCCCGTGATTGGCTACCTGCGTCTAGCACCCGTCTCCGTAGCGACAGCAGACTCTCCATGATGAGTTGAGATGGACGGTGTCTGCAGCTTTCATTCTCTCCGTTTTTTCCAGCCCTCTGTCCATTATCATTTGGTTTTATATTTGATGTTTCCAGTTGCTTCTGCTGTCTCCTCCGTAATGATTTATTCACCCAATTTGCCATTCGCCCATCCTAAGATGACCTTTCTTCTCAGTCGTACTTGATCTTCCTGTTGTTTTTATTAATGTACTATAGAGCAGGCCAAAAAAGTGTGTTATGATGGTTCGTTCCCGCATTGCTAGCGAATGTTGCCTGCCTCTGATGTGACATTTTGAGGAGACATATGACCACTTTGATATTTAAGAACATTACTCCCCTGTGCTTCAGTGGGACGTTTTAATGTTTCATGGACTAGGGTTTCTAGTCTGAAAAGGAGACGCACACAAATTATTGACTTTCAGTAGCTTTGGTCCAAAACTATCAGCAGTATTGGCCTTGAAAAATCCAAAGCCTCAAACCCTAGATATAAAGGAGGACAGTGAGTTGGCAGGTTGCTCTGATGCCCAGGGGCCCTGATGGAGACAGCTTTAGCGCCCGCACAAAAAGGCGATGAAAACAACATGAATGCAATTATATCTAGACAATACTTGGCTTCATTGCTACTGTTTGGCCTGTCTGCATTTTTCTTAAGCTTCCTGGTGCTTGCCAGTTATCACTTCCTGGTTTTAGACGGGGGTTGGGGGATTAGGCCTGTCCATCTGCTGGCCTGGCCTCCTCAGCCACTGGTCTGACTGGGCGGCTGAAGAGTGGGTTGCAAGGGGAGGGGGGCGGTGGTGCTGTTATGTAATAATGTTAATGCCTTTAGACCTTGACAGATGTGGTGAAGAGTGCTTTGCAAGGAGGGAGTGTTGTGGGCTTGTGCATTTCCATCACTGTCTCTTGTTTTTCTCTCTCTCCGTCTCCCCGGTAGTTTGGTCAAAATGTAGAACTACTCCCATATTAAAGAATTGAATTTGTGTAAATCTTCAGTAATCAGTTGCGTTGTGCAAGCTGGAATTTCAATTCATAGCCACCTCCAGATGGCGTATTCGTGCAGATTGGAATAGCTGAAGCAGAAAAAGGGGTTTCAGCAGGCAGAGCTGCAATCGGCTGTTGACAGTGAACTTCAGCAGGACTCAACAGCTGAAAACAAGAACAGTTCACTGTGTGTTGCCCTGAATCTCAGTTGGTGACAGGAGGGAAGTGTGGAAGTATTTACAACACTGAGAATAGTCTAAAATAAAATACAGTGGTTGTTTTCCCCTCTCTATCATAGTATCATATTTTTATATATAAAGCTTAGTGTTGCCAGCAGTGCTTTCTCTCTGTCTCATCACAGTTTGTCTGAATGAGTTCAGGTGGCATTAAAAGACCCGGACAAATGAACTCTTGGCACCAATAACAAGTCGTCTTTTCTCTCTCTTCTCTCTCTCTGCATTTCTTTTCTCCGTCCTTCCTCCTCCCTCTCCCCTCCTCCCCTGCTGTGTTTGGGTCGCTGGGGTAACCCTGGCCTGTTTCTCGCTCGGTTAGCCTACCCTGCTATTAGAGGTCTGGATGGATGGAGAGAGCAGAAAGCGGCGGAGGTAAAGGAAAGATGGTGCGCTCTCTCTCGCTCTCTCTCCCAGGCCGAAACTCCGATTTGGGGACAAAAAGAGGAAAATGGGGGAGGACGTGGAGAGTCTGAGTGGAGTGGACTGGAAACAAACACTCAGGCTGTTTAATCGCTTACGCTGTCAGCTCGGTGTGTCTAGATAATGATACCCCGTTTTCATCGACGGGGCCTGGTTTTCAATGCAGCATGAAATAAGTGCTACACAAATATTCCTTTTAAAAATGGCACCTTTTAGTCCGCGCTGTCTCTCGTGGATCAGACCAGACGGCTGGCCAGAGAAATCATTCCAGTGGTGTCGAGGAGTATTTTACTCAACACGTTTAGGGGTGTCAGGCTGTAAAGTATCTAGTGAAACCTGCCTCCCTCTGCCTTAAAGAGCTGCTAGCGGACAGTTTTAGTGTCTCATAATGCAGTACAGGCTTTCCTACCCTAAAGAGATGAAAATGTAGGTGCGAACACTGAATATTTATGTATTACTTAAACATTTTTGGAAAGAAGTGGGAAGATTTTGTAGATTGATTGATTGTGAATTGGCTCAAATGGCAGCTAAAAATATGGGTACATATTGCTCAATCACCAGATGAAACAATAGGCCGTAATTCCATGTTTCTTGTTTGTTAACTAGTTACCCACTTGTTTGTGTGAGTACAGTGGCATCGCCAGTGCCAGCTGTACCCACAGTAGGTGCATTGTTAGAGTAGCACAGCTGTGTCTGATCACAACAGCCAATCAGATCAGCCCCTCTGGTTTCATCGCTGTCCAGTAGGGCAACACCCTCCTGTGCAGCGGCCAATCGTAGCTGCTCTACGAGGACTGAGAGGCGGGGCGACAGCTGCCAGTTAGAAGTAAAATAGGCTAATGGCAGTCCAGACAGGAAGAGATGGATAAGACAGTGTCGCTGGCTGTGAATAAAAACACAAAGCACAAAATAGCAATTGTAATGGAGAGAAAGAGGGGAAGAGGAAGTTGGAGGGTTCATGACATGAAAGACAGAAGATGGAAGAAGAGTCAAACAAAAGGCAGATACAACCATAAGAGAATGAAACTGATGAACAGCGTAATGTTTTTCTCTTAACATCCGCGGTGTGTCACCCTCTGTTTCAGACACAGGAAAAGTGACACCTGCATCAGTCACACACACACATTTATCTGTCACCCTCTGCTAGTTCTATTTAGTGGGAGTTTGGCCTTTGTAATACACAGTAGTATAGCAGACCCACAAAAGACAGCAGCCCGTTTGTTGGCATTGCATAGGGTGTGGGAAAAGTCTGTAATGACTGGAAAATGACACACTCCTCTCCCAGAGTGTGCTCAACACCAACTTCCCAGACACATTTTCAGACAGTAGTACCACATTTCTTTGTATCTAGTAAAACACATCCAGGTTAGCAGTAATTGACCTTTCGTTAAACCCCTCCCCTGGACAGTAATTGTCCAATCATGGCTTAGCAACCGTGACTAAGGCAGCTGTCAAGCCTTTGATTTCTCCACATGTTAAAGCGGTGCGCATGGAGCTGTAGTGAGAGTGATTCTCAGCATCTAAAGACTGTGTGTGTTCCTACTTGTAGAGGAGGGAATGGGTTAAACGGTGTGTTTATCTCCTCCAACGTAAGCCTCAAACGTTAGCTTGTCCAGTTAACTAGCTTACATACTACATCATGTTGTGGGGTTAAACAGTTTAGGCTAACGTTAGCTGGTCTGTCCTGTTTTATTGGATTCAGTGAACTCATTACCCAAGATAGCATTAGCGTCCTCATCCTGAGAACCTTTTCTCTTGTAATGTTAAAAGTGACACATACAAAGCATATATCTGTCTCACTTGTGTCATCTTACATGTTTCCTTATCATACTTAGAAGACTAATAAGCTCTACACTGCAATACACAAACAATGTTTTTTAATCTATCTGTCAGATCACAACAGTGAATATCTTTAATTTGGACCACATAGTATAGTGTTGTCTATAGTAGAGTTGCCCTTGTAGGGAGGGAAACGCCTCTGAAACAACTTTTTAGACCATGGGAAAAATAAAACATGTCCATGCATACTTGAGTGAAATCAATGTAAAGTGTCAAAATCAGGTTAATTCCATTTATGAGTTTCCCACAGTGAAACATTCATGAATACAATAAGCATGCAGTCAAATAAAACTACACGGACTAGTATTATTTTTCCCCAACCCGGCCTTTCAGAGCGTCTGTGATCAGGATGTAGGTCATGGGTCCGGGTCACGGACGCCCTATTCCTGTCCACTCCCTCAGCCTCAAGGAATTCCTGCCATTCCCACACATCCCTCAGCAAGGAATGTCTGGCATGCTGTGAATGTGGGAAGTCCACAATCATGCGGGGATGCACACACATGTGCACGGTTTTGGTTTCTCTTGACCCGTAACAGCTGGTTTAGATGCGATGCGTCCAAGTCAGCTGCCAGGGAGCCATTATGAGATTACGCCTGTATGTAACTGCTCTTTAATCAGATCGGGAAGATGCTGTGACTGTGTGTGCTCTTTTTGTGGTATGTAGGCAGCTTTTCCCCTCCCTTGGCTGACTAACCGTACCACCCGTCCCATCTGTCCTGGTCCAGGCAGCTGTTGCATTCTCTCTCCTT
>NTHP01000334.1:534944-549573 GCA_003416845.1 Oplegnathus fasciatus
AAACACAGAAACACACACACACTGTGACCCCTCCCTGAGCTATTTGTCACAATCTCTCTGGGGCTGTCTTGTAGTTGTGTTGTCGAGTAAACTGCTTTGTTGCATCGGTCAGCCTAATGCCCACTTGACCTCTCGGAGGCCCCTACAAGTCTCAAGCCTCTGAGGTGTGCGCTTGAGTGTTGACATATTCTGACACACACACACACGACCCAGTAACAGTCCTGACCTGGAATGATGAACTGACTGTGTTGTGGTAGTTTCCATACAGCGAAGGATGATGGACATTTCTGGCATTTCCCTCTCATCCCTTGCCCTTTCTCACTGAGGGGTGTAGCCATATCAGTGGTTACTGCGTTTCACCCCCACCCACTTCACACAGGACCAGCGACCCAGGAAATATTGGGACTGACTGTCGATTAGGAAAGGTTGATCTAGTTAATTGTGCATTTTTTTGTCGTATGGGATAGATGTGCTTCCTGAGAAATACTGTTCACCTCAGCGTTTGGAGAGTGAATTCTTCTTGGCAATGGGCGCCGATTTCTCTGAATTCCTGAATGTAGACATCATCGATAAGGTAACAGCCTCCATGGCTGTAGCTAATGACATTGATTATAAATGAAATGAGCAGTGTCATGAAATTACGTGTTCTGGTGTTTCCCACAGTTTGTCATTGTACTTCATCACAGTTGGGGAGGGTAAACATTGACTACTTGTTATTTACTTTTCATTTAGTGTGCCCAGCTACTTCATGCATGACTCACTCAGAATGAATGTAAAACAGAAAGTTCCTTGCTAGACCTAATTTACCTGGGTGGGCTGCCCACTTAGTTGTAAGTGCTTTTTTATTTCCATTATTTCAACATCATAACTTGATCATGTCATTGTTTTGAGATAAAAAATGAAAGTTTTGTGGCGATTGTTTTTGTTTTTAAGATTCAATTATGCAATTTTCCTAAGATATGGTTTTGTTGTGTCACAGCATTATTTAGCAGCAAGTTGGGGGTTTTTTTTCTTCAGTCTTCTTGACTGATGGAGACTTACTCAAATGTTGTCTATAGTAGATATACCCAATGCCACTGATTACAGCAGAAGCTTATCTGTTAATCGACCATGGTTTCAGAGTGATCAGTTCGGTACGCCAAATTACAGACAGTTTCTTATAAGGCTGCAACTGACAATTATTTTCATTATCTGCTGGTTATTTTTACGATTAGTTGACTAATTGTTTTTTCTATAAAATGTCAGAAAATAGTGAAAAAATGTCTCTTTATGATTTCCAAGTTCCAAGATGAAAACCCAAAGATAGTCATTTTACAATCATATAAAACAAATCCAAGCAGAAAATCTTCACATTTGAGAACCTGCAACCAGAGAATGAGTGGAGCTTTTGCTTAAAAAGTGATCAATCTCAATCTCCAATTGATTAATCAAATGATTACCTCAGCTCTAGTCTCCTAAGCAAGGAAGGGCACTAAGCAAAATCATGAATTCAGTTGAGGTGTTTTATCATAATCATAAGCAACATTTCCTGATATCTTTTCATAACAACAGAAATTGTTCTCCCAGGATTACAGCTCTAAAAAACAAAACGGTGCACCATAAATGGTTTATTATCTCTTAATAATGAGCTTATTAAATCACTAGAAGATAATAAGTCAATAAAGTTGTGACCTCTAGATGATGTCCTGAAAAAAATATGAGCAACTACAGCTGCTGAGGGCTCTCATTGTACGCAGGCCTCAGCACTTATACAGGTTCACAGCACAGGTGAAGTCACGCACAGTGCACTTTTTAATCTTTATGATGTATTCTTGGGGAAATTGCTTGATACACATAGACACATACAGATGTGTAAGCTGCCCAGTACAACCACGGTCTAATACTGTTGGCCACTGAGTGGCTCCACTGGAGCGACAGCAGGGAAGGAAAGACTGTGATGTGTATTTGATGTTGTATCTAACCCTCTCCTGCACTGTAAGGGTTTTCCCCATCAATCTCAAGTCTCCCTCCCGATGCTAAGCAGCTTCTCAGGATGGGTAAATGCAGTGCAGGCATATTATAATTATTGCCCCTCCTACGCATTGAGGATTACCTCCAGGAACCTGTCTTTCCAAAAGACAGGCAGATTAGCAGCTCACCTAATGCCACATGAGGTGCACACTGACTCTGTGCATCCACACAGTGTGCTGGTGTGCACTCAAACAGTCTACACAGATACTCACTGTGTTTGTGCTTGGAAATGTTTGCACCAGCTTTTCCGTGTGGACGTGTAGACGACACCAAAATGGGCGGTTTTGGTCGTCTGCTGGATTGGAATATCTCCCCTCAGGAATCCCAGGATTAGCCTCAGCTGCTCCGACTCTGCCCACAGTGGATTGGGATCCCTTCAGCACATCGGCCCGTCAGTCTATCATTAGCTGATGGTAGCAAGCGGACTACGTTTCCCCATCAGCAAACAGAGCCAAATCCGCAGCAATTTATGGATTTTTTACAATTTGTGGAAGAATTACCAAGCATGACTTGCTGGGCATCCAATCACAAGTGGCGGTATGCCCAGACAGGCTCCGCCCTCATCCAGCTGACAGGTACAATGCTACGTCTGGTGGTGGGTGGCAATTATAGATCTACCATGAGGTCATCACCCTCCTCTCCTTTTTCTACTCTTCCTCCTCATCCCTCAGTCACTCCGATGGGAAGTGAATTTACCTTTACTTCCTTTATTTTCTTCATATTTGTTTAAAGCTGAAAATAAAGAAGGATAAACAAAATAAAGGAGGAGAAGGCTGGAAGAAAAAAAAGAGCAAATAAAGGATGGAAATGAGTGTATTTGACAGCGACTGATTCTGTCATTGCCGTCTCTGTCTTTTCCTCCCTCCTCTGTTTGTCCGTCCACCTGTCATTTTTCCACCCGCTCCCCCTCTGCCTTCCATTTCCTCCCCCTTGCTCACTTTCCCTCCCTCACTCTCTTACCGTCCCCTTCATTCCCTCCCCCAGGTTGGACAGGTTGACTTGTGTCATTATCTCACACATTGTCATAGTTTCTTTTTTCCTTGTCCACTACTTTGTTTTTTTGCCTCATCATTCATCCAGAAAACCATCCTTCTCCACCGTGTGTGTGTGTGTGTGTGTGTGTGTGTGTGTGTGACCTGGCCACTCTATATTTAGCTGCTGTGCCACTTTCTCCTGTCCCAGAGTACCGCAGAGCACAGGGAAGGGATGTGTCGGTGTGGTTAAGCTTACCTTTTGTGTTGGGTAGAAGAGAAAATCAACCCCAAAAATACTTCAACACAGTTAAAAACCTCTACTGGAGTTTGTACTGTACACTGTCATTGTCATTGTGTGTCAGGCTATTCATAGAAAATCTGTCATCACGTTACAGTACCATTTAGAAGCAGAAAGTGTTTCAGGGGTCATAATCATCACGTAATTAGTAATAATTCTAGCAAGTGATCTTGTGCAGAGAAGCAATTATGCACCAACTTTCAATCAGGCAGGGTGGAATCATGGACATATTATTACCATACAAGAGGCAAAAATACCAGTTTCTCCACTGAAAGTTGCATCTCTGCCCTCGTCTGGAGCACAGATTGATCACAACAGTGTATCCAAGGGTTTGACCTTTCAGATAATTATTGGATTGTGACAGACGGAGCTATTGCTCTCTCAGTCAGAGTAAAGAGGAGGAAAAGGAGGGTGTTTGGAAGGAGGGAAAGGTTTTGGGGTGTTTACAGTGGACGGAGTGTATCTGGGCAGAGCTGACCGTTGAATTTGACTGTACAGTAGCGAATTGACACAGAGCTACAAAGCACTCACTGTGAGCTCTCTCTCCTTCTACACACTCTCTCTCTCTCACACAAACACACACACACACGTAGTGGTTTTCTGCTTGTCATCTTGTCAACGTTCGGTTTTTCATTGACCTTTGATTATCCTGCAGCTTGATGGCAGCCAGCCAATCAGACAGCAAGTTTGCGGGAAACATCAAAGATTGTCTTTGCTTTAAAAGATGAATCACTCCATAGTAAAAAGATGCTGACTTATCCATTTGTGTGCACATGTTGCCTTTCGCTCCCGATGCACACTGAGCTGCAGACAGCGATGGTTGAGGCATTACTACTGTAAATAATTTGTACTGATAGACATTATACTGTTACTGCAGTTTAATGTCATGTTTGGTAAGCAGTGTTTGAAGTGCACAGCTCCTACAAAGGTAGCTCTGGCCATATTTGAAGTCCACACGACAACAACAACAACATGGGGAACTAGTAATGTTTTGCAGCCTGTGTAGAGCCACAACAATTACCTGATTCATTGATTACTCGATCGTGTTTTGATTGTCAATAGATCGTTTGAGTTATTTAACATGCCAAATTGTCACACATTCTCCTGTTCCAGCTTCTTCAATGTCAGGATTGGCTGCTTTTCTCTGTTTTATATGATACAAAATTAAATTGGACTGTTGGACGAACAAAACAGGTAATTTGAAGGCGTCACTTTGGTTTCTGGAAACTTCTGATGTTAATTTTCTGACCTGTTGTAGACTAAACAATGAATTAATTAATTGAAAGAATTAATTAATAATAGATGAATCAATAATGAAAGTAATTGTTATTTGCAGCCCTAGACCTGTGGTTGGGTTGCAAGTAACGATCATTTTCATTATCAGTTAATTTCCTAAAACACAAGGTGATGTCTTCAGATAGTTTTAGTCAAACCAACAGTCCAAAACCCAAAGATATTCACTTATCTATCACATAAGACAAAGAAAAGCAATAAATGCCCACATTTGTGACCACAAATGTTCAGAAATGACAGCTTACCGATTATCAAAAGAGTTGCTGAATATTTTGTAGATTAATCTACTAATCGTTTAAGCTTAATTCATGCAAATATAAAAATCAGTTTGCAACCTAAAAAAGTCAAGAACCAATTTGTTTGTTAACTTTTACAATGTTTGCTGTAACTTTTGTTTGTATAGATATACTGATTTCTTCACAATTCTTTGACATTTTATGGACAAACGATTAAGCTAAAAATAAAATCGATACACTCGTCAGTAATGACACCAGTTATTAGTTGCAGCCTAATTTGACACCCCGGCTCTCTCCATAGAGAGGGAAATCTAGTCCGTGTGGCTCTCAGAAATAGAGGCAAAGCAAGAGCTCTCTGTCTGCATCAACCTCCTCTCATGCATCATCTATAAAGAACTACAAGCTCACTCTCTGCAGGAGCGCAGTGGGAAATGTAGTTGATCACGCTAATTTGTTTTTTGTGGCACCCTGAGGGAAGTCGGGAGACAAACGAGAGGAGGCAAAAAGAGTAAAAATAGGAGGCAAGTTCTGATTCTCATCCATCTCCTCCGGTGGCGGAAAAAGAATTAGCATCTCATTAGTATACAGTCATAAATACATGCTGAGAGCAGAGACTGGAGTACAGTTCACTACGAGTGCCCGAGAGGGGTGTGTGCGTGTGCGGGTTTGCATCATAACAATAGTAGAAGGCCAACTGAGAGATCACTCCTTCCCTTTTCATTGTACTCATTACGTAATACATGGTAACAATCTGTGTATGTGTGTTTTACCAGTTTACCACCACACTATAAGACACTGTAATGTCGAGAGATGCAGGAATTAGGCTTTTTTTCTCTTTCTTTATTTCTGTTTGTGAAGTTGTATGAATAGTTTCAAGCGCACACGTTCACTCGTGTGAGTTTGTGACATGTATTGACACAATATACCTCAGAGAGGAGGTCATTTCGTTTTAAAATGTTACTTCATGAAGGCCTCTGATAAGTTGTGAAAGAAAAGAGTAGGAGTCTTGCTCTGACGCTCAGATCGAGGTTGAAAAAGACGAGAAAGTCAGTGGGACGCAGAATGTCAAAGACAGACGGAACGAGAGAAAAAGAGACATTTATAATGACCCTTATAATGGGTAATATGACTTGTCTGGGTCATCAGTCACACAAACCACACTTGTGCTCTGTCTGAAGGACAAACTCTGGGCCCATTCTGTGTGTGTGTGTGTGTGTGTGTGTGTGTGTGTGTGTGTGTGTGTGTGTGAGAAATCACTTTAGGGAATTGTGTGTCTATATATAGGATTTGTTTGAACAGGTTTTCACTTATTGAATATCTCCTGACAGCCATTCATTCACTTCTGACAGAATATTAGCAGCACAGCGGGAGAATCTTTGACACCATGTCACCCATGAGATCCAGCCTGACATTTATAGGGTGTCAATTTATAGTTCAGATTATTGCTGTGGGGGTTTTTTTTTGTATTAATTCTCATGCTAACTGTTCCGTTCTCCTTCCATTTATTCCAGACAAACCAGTATGTAAAACACATCAGTCCCTGCGTGTCGTGCCAGAGGATTTTTCCCAAGACAGTTATTAGAGAGCCAATGTTGAGAAAATGTTAAAGTTATGAAGCTGCTTCAGGTTCAGCCACTATTGTGTGATTCATCACTGAATACGAGCAAGTACTAGCAGACATTTATTTATAGGAAAATGTCAGAGATTAGTAGTCTAAGAGAAGGCAAACAGAGTTGAAGTGGGTAAAGTAACTATATTTATGTTCATTTTTTTCAGCTGACAGCTTGTTGGCCTTCTCTAATAGTGCCATTTAGAAAATCCTCCTGACTGCGGTTTATACAGAAGGTGGAGGGAAATTTTGAAAGCTGAGATGTCTCAATTTCTAAATTGAAAACATGCAGTTAGTTGACGATGCCCAGGATTTATAAGGTTTAAAAGAACTGTTAAATGGGTTAATGGGGGTAATAATTCTTAGTCATGGCTCTATCGATGGCAATGTTGGTCTATTGGTAGTTTTGGTTGCTTTGGTCCAGACTGAAATATCTCAACAACTATTGGATGGATTGTCATGAAATTTTGTACAGACATTCATCGTCCCCAGAGGATGAATCCTAATGACTTTGGTGGTCCCCTGACTCTTCCTCTCCTGCCACCATAAGGTTGACATTTGAGGTTTTGTGTGAAATGTCTCAACAACTATTGGATGGATTGCTGTAAAATGTGGTACAGACATTCATGGTCCCTGCAAAATAATTTAGATCCTCTGCCTTTTAATCTAGTGCCACCATCAGGTCAAAATTAGTGGTTTATGACCAAATTCCTTTAAAAATAAGTGACATTCCCATCAGCCTCAGCTGTACTTTGTGTTTCGTGCTAATTAGCAAATGTTAACATGCTAAACTAAGATGTTAAACATTGTAAATGTTACACATGCTTAACATCAGCACGTTAGCATTGTCATTGTGAGCATGTTAGTATTTGTTTTGTTTTTTTTCCTCCACTGAACACTTGCTCTTAGATGTGAAACCTCACCAGCTACTCACCACTGTATGTGGGAATCCTCTTAATATCTGCAGTATTTGACAGTGTTATGCTTTAACTCCAGTTGATGGGAACTGAAGTGGCCTGTGGCGTTTAATGTTGCTTTACCCAGTTTCACCTCTGTTACAGCAAGCGTTACAACAGCTCTTTGTTTCCCCTGAACTTCCCCTCAGTTTGGCCTCACTTTGTCTCACCACTACTGTTTCTCCGACCACAGCTTCTGTGCTTCCCCTTGGTGTGTGTGTGTGTGTTTGGGTGTGCAAGTGAATCTTACTGACTTTTTCCTCATGATGCAAGCAATCTGAAATGGGACTCAATCCCCTGTGTTTAAAAGCTGCAGATCTCCAGATTACAAGTGGACAAAATCTGCTCTGTCCCAAATAATCTAGCCCCAAGGGAAAAAAAAAATCGACCGGGACAGAACAGGGAGAAAAGGGACGTGTATTTGTTATTCTTCCATTCAAACCTCATTGTCTCCTTTTTCTTCTCCCCTTGCCTTTCTCTCTATCCAGGTTTCAGGAGAAATGAGGAGATGAGAGCAATGGAGGTACTTCCCATCCTCAAAGAAAAAGTTGCCTTTTTGTCAGGTAAGATTATGTGTGTGTATATGATATATGAGTGTGTGTGTCTAGTCTCACAAGTCTGCCGTCCTCGACTGTCCGATCATGGTAGACACGGCTAATGAAACATGAAGTGGAGTCCTTAGTTAGCATATACGCACAGCTCGCAGGTGTACTGTACACACTGCCTCCCTCTCTCTCTTTCTCTCTCTCACACGCACACACCCACCCACGCACACACACACACACACACACACACACACACACACACACACACACACACAGTGTGGACATAATAACAAGCCATCCACTCTGCCTGTAAAAACTCAAGGGGTCAAACTGAGGCCCAGACACTTAACCCTTGACCCTCCTTCAGACACACACAGACTACACGTAATACACACGCCGACACACACAGACATCCATTGTTTAGTCAGTATCAGCAGGACTACAGAAAAGAGAGCTACAGCTGTGTCTTTGCCCCCTCCAAGGGAAGCTCAGCCATGTCTGACACACACACACACACACACACACACACACACACACACACACACACACACTCAAGTCATGCCAGGGAAAACTCACAGGAGGCCTAGCTGGAGATAAGGACTGCCAAGAACATCCAGCAGGATTATTTGTACAACGCACAAAAACATTATTCAGCTCTTGCATATATGTGTGTGTGTGTGTGTGTGTGTGTGTGTCTGTCTGTCTGTGAGAGAGAGTGTGTGTATTAACATCACATGTATCTGTGTGCATGCAAATGCAAATGGAAAAATACTCATACAGTAGATCTCAGCAGTATCAAATGGAACAGCAAAGTGTAATGTATGTTAATTAGTGTGTGTGTGTGTGTGTGTGTGTGTGTGTGTGTGCACACCTTTCTTTGGTCTCTTGTGTGCAGTGAAGGTCACAGACAGAAACACAATGATGAGTATGATGACTCAGACAAACACAGAAATTGAGAGAGGGAGAGATCGGGCGGCGTTGCCATGGAGATGACTTACTCTCAGCGACCGCATCCCATAGTAGTCGCTTGCGGAGTAATTGGCTTTGAAATGAAGGAGGGAGGGAGGTAGAGGAGGGACCGCTGGTGAAAAGGAGGGTAAATGAGCTAAGCCTATTATCCCGAATCTGGCCCCTTAATAAATCGGCCATGTTCGCCCTCACTCATGTTCGCCCGTTTGCCACGTGAGCGTTTGATTTTCTCCTCTGAGCAGCCGGGTCGAGCCTACAGGCACAGCAACCCGACTGAACTCGCTAATTTGTGGGCTGAGCGCAGTCAGCCTGTGTTTACAAGTTCCCACGTGAGTTGCGAAGCTCTCTGCTTCGGCAACTGGTCAGGAGCTGAGCAAAATATTATTATTATTATTATTATTATTATTATTATAGTGCCAGATATTCATAATTCAGTCACTATGGTCTGTAAACAGAAAATGTTACCCAGCTACCTATTAAAATGACAAGATAATATTCAAAGGGTTGGATTCAGGCTAGAAGGCTCTTGAAGGCAGAAATACTGTAAACACATAAAATGTCAGATATGCAAAAATTGCACAGTGTGTAGGGATAGTGCATAAAATACAGTGACCATTCATTTAGCTTGCATGTGTTTGGAATAAGCTAAAATTTTATAATTTGATTTATATGTGTCATTTTTAGCCATGCTAGCCACATAGCTCTAGGGAGGCATTGTCAGTCTGATGGTTAGTCCTTCAGTCCAGACTGAATATCTCAACTACTATCAGGTGGACTGCCATTTAATTTTGTACAGACATTGATGAGCCCCAGAGGATAAATCCTACTGACTCTGGTCTTTCATCTAGCGCCACCAGCAGGTCAAAGTTCTCACTTATATATCTCAAAATATCTCTACATCTACTTGATGTATTGGTACAAAATTTTGTACAGATATTCACAGTCCCCAGACAACGTATCTTGCTGGCTTTGGAGGCCCTCTGACTTTTCCTCTAGCGCCACCATGAGTTTGAGGTTGTGGCTTTTGAGTGGAATGTCGGGATAAATTGTAATCACTCTGCTGATCCTCTGACTTCTCATCTAGCGCCATCACTAGGTCACAATTTCAATTCATCCAATACTTTGGTTTATGACCAAATACCTGCAAAACTAATGACATTGTCATCGCTCTCAGCTGTACTTTGTGTTTAGATTAGGAAATGTTAGCATGCTAACATGCTAAACTAAGATAGTGAAATTCTAAACATTATATCTGCTAAACATTGGCATTGTCTATGTGAGCATGTTGTCATGCCAGCATTAGCATTAAGCTCAAAGCACTGCTGTGGTTAAGTACAGCCTCACAGAGCTGCTTGCATGCCCATGTTGTGGGCAGATAAACTTAATATTTAACAGGTTAAAATGCGGCTTCTGACACACAGATTTTGTATAAACAAAAACGTATATGAGGATACAACATACTGTAAAGCTCTTTATGTATGTTGATGTATTTTGAATAAAATGTAAATAGATTTTCTCCTCTGTGAATTTGGATTGAATGATTCCTGTGTCTGTGGATGTTATTTTGGGGAATTGAACCTTTCTAAAGGGTTCTGTGTTATGGTTTCTCAGTGTCTGTCTCGTATTATTAGAATGCCCCCTTTAATCTTGAGTTTCGAACAGAGCAAATAGATATTCAAATCAATCGTAAATCTGTCGCCAAAGGCGTTTAATTTAGCGGGCTCAGCTACTCATATTTGTCAAGCCTATCACTCAGTTATTGGATTAGCTAACTTGTTACTATGATGCCTGTTATACTCCAGTCAGATTTTTGCTGATTTAGTGACATAAATATAACACTCAGCTTATTTTGACTATATTAGCTCTACAAAGGCACATTATAGGCACAGTGAACTATGAACATTGCTTACCGCTAAAACACATTCACTATGTCAAAAGTCTAAATCGTGAAATGTTATATTTTTTACTTTTGGATGTGAAGCAACAGTGCCTGGAACACCTACAGTATATTTTCTGTCTTCTACATGTTCTCAGACTAATCTGACTCTGTGTGTGTGTGTGTGTGTGTGTCGCCTCAGGTGGCAGAGACAGACGCGGTGGTCCGGTGTTAACGTTTCCATCACGCAGCAACCACGACAGAATACGAACGGACGACCTGAGGAGACTGATTGCCTACCTCGCCGGCATCCCCAGGTTACACATTCATTACATTTGCTCTGTGGTCTGCGTGTGAGTACAGTATCTCTGTGTATATGTGTGTGTGTGTGTTGTCATTTCCTTAAAGAGAAGGAGAAGAAGCAATGCCTCAAAACGAAGCAAACACCCGGAGCAAGTGGATGAGGCTCTGTAAGACACGTGAGAGAGCTGAGACGAGCATGTGAGGCGTGAGGGAGGAACGGAGAGAGAAATAATTCAAGACCAGTTAGCTTGCCGCAGCTTCTTCGCTGCCAAAAAATCAGTTCTAGAGACAGAGTGAGATGCTGAGACAGAGAAGGGAAAGCCTGAGCTAAGACAGGGATTCATTACAGAAAACAAATGATGGACGGGGGGGAAGGATCAACAGAGAGAAATCAGTCGAGAGAGAGGGAGGGGAGGGGGGGGATTAAAGCTGACAGAGACAGAGAGCGCATGTGTGAGGAGGTGTGTGAGCGAGGGAGCGAGCAAGTGTGTGTGTGCGCGAAAGCAAAACAAAGTGTCGCAGTAGCTGAGGCAGTAGCTGAGGCAGTGCAGCAGCAGCAGCAGCAGTAGTTACTGTGGACGAGTAGCTCCTCGCCTCGCAGGTAAAACATCTCTCCTCTCCGGCTCTCTGTTTACTTCACTGTCTCTTTAATGTGCCGCTCGTCTCCTCCCTCCGTCTGTCCTAATCCATCCATCCATCCATCCTCTCTCCGTCTACTCTCATCTCCATTTAACTCACCACATTATCTCTGCGTGGTTTAAAATGGGAGTAAATTCACTGCAAATGATCCTTTTTGACTTTTTAATGTCCTGTAGGCATCCGTAACCACACCGTCATCGCGTCATGTTTTGCATACCTTTATAATCTCTTTCAACTGTGTGGTTTTTGGTGACCAGAGGTGTTCTATTTTGGGAAAGGCAACATCTGCACACTGGCTATGTACTGACAGGCTGTTACAGAGGGAGAGGGTTGGAAAAGGATGGATGTATTTAGAGATGCAATAACAGTGGGATAATATTTATTACGACAGTCTAAAAAAATGAAGGAAAGGGATGGAGGGATGTTTTCTAAATGCATAAAATTAGCAGTCCAGGTTTGCTAAATAAAATAAGTCGTAGTAAAAAGATACATGATGCCAAACCAGCTACGTAATAGTTTTGCTTTTGAAATCATGAAAACAAGTAGTCATTTTTTGTAAGATCTTACATAATTACAGCAGATTTTAGTTTCAGATGTATAGATGTAGTTCATCCGTGTGTGTGTGCGCGTGCGTGTGTGTGTGAGAGAGAGGTTATGCGATAATAATGTCGGCCAGAACAGAGCACCACAGGGAGATGAGGCTGCTGATGCACAAATGTGCTGATTTGTATTTTTATATTCATGCACACATTTGTGACTCATTCGTCGCAGGTTTCTGTGTGGGGGTGTGTGTGTGGGTACGTGGGTGGGTGGGTAGGTGTGTGGGATGTGTGTTTGCTGCGTAGGCTTCTCACAGTATAGAAAATGCGTCATCTCACTGTTTGTTTTGATTCTCTTCTCTCCTTTTTTTTTCTCTTTTCAATCTCCATCTCCCTCTTCTCTCCTCTTTTCGTCTTTCTCTTCTCTCTCCATCCCTCTCTCATCCTTTCCCACGCCTGTCATCTGTCACCTCTCTCTCTGGATTATACTCTCTCCAATCTCTCACCGCCCCTCCCTCCCTCACATCCTCCCTCCCTCTCTTCTCTTTAATTCCTCCCACTCCCGCCGACCTCCATCCATCCCAGCGAGGAGGTGTGTAAACATGGCTTCACGGTCATCGTTGATATGCGCGGCTCCAAGTGGGACAGCATCAAGCCTCTGCTAAAGATCCTGCAGGAGTCGTTTCCATCCTGCATCCACGTCGCCCTCATCATCAAACCAGACAACTTCTGGCAGAAGCAGAGGACCAACTTCGGCAGCTCCAAATTCGAGTTTGAGGTAGGATGGGGGGGAAACCTTCAGATTCTCTACTGTGCAGTGGTGCATTTGTTACCATAACAGATTATTTTAATGTCATCTCAGCTCTGTGGCTGCTGCCTTAATTAGCTGCCTTCATCTGAAAAGTTGTGTTAACCTGTTAAATGATTGATTGTGCAATAATATTAATTAAAATGCCAGAATACGTTTTGTTTAGGATTGTCAATATGTAGTCATATAGTACCATACGTGACAGCAGTAGATGTAAACTTATAGATAAAAAATTATGTCATTGACGTTTAAATCAGAGGAGAACTTACTTTTATTATGTAATGATGTGCTGCTCAGTTAAGGATAGACTAGCTATCGTACATTTTTAGCATGCTGTAATGAATTTTGAAAGAAGCCAGATACAGAGATGTGAAGTGCCTCAGTTTTATATTTGCCATTTTGGAGTAATGAGTTATAAAAGTAGAAAAAAAAGTCAACCATTCTCCCTTTAATTTGCCGTCAGCTGAGTTGTGATAACGACCGCTGTAGCCAGCTGAGCTCCTCCATTGTCAGCACATTTCATTATTTTCCTCTCCCCCGCCGCTTTGGGTGCGTACATCACCAGCCAGCTGTCTACCAGAGGAAAAAATTTCATCACACTCAACCTCTAAAACGGCACACAGCGGATCACGAGGACCAGTGTTTGTGATGCTGTCGGTCAAGCGTTAGAACACGTTTTCACAGCTAATTTCATGATATATTCACGAGAACAGGCTTATTTTTATGCTCGGACCGTGTCATAGCTACAAGCTGAAACTAAAGTGTGCTCTCACAGATACTGATACAACACTGAGAAGACCGCTGCATGAGTTAATCAGTGCAGGTTTTCTGCTTTTGACGATGCCTTCGTCTGAATTGAAGCCTATATAGTAAATGCCCTCGAATGAGGACTCGATAACACTTTTCCACCCTGCTGCTTGATCTGTCATTAAAGAACCTTGGTTGCTGTGATAATGATCGGCCCCTTGTTCGTAGTCATAACCCATTTACTGTGATGTAGGTAGAGCTGTTTCTTTGCACAGTATGTGCTTGGATTCCTGTACAGTGTGTTTCTGCTACGTTCCACTGAGCCTCTGACTGTCGCGGTGTGAGCGAACGCGCTGGTGTGGAAATAGCTCTGATTGCTCACATGCCCGCACACACACATAGGCCCGCTGTAGTCTGATGACACCATATTGATTATTTGAGAGGAAGAATAGGCAGATGCCACAGGGCAGGTTACAATTATCCACGAGCTGCCCTGCCATGTTGCACAGACATTGATTTGGATTCATGAAGTAAATTTCATACAGGACTGTTTCCAGGACTGCAGTTGCAGTGAATGCGAGTGCAAAATGTTCTGGTCTGCTACGTGCAGCATTCACACCACCAGTCAGGTCCCAGCATGTGCATCATTGAGTGTTACTGTAGTGTGTGTGTGTGTGTGTGTGTGTGTGTGTGTGTGTCCTTGCTTGGTAAAATGAAAACCAGAGGTAGGACATGTCTCTCTCCGTTCTCTCTCCCCCCTTCATGTTGAATTGAGACAGAAAGAAAGGAAGCAGCGAGCCGAAGCGCAGAGAGCCGACTGCAACCTC
>NTHP01000334.1:561996-606831 GCA_003416845.1 Oplegnathus fasciatus
TGTGTGTGTTTAAGCAAACCATTGAAATGTTTTGAAATAAAATACCAAATTGTTATTTTTCCTGAGCTAGCTTATTCCTACATTCTCAGTGTGTGAGAATCACGCTCTTAATCAAGCTTAATGACTTATCAGTGATACTACTGCAGACATTGTTTCTGAAAAGTGTCATCTTATTGTCCCTCCTCAGATCATCTCTGACCTGGAGTCGTGGAACGAGGAGCTGACAGGTCAGATGAATGATTTCGACACGGAGGACCTGACGCTGGCCGAGCAGAGGCTGCAGCACCACGCTGACAAGGCCCTGACCATGAACAACCTCACCTTCGATGTCATCCACCAGGGACAGGAGCTGCTGCAGTACGTCAACGAAGTCCAGGCCTCTGGTGAGTACACGACCCAGACTGTACTGTACTGTATGTACAGCACCATGCCATCCAGGGTAGCCGTTTGTCTTTGAAAGAACAAAAGAAATTCTGCTCTGTAGATATAATTGATAATTAACAATCACCTTCCTTGTGTTCATTTAATTTATACTGCAGTAGCTTTCCTTTAGTTGGAAATCAGCTGGTTTTGTTGTTTATTTGCATTTCTTAAATTTGTTTCCAGGCATTAAATTATCATAAAAAGTCCCTATTATAATCTCAAATTCTGTGAAGTAGAAGTGAAGAGATGTTTGACTGTCTCCTGGTTGCCACATCAGACATCAGTCATCATTCAGCTGAGGGTTAAAGCAGGATACAGCTCATGTTCACTGTTGCTGCACAGATTTCTGTGTTGGCTACATTAGTTTAATATTGATACTGTGTAGGTGTCGCGGGTCAGATTCGGTCAGCGTTTGTGATGAGAGGCACCCACTCACTAACCATAATAACTCACCTGTGATCTCACATGCTAATAGGTGCTCTCTAAAACAGCACAAAGCATGGTTACATCATGTCACGTGTATTGAAACATACTGATAATATTCTTCATTGAGCAGTTATTAGAATGCTTTACAAGACTAATATGAATGTGAGTAATTCATTAAGAATGTCAGAGATAAAAGTATTTAAAGCCGTGGCAGCCGCAGAAGTGCAGGTCTACTCCAGCCGTCCAAAACTAATGTCACCGCGTGTCTTACCTTCAGGCGTGGAGCTGCTGTGTGACCGGGACGTCGACATGGCTACGCGGGTTCAGGACCTGCTGGAGTTTCTCCACGAGAAGCAGCAAGAACTCGACTTGGCGGCCGAGCAGCACCGCAGGCACCTGGAGCAGTGCGTCCAGCTGAGACACCTGCAGGCTGAAGTCAAACAGGTAGGACACCCAGTCACATTCCTGCAACAAGGCGCCATCTGCAGGCCAAGATTTTGTAACTGCAGTATACCAGGATATCTGCAAGTTCTTTTTAAGAAAGAGATTAAAATAAAGTGTTGGACTGGTGACATCTGATCACAGCTTTCCTCTGTTTTTTCAGGTTCTGGGTTGGATTCGTAACGGCGAGTCAATGCTGAACGCTGGTCTAATAACAGCCAGCTCCCTTCAGGAAGCTGAACAACTGCAGAGAGAACATGAACAGTTTCAACACGCCATCGAGGTGAGACGGTGTTTCTTTATCCCATCAATTTCTCCCTCCATTGTGTTTTCTGTTTAAAAGTCTGAAGCTAGATTTTACTTAGTTAATTGCTCATTATGTTGGTCATTCTAACCCAACCCTGTCTCCACCTCTTCCTTCTCTACAGAAAACCCACCAGAGTGCCCTGCAGGTTCAGCAGAAGGCGGAGGCTCTGCTCCAGGCAAACCACTATGACATGGACCTGATCAGAGACTGTGCAGAGAGCGTGGCCTCCCACTGGCAGCAGCTCATGCTGAAAATGGAGGACCGACTCAAGCTGGTCAATGCCTCAGTGGCCTTCTACAAGACCTCTGAACAGGTAGGAGACCCCACAGAGGGTTCAGTATTCAATTTGACCATTTCTTTGTCCAGAAATTCCACCTAAGAACACAATTAAGTGTTTTCCCCAGAGGACAGACTAAGTGTGGTTATCCTCACAGGTCTGCAGTGTGTTGGAGAGCCTGGAGCAGGAGTATAAGAGAGAGGAGGACTGGTGCGGAGGAGCCGACAAACTGGGACCCAACTGTGAAACGGATCATGTCACCCCCATGATCAGTAAACACCTGGAGCAGAAGGAGGCCTTCCTCAAGGTAACGTACAACAAAATCAAAACAAACCCTAAACATAGTATCAAGTTACATCTCTGATCTGTGTGTGTGTGTGTGTTAATATTTCAGGCGTGCACTCTGGCCAGAAGAAACGCAGATGTCTTTCTCAAGTACATGCACAGGAACAGCGTCAACATGCCCGGGATGCTGAGCCACGTCAAAGCACCAGAGCAGCAGGTTAAAAGTGAGTATCAGAAAATACATTGAACATTACCCAGGCTGTAACACCTGAACACAGAGTGTTGTGACTGAGAGTGTGTGAAAGCTAGTTGGCAAACAAGCAGAGAGGTCTGGACAGTTAGTTAAAAGTTGTGGATAATAGGTTGAAAAAAAATAGCTAAAAGTAATGGATGTAACATCCGGCTTCAGTCACTTCAAGTGATAGCAGAAATGCAAAGTTGACCACACCAACCTAAACGCAGACAATTGAATTGTATGAAAACATTATTGTAATAATATCCATTTTTATATAACTTATACAGTATGTAAAATAACATCCAGTTTAAAATCAGTTCAAATGAACACATTTGGAACATAACGGGTTGTGTCGCAGAAGGGGTACTTTAGAATACTCCAGTAGAAGTGTAGTGAAATGACTGATACTGGTGCATATGATATTTCAAAACCACTGCATATAAATGAGAGGAAAGAGAGTTCAAGCAAGGTACTTCTTGTTACTTCTTATAATTAACACAATAAATCACAGAAGAACGCTTCTACTAATGACCACTTTTTGTAATGTTTATGGCGATGTTACAAAATGTGTCCTCTGTAATGGCAATATGCGAAAGCAACGTACAACGAATGACTAATAACATGGTTAAGTAAATTGCCATCTTCAAAAACTTCTTCAAGTTATTCAGTTAAAAAAGTAAAGAGAGTACTTCCACTCTTGCTTACATGTCCAAAGACAGAAAAGCTCAGATCTGGGTTCTTGTTATGTATTTCCAGTATGTAGCACTGATTAAATCTTTTGAGTTAGCTTGGCTATTTAGGTGCCTGGAGTTTGAGTGTTTTCTGTGTTTCTGTCATGTTTAGACATCCTCAATGAGCTGCTACAGAGAGAGAATCGTGTTCTCCACTTCTGGACCATGAGGAAACGACGACTGGACCAGTGTCAGCAGTATGTGGTGTTTGAACGCAGTGCCAAACAGGTACATGAAGCACAAGACAGGAGAACCAGTGAAGCTGAAGTAATATAGCAACACGCTTGTGCACTGTTGTCATGTGATCTGACAATACTCGTATCCTGTGTGTTTGTGTGTTTTCAGGCTCTGGAGTGGATTCATGACACTGGGGAGTTTTACCTGTCCACACACACCTCCACTGGCTCGAGTATCCACCACACACAGGAACTGCTGAAGGAGCATGAGGACTTCCACATCACAGCCAAGGTTGGCCTCACTCACACACACACAAGCATGTCATTGTGTGTATGCTTGTGTGTGTGTGTGTGCATATAACACTCTCTTTCCCACTCTCCTTCAGCAAACTAAGGAGCGTGTGAAGCTGCTGATCCAGCTGGCTGACGGCTTCTGCGAGAAAGGCCACAGTCACGCTGGGGAGATCAAAAAATGGGTGACGGCTGTGGACAAACGCTACCGAGACTTCTCCCTGCGCATGGACAAGTACCGCTGCAGCCTAGAGAAAGCCCTGGGCATCTCCTCGGACTCTAACAAGGCAGTAAGTGGTCATGTGTTTTGGTAGATTACAGGTGTAGAATTCACATTCTCACTGTCTTGGTCTGTCTCTTTGAATCTCTTAATCTTTTACTGTGTCTGTGTCAGAGTAAGGATCTCCAGTTGGACATCATCCCCGCCACAGCTCCAGGGTCAGAGGTCAAGCTGCGAGATGCTGCTCATGAGCTCAACGAGGAGAAACGCAAGTCAGCACGCAGAAAGGAGTATGTCACCACTTCCTGTTTATGTCGTATTTCAGATATCAGAAAAGCAGAACTGTTCAGAGGTTCATAAATAAAGAACAGCTTTTTCAGAACAGCTAAACGATTACAGAGTTGCTAGTTCAGAATAATTCAGCAGATTAAATAGGGCACTAGGTTGTGCCTAATAAAACTGATTAGCATTTAGCCAGCATAGCTAAAAGCTCCACTTCTGAACAGTACGTGCCATGCCTTCAAAGCAAATGGTAGCAAGTCAGCATTTTTACTGCATTTTTCCTCCTTTTGGAAATATGTTTTATTGCCTCAGAGGACGAGTAATTAAATTACTGGCTCAGTGCCCAAAATATGCAGCAGAGCAGCCTCGTGGTAACTAAGATGGTCTGTTATAAGAAAGTCACAGGTTCAAGTATTGCATCCGTCAGTGTCCTTGTCAACAGTAATGTCAACACTGAACCCCTACTTGCTCAATAGCTGTAAGTGGTTCTAAGAGATTGAGTTCTGTGTGAATGTGCATACTTAATGGGTTTGCATGATTTAAACTTCCTCCTTCACACTTCAGCCTCTTCTTTGCTGTGCCAGCACAAGAACTGCAGACACAACAGTAGAGCTCCACAAGAGAACAAATGAATGTACATGTAGTACACAGGAAAAGGAGACTGCGTCATTTTATATGAGCGGCACAAATCATGAGCATGATTTCAGTCATTCATGGCGGGTTTATGACCATATTTTATGGTCCGTAACTCTTTCATTATTCATCAGCGTAAATGGAAGAGGCCGACAGGCTGAAAGAGAGCTATTGGCATGGTGATTTATCATTCCGTGGAAGAGGACAGTATGACAATTGCTAATTTTGTGCTTGTATGTGTGTCTTTGTGTGTGTGTCTAGGTTCATCATGGCAGAGCTGATTCAGACAGAAAAAGCCTACGTGCGAGACCTGCGGGAGTGCATGGACGTAAGTCCAGCTCAACAACCCACCACTGTTAACCTATTTCATGCCGGAGTTGTGCAACAACTTTTCACACAAAATTTGGAAATGTATCAGTTGAAGAATTTGGTTGGTTTAGGTTTTGTTTTTTTTTAATCTTGCCTTCTTCTCTCCATGAAGACCTACCTGTGGGAGATGACTAGTGGAGTTGAGGAGATTCCTCCAGGAATCATCAACAAGGAGCACATCATCTTTGGAAACATGCAGGACCTCTATGAGTTCCACCATAAGTAAGAAACACCTTTTAGGACTTCAGTCACTCTGTGATTTATGTAAAATCTAATTTTAAACTAGACTTGCCAGCGTATAGCAGGGTCCAAGCACCCTGATGCAAATCGGATCTGGATTGAAGTAAAATCAAGTTTTAAATAAATATTGAATATACAACATTAAAACAAAATTTGGTATCTTTTTAGCAGCTTCTTATACTACAAATTCCTCTGTAGTTTATATATATATATATATATTGGAATATCACTTTTCATTTAATAAAGCTCTCATGCTTTTGCTGTCTCACATTTCAATCTCTCCTTCCTTGTTTTGTCAGCATCTTTCTCAAAGAGTTGGAGAAATATGAGCAGCTGCCAGAGGATGTTGGGCATTGCTTTGTCACATGGGTATGTATCATTTGTTCACCTGTATTTGCTGCGTGTGCTCAGACCTGCCATTCAGTACAAATATTTAGTATCTTGTACTGTACCATGTACCTTTTAGATACTAATATCGTTAATGCTTAATCTCAATCACTGTCAACTTTCATCATCTTTCAAGTTCTAATCACCATCATTGTAACGTCTTTCTCTCTTCGTCCAGGCTGACAAGTTCCAGATGTATGTGAACTACTGTAAGAACAAACCCGACTCCACCCAGCTCATCCTCGAGCATGCTGGGAACTACTTTGATGTGAGTATCACCTGTCGTCGCCAGAATTAAATTGGATAGTTCTTGTCAGTTACGTCCGATCACATGACTCTTCTTCTCTATGCAGGAAATTCAACAGAGGCACCGACTGGCCAACTCCATCTCTTCCTATCTGATCAAGCCTGTGCAGAGAATCACCAAGTATCAGCTCCTGCTGAAGGTAACCCACCAAACCAAATCTCACTGCTGTGGCCGTCTCCATGGTTTCTTGTTGTCATGGTTTCTGTGTGTGTGTTTAGGAGCTGCTGACTTGCTGCGAAGAAGGTAAAGGAGAAATCAAGGACGGCCTGGAGGTGATGCTCAGTGTTCCTAAGAAAGCCAACGATGCCATGCACCTCTCGATGTTGGAAGGTGATTAACAAACACTAGTTGTTATTTATGTTGCTGTGATCTTTTACTTGGTAGTTGTATTTGTAGTGAGCTTAGGATCAAATTACAACTCTTTTTCATGCTGATATCCCTCCGTCTCCCAGGTTTTGATGAAAACATCGAGTCCCAAGGCGAGCTCATTCTCCAGGACTCATTCCAGGTCTGGGATCCAAAGACTCTGATCCGTAAGGGTCGAGAGCGCCACCTCTTCCTCTTTGAGATGTCTCTTGTCTTCAGCAAGGAGGTCAAGGACTCAAATGGCAGGAGCAAATACATCTACAAGAGCAAACTCTTTGTAAGTAGATGGTGGTGTTAATGTACGTAATGAACGATGTTTGGATGAGATGATCTTTGCTTAACTACTTTAACTGAATTAAGAAGAATGTTTTTAAAGAGCCAATCAGGCTTTTGATTGCTTCTAGAAGTTCTTGAAAAGTTTGATTGGTAGATGGCATAATTAGCATTGCAATTGCAGTACTTGTCCTGTCCAAAATACAAGTCAATTAAATTACCACTACTTGAATCATCACTTGAGACAGTCTAAAGTGTCAACTGTCTCAAGAAATCACACTTTATTTTGAGTGGGAGCATTTCAAATAGCTATTGTACTGCAGTAACAAAGTGAACCTTTGTTAGACTACCTGGCTCGCCGGTGACATTTCTGATGACACCTTCTCGTATTATTCTTCTCTCTTCGCAGACGTCAGAGTTGGGGGTGACGGAGCATGTTGAAGGAGACCCCTGTAAGTTTGCTCTATGGGTGGGACGCACCCCGACCTCTGACAACAAGATTGTGCTCAAGGTAAAACGCTCTTCCTCTCTTCTGTTTCTTCTAAAACCTCCTTTAGGGTTCGACCGATATGGGTTTTCAGAGGCAGAACCCTGAAATCACCCGAGACTAAAAGTTTGTTAATCCAAGATAGTAACATTGAAAATTTAAAAAATGTAGATTACAGGTTTTTATAATACATATGTAATCAAAGTTCATATCAGTGTGTTGGATGCCATCGACAGGTCAATATCTGATTAGGAACAAAAGTGTCAGAAAATCTTTATATCGGTCTAACCCAGTTTCCTCTCTTTTCATATTCAACCCTCTCCTACCTTTCTTCTTATATTCTCTCTCTGACGTCTTGTTTGATTGCATGAGCAGCTTCAAGGTGGCAGAGAAGCTTTCTATAGTCACAAACTCCTCTCCTGTCTCCTTGATTTCTTTCTTCTTTCTCTCTGTCTTCTGTCTGTCGCACTGTCCTCTGGTTCGATTCTGCTTTGTTCCATCTGTTAACAAACACAGGCACATCTGTATATCTGGGGCTGTGTTTTCTGTGGATGTTTGTATCTCTAATTCTCTCTGTGGGCTGACATGCTTCCACCAACGCTGCTGACACTGACTCAACCCCTTAACGCCCACAATCTCCTGGCTCTATGCCACTTTATCAAAGTGACGAGCCTCTACCAGAAAAATAAGCTTTTTAATGATTTGAACACCATTGTAGAAGTAAGATATGACATCAATTCAATTATTTCTTTGAGTGAATTTTTCAAGCCCCCGTTTTTGAACATGTTCTGTGTGTTTTCCTGTTGAATACCGTCACAGATGGATTAAAATTTGTGTCAGCCGTTGGAACAGCATGAAGCCAAAATCCTAACACATTTAACTCTGAGCGTTACAACTCTATTATACATGTTGACTACCAAACTAACCGCTGAGAAGCAGTCATGTGGTATGTGCATTGTAAATGAAGTGTGTCTCTTTACTAACTACACATGTTCTCACACACACACAGACACCGTCCATTACAATCTGCTGCACATTTAATTGGCCTACTGTACACTGTCAAGGCGAATTATCAGTGTTGTACGTTTCTATCATGTCAAACCATTTTGTCAGCATAAAAAATGTCATGTACATCTTCTAAAACCAAACCAGTGAAATTCTCTATTTTATATTTTAAATTCAAAGCTAAGTCAGGGATCCAAACATGGAGCGATGGTGAGTACAAACTATCCCACAACACAGCCCTCAGCCACTTCTCACAAGTCTGAAACACAAACTCTTAGCACTTCTTATCCTCGCTCTTCTTCTTGAACAAGAGCTGAAGAACACTCTCAATTGGCAAAAGCAGTACATGTCATCCATCGTAGAAAATCACTTTAACACAGTGCCATAGCTGATTGTAGCGTAAAAAATATTCTAGGGCAGTGATTCCCAACCAGCTGTACTTGTGCTCCAGGAAGTACTTCAGCAGTTACCAAGAGGTATTTGGAAAGATTGTGTGGTCGCTCAACTAATTTGAGTCCGTGAAAACTAGTTAGCAAGTGAGCAGAGAGTTAGCTTAAAAATGGATAAATGGTTGAACTAGAAAGCTCATCAAAGTAATAAACTATTGAAATAGTTAAAGGTAATGAATAAATGGTGGAAACGGTTAGCTTAAAGTAATGGAAAAAAGCAGAAACACCTTAGCACATGAATTACATATAAGTTGTTGAAATAGTTGGCTAAAGGTAGTGGCAAAGTAGAGGTTAGCTATAAGTAATGCATAGTTTGTTGACATAGTTGCAAATAGCCTAAATAGTTTAAATGCTAGCTCAAAGGAGCCTCATGGATAATTGGGTTCAGACGTCCAGCTTCTGCCACAAGTGGTAGTAGTGCAAATGCAAACTTTACCAAACTGAGCTAAACACTGACAGTTCAATTGTATAAAACCATTATTGTAACAATATCCACTTTGATAAACTGATATGTTGAACACATTTGGAACATGTTGGAGTATGCATGGGCTGTGGGGGTACAGCTGACAACAAGGGTTGGGAAGCACTGTTCTAGGGGTCCACAGCTGGAGGGGGCTCATATATTAAAATTTATCTGAAAAATTCCTTCAGTTGATAAGAGATGACAAGAGGTAAATTCAGACTTGTGTGAAACACACAGAGTGAAACAAGAATTCCAAAGCAAGTTCATTTTGTGACAACTTTTGACTTCTTGAACTCGTTCCATTGTTGACCAATAACAGGCGTCGAGCATTGAGAACAAGCAGGACTGGATCAAGCACATTAGGGAGGTGATTCAGGAGCGCACCATTCACCTGAGAGGAGCGCTCAAGGAGCCCATTCATATTCCCAAAGCAACTACAGCCAAGCACCACAAGGGGCGAAGGTAAACATGCAACACCTGAAATGTTCTAAAGGGAACAGAGAGTGATGCACATGTGAAAGAGATTCATTTTTATCACATCAGTCACATAAGAAGTTCACTTACTTACAATTTACACCTTTCATTGATCATGTGTGTGTGTCTATTAGGGATGGAGAGGACCTGGACAGTCAGGGTGAGGGCAGCAGCCAACCAGACACCATCTCTCTGGCATCCCGCACCTCACAGAACACACTGGACAGCGACAAGGTGAGCCAACACACACACACTCATGACCAGAAATGGTGTCCTATCTGCACATTTCTGCATTTAGAAGAATACTGACTAATAAGCTCCTTTCTCCTTCAGCTCTCCGGTGGCTGTGAGCTGACTGTGGTGATACACGACTTCATGGCCAGCAACAGCAATGAGCTGACAGTGCGGCGCAGTCAGACGGTGGAGGTTCTGGAGCGCTGTCACGAAAAGCCAGACTGGTGCCTGGTCAGGACTACAGACCGCTCCCCTGCCCAGGAGGGCCTGGTGCCCTGCGCCATGCTCTGCATCGCCCACTCCAGGTCCTCCATGGAAATGGAGGGCATCTTCAACCACAAAGGTAAAGAGTGTGGTGTGAATGGTCAGTTTTGATGGAGTGTGTCTGTGAGGGAGGAAAGGATATGTGTTCTGTATTTAAGGAATTTTACACACTGGAGCTGAAACAAAACTTATTTAGACACTTTGTGCAAGTCTGCATCATAAAGCACATTTTGAAACGTGACTTCACTCTGTCTTTCACAGACACTCTGTCAGTGTGCAGCAATGACTCCATCATGCCAGGGTCGTCCGCTACGCTCCAGCCTGGTCACGGCATGAGCTCCCACACCTCACCAGGGCCTAAACGACCAGGTATGGTCACCTGTGCCATCTGTTGTGTCTGCCCTCTGGTATCCCATAAAAATTCTCACAACTACATCAACTCAAAAATAGCAAGTAACATCAGAATGGTGTACAAAAAAACTTTTGTAATTTTACATGACTATTTTTCCAGACAAGACACTGGAGTAATATTTAAGTTCAGTAAAATTACTTCTCGAGTTGGGTGTTCTAGTGCTGTTTCTAACTAAAAAATATCACATTGAGGCTTTATTGATGGAACTGTACTCTTTCACGTAGAATACAAAGATTAATGTCAACTGTTGAATGTTATGCAGATGAAGTCTTTTAAATAAAAGGTTTGCCTCCCTATTCTACTGTGTGGCTTTAAATCATTCTCCATACAGCAGCAAGCTGAGTTTGGTGTGTTTGGCTTATTTTTTAGGTAACACCCTCCGGAAGTGGCTCACCAGCCCAGTGCGTCGGCTAAGCAGCGGCAAGGCAGACGGCCATGTGAAGAAGCTGGCCCACAAGCACAAAAAGAGCCGCGAGATGAGGAAGAGCGGGGAGATGACAATGGGGTCCCAGAAAGACTCGGACGACAGTGCCGCTACACCTCAGGATGAGACTGTGGAGGAGGTGGGTGGATACGCAATGCTGAATGTCATCCTCTTTCCATTTAGCAGTTCTGTAAAGTATTGTGATGTAATCTCTGCTTTGCCATCCATGTGTGTCGCAGAGGGTTCGTAACGAGGGCTTGTCCAGCGGCACGTTGTCCAAGTCCAGTTCTTCGGGCATGCAGAGCTGCGGAGAGGAGGAGGGCGAGGAGGGTGCTGACTCAGTACCTCTGCCTCCACCTATGGCCATCCAGCAGCACAGCTTGCTGCAGCCAGACTCACAGGATGACAAGGTGAGGAGAGGGAGGACGTTGCAGTGGGGACAGAAGAGAGGGGTCAGAGAGAAGGGATGGACAGATGATGAAAAAGAGCATTAGGAGTCAGAGGGGACATTGGGAGTAGGAGAAAGTATGTTTTACAACTGGGACATTTCACCTTTGACTTTTAACATTGTCTGGTGCTACAAAGTTGGTTCACAGTAGTCTTTAAATTTTAGGTCTAGAAAGAACACAAGTTATTTGTTTCCTTTTGGACACTCTACTTATTTGTCAATTTTTAATCCAAGCGAGATGAAAACATTCACTGACTGTTTAAAGTTATCTGATATTAAATGTAGCCACTATTGCCCAGTGCTATTTCAAATCATCTCTAGAGATTGCTCTATTTTTTTTTTTTTTTTACACCTTTGTTGTGAGAGAAGTATTATGTATTATCCCTGGTTCTCTACATATATACATCAAGGTGTACAGTGTTTTCTGTATCCTATAGGTGTGTCCTAAAGAAAAAGCTAACTACGATCCTACCATCACCTTAAGAAGCTCTATGTTAGGGTATTTTCTCTTTCTGGTTTTACTGTGGAAGTCAATAATGAAATTGGACAATAAAAGCAGCTGAACAGTA
The DNA here is from genome assembly GCA_003416845.1 of Oplegnathus fasciatus. Taxonomy (NCBI): domain Eukaryota; kingdom Metazoa; phylum Chordata; class Actinopteri; order Centrarchiformes; family Oplegnathidae; genus Oplegnathus; species Oplegnathus fasciatus. The sequence continues at coordinate 573,895 of NTHP01000334.1, forward strand.
CAGTACGTGCTTTGTAAAAGAAAAAGTGCCAAAAGTCAACAGGGGAGATGACTTTAACAGCTTTTAACTTACCAAATCAATGAGTGAAACTAAACCACATTTTGTCCAAAGGTTGAAGATTGAAGTAGGTATACTGTAAGGGTTAATTTTCATTAGACCATAAATCATGTATATTTTTTTGAGACATAGGCACTAGCTAACAACTATCTATGATCATCTTGAAGACAAATTCAAACACTTCTTATACTGGTTCTCTTTCCTCTCATTGCTGTTATGATCTTTAGTTCTTGTAGGTTACATTTTTCGCTCATTTCAGTCTCCCACTGTTCCCAAAAAAGGGCATTTCCTGACACAATTTTAAGTGACTCCTTAGTTTCTGTTATGCATAACATTTTATCTTGGCATGTTGCATCATATTCTCCCCTCTCTTCTTAAAGCAGAAAACAATGAAAAGTTTCAGGCACTCCAAGTCTCTTCTTCGACTAAAGCGGAGACTCCTCTGACACTAATTTCTGTTTCTGTTTCTTTGTTTTGTTTCCTGGTTGTATCGTTTGCTGTTTGCCACGCTGTAGCATTACCTTGATTTATGTCCTGTCTTTGCTTTGTCTCAGTTTCCATACCTCTCCATCTGAAATGCCCCGCTCTTCCCCCCTCTGTCTCTTACCTCAGTCAATTCTTCAATTCTCTCTTTTTTTCCCCCCCACTCTTCAGCTTTAAATGCTACTTGCTAAAGGCTTTTTCTTTGGTTTCTACAACGGTTTCTAGATTGAAATTAAATGAAGCTAGCAGCTTTTTTAGACTTAACTTTCTTATTTTTAAAATACACCTTTCTCTGTCCCCTAAAAGTCACTCTTCCTAACTTTTGTAATTTTCTGGACTCTTAAACATTCCTGAATTTCTTTAGTGCTGAATTTTTTCCTTCCTCCTTTTTTTTAGTTTCACTCATTTTGACTTGTACTTTCTGCCCTGTTCCTACAACGCACCACTGTAATGTAGAGACGCCTGGCAGATGACAAAGGCCACTACAGGAAAATGTAGATAAAGAGAGGATGCATGTAGCTCTTTACTCTAAGGGCATTGTGGAGGTTTTTTTCTGCCGGAGTTAGTGCCAATCAGAAGGTTATAATGCCTAAATCGCGTCAACTTTGAATTTTGTAATGCCTTGAGCCTGTTAGAATAACACAGCACTGCAGCTTTTTTCTGCATGTTTCTCATTCATAGGCCGGGAAAAGGTTGGTGGCTAAGTGAGGTATAAAAGAAACAAGTAGATGTCAATATATATTCAAAGAAGAACGTCGGTAAGATTCCCTGTCAGCTGAGCAGGCAGCTCCCTTGGATAATAATCTAAATATGACCCCACACTGAGGTGAAAATTCAAAAGCCCCCTTGTTCCCATCATCCTCCAACCCCCTCCCTCACCCGCCCTGCCCGCTCGTTCCTCATCTCCCTTTTACCCTCTGTGCGTTAACCTCATTACCATGCGAGTAATTGGCATCTCTAAACGCTGGCGAGGCCAGAAGGGCACACAGCCTCACCCAGAAAACCTAATTGGGGAAAGTCTTGAAGCACAGCACAGCAAGGGTGAGAGTCTCCTCAACTATATATACATACATACATATACCTCTTTCATTCTCCCTCTGTTAGCATCCTTTCTTTATTTCAAAGGCTGTTCATCATCACCCGAGAAAGCAACGGAAACATCCTCCATTCAAACATGACTTTTTTTCCCCCAACCTTCTCCCCATCACTATTTTCTGACATTTCACTTTTTTTCCATATCTTCATTTTGTTCACCCCACTTTCAGCCTCATGTTTTGACCTTTTTCAACAGTTTTTTTGAAAATTTCATATACTTTTCCTTTTCACTTTCTTTGCACCTTTTGATCGAAATCTCTAGCATTGGGTTTTCACTACTAGCAGAAGCATCTTTTTGGATCTCTCTTCAGATTACAACATTGAACATTTAACAAACATTTTCACTAAGTCATTGCTCACGTAAATAACTAAAATAAAACATTCACTTGTGATGAAACTGATAAAGAAATAAGCTAAACAAAAGCTCATCTTGAAATTAATCCTTACCAAAACTTAAGCACGACCCAGAAAATATTATGAAGTTATTTCTTTTGCCATCCATTTATGGACTATTCCAACTTAATACATGTAGGTTCACACGCATGGGTTCAGTGAGCCTTTAGTTTTCACAAAAAACAGATTAGAAGAGTATGTCTTGTCCGTTTTAGAAGAAATTGCTCTCTTTCTTTTTACACGACTGATTAAGTAAAGCCTGTATCAATTATAAACTATAGTCTGGCTACTTTAAACGCAACTATTTTCTCTGTAGGAAGAGCTGTATTGACCCCAGCCAAAGAGCAGATTTAGAGTTAGCAGAAATAGTATTATCAGGTTCTAATGCTTTTTTTCCTCTCTCAATCCTCTCATGTCTCTATTTTTACTCAGACCTCTTCTCGTCTGTCGGTCCGTCCGTCCAGTTCAGAGACGCCCAGTGCTGCGGAGTTGGTGAGCGCCATCGAGGAGCTGGTCAAAAGCAAGATGGTAGGATAATAGAGGAAAAACATGAACACTCTAAGCTTCACGTATCACTTCCTGCATAAAATTATCATGCCATGGCTACTTTTTTGTCAATGAAAGCTTGATTTGATCAGTTAATCAGCTTCAACTGAAGCCTTTAGCCTTCAAAGGTATTAATTGCAGTTAAATTAAACATTTGAAATGTTATATTACATTTTAAAAGCATTCAAATTTTCAAACCGTGTGCTGCTCTGGTGAGAAATCTGCCCAGTGTATAATATAATCTGACTTTAGCAATAAAATGAGTATTTCATTTTCACAAGGATTTACAAACATTAAGAACTCTTATGTTATCTCATGACACTTTACATATAGAGCAGGTCAAAGCAAGCCATTTAATTTGTATTCATGCTGCTCTTCCCCTTAAACGGTTTGACCTTTTTTGTGCTCCGTTTGACACACTTTAGTTTACCTCCTGTTTGTCCCTGCTGCAGGCTTTGGAGGACAGACCCAGCTCACTGTCGGTAGAACAGGGAGACAGCAGCTCTCCCTCCTTCAACCCCTCTGACAACTCCCTCCTCTCCTCCTCCTCCCCCATCGAAGAAATGGACGAACGCAGGACCAGCATCCTGAAGAAAAGACAGTACGTCAGCTTCCTTCTTCTATAACACAAACATACACTGAGGTGACTTTTCCTTATTTCTTGACTTTTGAGTCAAATGTCTGTTTTTTTTCTTTGCTGTAGTTACATTCTGCTGGAGTTGGTGGAGACAGAGAGAGATTATGTAAGAGACCTCGGCCTGGTGGTGGAGGTGAGTTGGTGCTTTATCAGCTGCTTAATTAGTTGTACATTACTGTACGTCTGATCTGAAAGTATGAAGGTTTGTTTTTTTCTAGCAGGTTTTTCTGTAGTAGGTCAAGTAGTTATTCTACCTAGCATTTTAAAATGTCACTGAAAGTATTAGAATTAATTAGCTGAACTTTACAGACTCCCTGTTGTAAATTTGCGTTAATGTGTTTGTGTCTCTCCATCATAAGGGCTACATGAGCCGGATGAAGGAGGAGGGTGTCCCTGATGATATGAAGGGAAAAGACAAAATCGTGTTTGGCAACATCCACCAGATCTACGACTGGCACAAAGAGTATGTGACGCACACATACAGAGATTATAAAGCTTGTTCATATTCACTAGTACAGTATCTTACTTCTTCTCTCTCTGTCTTGTTTAGTTTCTTTCTTGGGGAGTTAGAGAAATGTTTGGAGGACCCTGACAGACTGGGACCACTGTTTCTCAAACAGGTTCAGCGACAGTGAATTTCCAACTTCTGCTTTACATGTACATGCTTGTATATATTTGATAGTGTTGTAATTGTGCTTTTTGTATCCAGGAACGGAGACTAAACATGTATGTAGTGTACTGTCAAAACAAGCCCAAGTCAGAGCACATCGTCTCAGAGTATAGTGATACCTACTTTGAGGTACGAGTCCATTATTTTGAAGATTTTACCCTTTGAGACACGTCAAATACTGCAAACCTCCATCTAGCTACCAGCCTCTCAAGTAACCTCTGACCTTTGACTTTCTAGGACCTGAAGCAGCGGCTGGGACACAGGTTACAGATCTCAGACCTGCTCATCAAGCCAGTGCAGAGGATCATGAAGTACCAGCTGCTGCTCAAGGTTGGTCTGTGACAATACAGCAGAGGGCGCCAGAGCTTTCGCTGCTCTTTATGCTCATCTTGCTATCTAAACATCTCGCATCCATATTATTATACACTATGTCACCATCATCTGCTGTCTATAAATGTACATATTTGCTGCTGATAATCTACACTGATATTTAAAAGTCTAAATTGTTGAGTTTATATTTTCTTAGTGTTTTTTTTTTTTTCCTGNTGTTTTAGGATTTCCTGAAACACTCCAAAAAGGCTGGGCTGGAGTCAATAGAGTTGGAGGTAAGACAGCAAGATAGCGCTTCTTCTTAATCGCTTACAATCAAGCCAAACATGTTCAGCAATCCATCAACCTTTTGGTTATTTGTGACTCTTACAGAAAGCAGTGGAGGTCATGTGCATCGTGCCAAAAAGGTGTAATGATATGATGAATGTTGGCCGGCTTCAGGGATTTGATGTAAGAAATCACATTGAATTATGAATGAAAGCAATGCTACACTCGTCAACACGAGGCATTCGTCACCTTATCGACAAACTTTATCTCACTTCATTTCAATTTTCTCCAACTGTCCCATGCTGTCCCTCTATTTCTTCCTACACCTGATCTTCTCATTTCCATCTTGGTCATCTCCCTCTCCCTCAGGGGAAGATCGTGGCTCAGGGCCGCCTTTTGCTGCAGGACACGTTCATGGTGTCTGACCCGGAGGGCAGTCTGCTCGGCCGGATGAAAGAGAGGAGAGTCTTCCTCTTTGAGCAGCTGCTCATCTTTAGCGAGCCCCTCGACAAGAAGAAAGGTTTCTCTTTGCCAGGTTTCCTCTACAAGAACAGCATCAAGGTAACAGACATGAGTGGCAAGGATGTGCACTACACCATTATCAGTGAAAGCAAAGTGGAATTAAGGGTGTATGCCAGTTGAAGGGCTTGCAGCTCCCTCTGGTGGAGAAACTGCAGCTCGTGAAAAATCATTTTTTTGAGTGAGTTGCAAGCTTTACATCTAAGAATGTACACTCAAAATAGTAAGTTTTGTTGGGTAATTCAAAAACAATATTTACTTAAAACTGACTGTGATATAACGATACGTCTCCCTCTCTTTTGTTTCCTTTTGCACTCTGTAGATAAGCTGTTTGGGTCTAGAGGAGAATGTGGAGGGCGATCCCTGTAAGTTCATTCTCACCTCTCGGTCGACCAACAGCACCGTGGAGTCCTTTGTGCTTCACTCCTCCCACCCAGGTGTGCGTGAGGTCTGGACCCTTCAGATCAGCCAGATACTCGAAAGCCAACGCAACTTCCTCAATGGTAGGCTGGCACACATACACACACACACACGACAAATTTTACAGTAGAAACTGCTACATGGCCATCCTTGTCTCTTTTGTACCTTATCACAGCTCTGACCTCACCAATAGAGTATCAGAGGAACCATGTGGGGGCAAGTGGTGGGTCATGTGTGCCCAGCATGGGAGCTCCGGGTGGGGTTAGCAGTGGGTCCAGTGCGTCCCCTGGAGTCGGAGGTGGAAGCTCCCAGGGAAGCGCCATCCCCCAAGGTGGTTCTCGTCGACCCTCCAGGATCCCCCAACCCTCCCGCCTGCCCCAGCCCCTACGTCACCACCCCGGGGCCGACCCTGACGGCCCCAACAAGATGTCAGGTATGGAACATCTATCTATATTTGTGAAATTTGTTTTGTATGGCAAAATGAAAGATGTGACTGAGGTGTGAGTTTTGCTCACTTATGATTCAGGTTCGTCCCCTTGTCCAGTCCCTCCTCCCCTACTCCCTCCAGGGGGTAGCCCGCAGGGCAAGCGCCCCATCCAGACCCCAGAGGACCAAGCACAGACCCCCACTGCTGCCAGCGCTGTAGCCTCTATTCCCCGCGCCACGGTTGGGCCCCTGCCCTCCACACCCACTTCCAAACCACGGCCAGGAGCTGTGTCCCCTATGGCCCCCCCTCTGGCCACTCCGGCCTTTGTCAAGGACGGCCTCCCTCCTCCCCCTCCCAGCCCGGGCCAGAAGTCCGGATCTGGATTCTGGAGCTCCATGCCGGGCTCTCCAGCCAGCCGGCCTGGCTCGTTCACCTTCCCGGGGGAGGCAGGAGAGACTCCGGTCCGTCAGAACTCGAACCAGATCCAGACTGGCTCTGGATCTGGGAGCCAAACCCACAGACACTCCACGCACAGCAAGGAAGCCGACCGCATGAGTACGTGCTCATCGGCCAGTGAGCAGTCCATCCAGTCCACCCAGAGTAACGGGGTAAGACTACTACCTGCTGTGCAGTGTTGCACCGACTAACACCAAAGCAGAGGGAGGCCTGGTCTGTCCTGCCTGCCTGCTGTCTCCTGTCCTGCTGCAGCCAGCGCTACTAATCTGTCCCCTACTACACATCTCTGACAACCTTCACTGCTCTTCAACATCATCTTCTCTAGCTTTAGACAATTTCTGAAGACAATCTCTAGCAAACGTTTCCTCTGTCAACATGTTTTCAGGTTCAAAACCTCTCTAGTGGACCTCAGTCAGCTCTTCAGTGATTCCCTTTCAAGGCTGTCTCTAGATTTCTTAACTCTAACAAAGCTTATACTAACACCTGACTTCCTCTTGGCCGTCCTTCACCTCCTGCTGTCTTCATGGTGTGTTACTGAAACTTTTCTGCAACTAACCTCTGGCGTTTGTGGTTCAGCTACAAACGTACTCGACAGAGATCCTCTCATTGAACCTAACCTTGCTGCCTTCATCTTTGCCTGGAGCTGCAGAGCAAAGACAAGTGAAATGGAAATCTTCATCTTATTCCTGTCTTTCTTCCTTCATCCAGTTCTTTGTTTTTTCTAAGAAGAAAATAATGAATCACTGTTTTTTAGTCTTTCTTGCACTTCACTCTAATCCTCTCTGAAGACAAGACAAATGGACAGTAATCAAACATCTTTTTCCAGTGTTTATCTTCTGCTTCAACCCTTTCTCTCACTTTTCCTCACAAAAAGTATTAGATTTATATTTGTGGCCAAAGTGAAGTCACAATTTTTGTAATTTAAGATTTGACATTTTACTACAATGAACCATGTGAGTTTGTACTTACAGTTTTCCACATGCATGTGTTTCCTCCCTGTGGTGCAGAGTGAAAGTAGCAGCAGCAGTAGCGTATCCACCATGTTGGTGACCCAGGACTACATGGCAGTGAAGGAGGATGAGATCAGCGTCACTCAGGGCGAGGTGGTCCAGATCTTGGCCAGCAACCAGCAAAACATGTTCCTGGTGTTCAGGGCGGCTACCGAGCAAGGCCCCGCCGCCGAGGGCTGGATCCCCGGATTTGTGCTGGGACACACCTCGGCCATCGCCCCTGATTGCCCCGAAGGATCCATCAAGTAAGAGCTCTGAGAAATTTTGTGAGGTATTAGTAAGCTTGATGAGGAATTCCAGTATTTTCTGCGCTTTGGCAGTCTACATAAGTATCGGGCTAAAACTCATTCTCTCACCTACTTGTTCAGTTAAACAGTTTGATTTGACGCGACCCATTTTGTTGTTCCAGTAGGAAGTCTTCATCCTGGCACACGTCCCTACGCATCCGTAAAAAGTCTGAGAAGAAGGAGAAGGAGGCAAAGAAAGAGACCAAGCTGGAAAACGGTTACAGGAAGTCCAGAGATGGCCTGGCCAACAAAGTTTCTGTAAAGGTGAGTTTATCAGTACATCTGAGGACATTCTAGTGCTGCTATTAAGTCATGCCTCCATGGAGCATTTTTCATTCTAACGTGCTTCGTTCTTTCTTTTCAGCTTCTAAATCCAAACTACATCTACGATGGTAAGTGTTACTTTGTGGAATTTTGTTTAATTGAAGATTAACAAAATTTATGACAAAACCAATTCCAGATATTATCCAAAGTGCCGTTTAACTGCTTTAAATTTTGAAGATCATCTCAGCATTTGGCAGGACTTCACATCTGACTCTCTTTTTCTCTTTCAGTTCCCCCAGAGTTCCTTGTACCTCTGAGTGATGTGACATGTGACAACGGAGAGAGCGTCACCCTCAGGTGTAAGGTCTGTGGTCGACCCCGGGCCGCTGTCACCTGGAAGGGACCCAATCAGAGCACCCTCACCAACAACGGACACTTCAGCATCACCTACAGGTAAGAAAACACAGCCCGAGTTTTACTGCACAAGTCTTCTTGCATCAGTTAAGAAATGTTGCTAAAGCTCCATCAGACTGCAGTTTAGATCATATTTTGGGTTTATTGCATGATGCTGTGCAATAATCACTTGTGTGTTGTAGCACAGTTGACATCAGGTGTAAATGAACATGTATGTGTTTATTTCAGTGATACAGGCGAAGCAACGCTGCGGATAATTGGCGTAGCCTCTGAGGATGATGGCGTTTATACTTGTGTTGCCACAAACGAGCTGGGCAGCGTGACATCATCAGCTAGCCTCAGAGTGTTAGGTAAGAGTGCAGGTAGAAAACAAAATATTCAGTATCAGTCCCTCCACAGAGGTTATTTGACAAGGCTGGTGCAAAGTGTGGACATGAATTGATTGTCTGTGTTATTTGTCTCAGCTGTGTCCACTGACGGGATCAGAGTGAGCTGGAAGGACAACTTTGAGGCTCACTACACTGAGGTGGTTGAACTGGGCAGGTAATAAACTCTTCTTAATATCTCCATGGTTAGAGCAGTGTATAGGTTTTGCAACAACACTGAACCAATCTTGGCCTTTTGTTATGAATTGAACATTTGACATTCAGTGTTTTCTTCTTGATATGACTGACTTGTTAAATGCCTAAAACATACCACACAGGTTGACTATGGGGAGTAACCTGACTTAAATAGATTTCAAAAACTCAGATTATGAAAGCGGTAATGACCCGACAACCACAACAACTGTCTGAAGTAAACAAAATGACCTCTGAACATCCACCCTCTTTCTTCTCACCAGGGGTCGTTTCTCTGTTGTCAAGCGTTGTGACCAGCGGGGCACCAAACGTACGGTGGCGGTCAAACACGTGAACAAGAAGCTGATGAGGAGGGACCGGGTGACTCAGGAACTCAATCTGCTCCAGAGGCTCCAACACCCCCACATAGTCAGCCTGATAGACACATATGAGACCCCCAGCAGCTACGCCCTCGTCCTGGAGATGTGAGTGCAAACCAAAAAAACACGCTCTGCACATATGGAGCTCATTAGCTTGATCAGGCGTGATAAACCTTGCATTTCTTTCATCTGATGTTTTACTTTTGTGTTTCAGGGCTGACCAAGGTCGTCTGCTGGACTACATTGTTAGCTGGGGGAATCTGACGGAGGAGAAAGTGGCCTGCTACCTTCGGGACATTTTAGAAGCTTTACATTACCTGCACAACTGCAGGATAGTACATTTGGATGTTAAAGTAAGCACTTTCACTTTGATGCTGTTTTTATTACTGTGCTTGGTAATACGTATAGCAGCACAGGAGAACACTGTATCACTGAGCAGAGTGTTAAGTTTTGGCATTACTTTCTGTACAGACATGTACATGAAAAGGTAAAAATAAAAAAAAATAAAAAAGTTGTCAAGGTACTCAACTAATAATAAACCAGTCAAACCAAAAGTGTTTGACTGGTCAGAAGCTAAAGTTTTTTTACACAGTAAAAGGTCATCTGTCAAGACTGCCCTTTCCAAAACACCTTTAGCGCTTACCTGATCTTGAGTCGGTCATTGTGGTAGTTAAAGGTCACAGTGTATTTCCAGCCGACTTGCAGTTGGACATCTTTCCTTTGAATACTGAAGGTCAAACAGACTTTGCATTTTGTTTCACCTGCAACAACAAACAAATTTACTCACAAGACTGGAAAAGTTACATCATGAATAAGAATCAATTAGACGAGACTAACGATGTATTTTCTTTTCCCAGCCTGAGAACCTGCTGGTGGTCCACAGCTCCAGCGGCCAGCCAACGGTCAAACTCACAGACTTTGGTGATGCTGTTCAGCTCAACAGTGCCCACTACATTCACCCTCTGCTGGGCAGCCCAGAGTTTGCCTCCCCAGAGTTGGTCCTTGGAGAGCCGGTGTCGCTGACCTCTGACCTGTGGAGCCTGGGCGTGGTGACCTACGTGCTGCTGAGCGGCGCCTCCCCGTTCCTTGATGAGAGCGCTGAGGAGACCTGCCTGAACATCTGCCGGCTAGACTTCAGCTTCCCCAGGGATTACTTCCAGGGCGTCAGCCAGGCGGCCCGGGACTTCATCTGCCTGCTCCTGAGGACCGACCCGGGCAGGAGGCCTCTGGCCGGGCTCTGCCTCCAGGAGCCGTGGCTGCAGGCCGGTCCGGCTGAGGGCCGGGCCAGAGCCGAGGGCTGCTTGGACACCTCCCGCCTCATCTCCTTCATAGACAGGAGGAAACATCAGACTGACGCCCGGGCCATCGGAGGAGTCAGAAGCTTCATCCAAAGTCGCCTCCAGCCCCGAGTTTAAAGGATAGGATACACAAGTCCAAACCAACCCTCAATCCCTACTGCCTCCAGTCTGATCATAGCAGACAAAAACTGGACATAATTCACAGTTTGTTGTCCAGTGCTGAGGCTGTAGGGGCTGCAGGCTCCTCTGGAATTGAGCATCTTGTTGGTCTAGATGTAAAAGGAAGGAGAAATAATGAATGCTGATCTTATCCTCTTTCACAGAATGCTGATTTCCTAAAGTCCTGTAGTCCTTTCACCAATTAACCTGAGACCTGTTGAGGTCTTAAGCCAATCAGAGCCCTTGAGAACTGAGTTCTCACCAATCACATAAATTAATGGATGCCCTTGTCTACTGCTGCTCGCTGGTTTCAACTCATAACAGATTTTGTAGTTAAGTGAACAAAAATCTTAAAAAAACAAAAAAACATTATGAAGTAATTTATTTTCCTTTGCAAGAGTTAAAGCTGATCAGAAGAGCCAATTGATCGAGCCTTGACACCACTGCACAGGCGCAGAGCTTTCAGGAGAAAGTGATGCCAACAAAGCTAGTGATAGCGCTGAGAGCAAACTGCCCTCCCTCTAGTTGCTAGAGGGACACAGACATTGTGTTTTTGCTCTTTTACACTAAAACTGTAACTAAAAAGACTTTTGAGGAGCAGCCCTTTCTTATAGAAACAATGTATACAAAGGAAAAGTACTGTCTCTACGTTTCCAAGAAAAAAAAAATAATTGTAGAAAATGCTCATCAGTTGAAAGTTGCTGTGCTACTTTGGACTCTGTAGACACCTGGAGACAGTAACTGAGGTTCTTGACTTTATTGAGACATTTATACGCCCGATCAGAGCTTTTTGATGGCTGCGCTTATATAATGTACCTAATCTAAGATACCATGATGACCATGTCGCGAGTAACAATGCTGCACTGTCCAATCTGAGAAGAAACAATAGACATCCATCGTTTGCTTTTCCTAGAACAAAACTTGTGTTGCGCAGATATGAGATGTTTAAGCCTTACCTTGTATATAGACTTCTGCCTTCTTTCCTCTCACATTCACAGTGGACTCCTGCTTTTGGATGGCAGGACACGAGACTGTCGGAGCCTCGGTGGCAGCACTGATTGCCAATCAGATGGGAGTGAATGTGGAGGTGGAGGAAGACAAATTACTGTAAATGCACTCATTGTATGTTATGTTTGATTATCATGTGCAATGTTGCGGCTTTAACATTTTATGCAACTATTTATGAAGACATCTGTTGTATCTGTAATAAATCTAGAGAAAAGCATGTACTTGGTACTGCAAGCACTGCTGGTAGTTTGTGTTTATTTGATCTTTGAGTGTTAATGACTGCCAGGCCAGGTTAGAGGTCACAATACAATCATTAGGGTTTGATCAAAAATAATTTAACACTTTTTGTACTGTATGCCTCTGTAGTATTGGTACACCAAAGTTGCTCTAGCTTTATAGTACTTAATAAAAGTTTTATTGTGATTATGATTCACTTGAGTTAGCTAATCTATGACCATGTGAAGTGATTGTTTACACTAGTTAAACACTATGTTGGAGGAACACGGTTAGTTTATTTACTCTCCTGAGCCCTTTTATTAAAACAGGCAGAAATCTACTCTTCAGAGAAGGGAGCAGTTTCATTTGAAGAGTTGAATGGGAGATTTTTGTTCATCATTTACTAAATGGTGTTCTAACTTTATGTACAGATACTTGTTGCCAAAATATTTTCTCCTGTTCCTTATAAAAACTACCCTTAAAGACGGCGCCTAACTAATGGATTCTGGTTTGATTAGTTTGCTTTCCTGGATTGCAATGCTATAACCACTTAACTCAACATTCATCCAATATGGGGTCAGGATGCGTCGCGTTTAAACTGGTTCTACCAGTAACAGAAATCACAGTCCTCCGTTACCTTTTTATTTATTTGAAAGGTGTGCACAGGCCATTAAAAACAAGGAAACTTGGACTGGATACCTCAGTTTAGGGTTTTTTTTCATTGTTTGTCTTTTATGTCATGTTTGTTTCATTTGTTTCATAAATTCCATGTTTGTTATTTGTTTTTATGTTTTTTTATCTTTGCATGTATATTTCTTTGTACAGATCATACATATTTCCTCTTGTAAATATTCTCATTTTGCCATCAGTTATTTGAAAATTAAACATAATGAATACATTTGACATTTTGTTTCTTTAAGTATTATTTATTTTTGTGTTTTATTATTTGAACAGCTACATTTTACACCAATTTAATTCAAGCGTAAGTGGAAAATTAGCATAAACATTCATTTGAGTTTTGATGAGAGTAGATAAAAAGCCATTCCCTCCTACACTTCATGACATTTTGACGTGCTGAGAATCTGCCCACTTTTCTGGCAGGTACTCAGCACAGCAACACCACTGTGGCTTGGTCTTCACTCCATACTGTACATAAAAGGAGGAAAGCTGTGGTTATTTAACTTCGTCTTCAAACTTCGTTTTATGGAGTGACAGAATTGTAACTGATTCAGAAAACTGAATTTTGGGACTTGGTTTTAGTTCTACCAAAGGATATGAGCTTGCAGTGAGAGCCTGCAGGTTTTCATTCCAACTATCATTAAAGCAGACAAGCTGGATTTATCAGGACGAGACTCTGACATGACAACACTGGATTTCCGTGGCCAATAATCAATAATATTTGAGAGTTTAAAAATAATATGACAACAGTATATTGTCTGGTATTAGGTTGGGTTTTTTTTTTAAATATAAACACAAAACCACGTATGATATAGATCACTTAAATTTGGTTATTAAAGAACTGTGACCACCATGTGCACCTACCTACCTGAGCTCTGCCCATTACATCATCAATCAACAAACATTTTATGTCACACAATCTCTCTACAATAGCCAAGGTCTTTTAAACATCATCAGGTGATTTATCCATCATAACGACAGGCCTTTCAACATTGTGATGTATGTACAGGAATGAAGATCCGATCAAATTTAACATCAACTCCACTAGGAGTAAGAATGTCAAGACTAAGCAACGCCTACTGGTTTCAAAAGGTATTTTGTAACAAGCAACCATATCTTTCAAGTTATTTCACTTTGACACATGTGGTTCAGCGGTGCACAACTCCCTGTGTTAGATGTGCACTGTATCACATCCCAGATAATCCTGAAAATGATATTTTATCTGGGCCTTGAACAGGACTTGTGTTCTAGTCACTGGACCTGCTCTGATCTTGGACACACCTTTAACTACAGCTGTGCAGCATGGAATTAGAGGTAAGTGCATCTCAAAAGGTCTTCAGTACAAATTTTAGACTTTGAATGGTCGAACAATAAAGCAGCCAGGACGATATTATCAGCTGATTTTAGCTCATTACAGAAAAATGAATATCTGCATGTATGTTGGCTGATAAGTAACATGAAGTTCCTGTGGAGAAATGACATCGATATGTTAACTATTACACAGTTTGTCCAACAGAGAGCTCTGACAAGCTGACTTTTCAACTGTAATGGCCCGCTCAGTACATGTCTGTGACAAATTCACACATGTGAAGTGAAGTGTTGGGTCACCATGGGCCTCCAGAACAGCTTCAGTGCTTCTCGCCATAGATTCTCCAGGTCTCTGAAGTCTACTGGAGGAACAGAACTCTTCCAAAAGAGATTCCCTCATTTGGTGTTTTGATGATGGCGGAGGAGTCTGTCTAACATGTCGCTCTGAAATCTCAACTGGGTTGAGTGTGAAGGCGACAGGGTATGATTCATATCATTTTCATCGAATCATTCAGTGAGCCCTCTGGCCCTGTGTGGAAGCATTATGCTTTCACACTCTTTTAGTCAGGTTTTGCCTTTAATTTGTCACCAGTCTCTTATCAAAAATGTTTATTTATGTAATGAGTTTATTTCAAAAACATCATGTCAGCCTAATATACTATTTTCTTAACCCCCAAATATTAATATCAGCATAGTCCTCAAAAATTATATTATTATATTATGTATATTATGTGATTAACAAATTTGACCACTGCCTGTGACGGGTGGTAGTGAAGCAGCCTGGTTTTGCTTGGCTGATGGTATTAAAGAAAGAAGGTTTTTGCAATTAAGTATTTAAAAAGGGGGCATTCAAAAAAGATTAAAAAGTAACTTTCTATCTTTCTATTATCCAGAGTTTTGGTTCTAGTCTAAAATATGGTCTGCACTGCCCTCAAGTGGCTCACAGTAAGAGAAGAGGTTGGTTTGCAGGCCTCATTGATGAGGACTGATTTAATGATATTTTGTGCATAATCGGGACCTTTTTATATTTCTGGTATATTTGTTGACTGTTGGCCAGGATGGCATCAATGTCTATTTGTCTTGCCTTTCATAATGTAACACATTTTGTTTTTCATCCTCACAATCTATAAAAGCCTCCTTGTGCGTGACACTGACCTAGGTAGTAAAGTGCTCACCTTGGATCTGTGTAAAATAAACCTGTTAGACACCTGCGTTTTCTGG
Organism: Oplegnathus fasciatus; assembly: GCA_003416845.1. NCBI lineage: Eukaryota > Metazoa > Chordata > Actinopteri > Centrarchiformes > Oplegnathidae > Oplegnathus > Oplegnathus fasciatus. The sequence continues at coordinate 588,995 of NTHP01000334.1, forward strand.
GGGTCATATAAGTCAGTATTCTCTTGTGCAGGAGTGGCCAACCAGTGAAAATGTTCTTACCTTGCGTTTAGCTTCTTTTGACTCAGTGGGATTTGCTGCATTGCTTGAAGTCTGGATTGTTTTCCGTCGTGGCCTCTGGAAACAACTCCTTCATGTCTCAGGATGGACAGATCGATACTTTGATTTCACGTGTTTCTGAGTAGAAAAAAAAAAAGATTCACAAGTCAGCCAAGCGCACAATTAAATATCTTTATTATTCTACCTTGACTGTCCGGGCACATTATTGGTCATCCAGAACTTCCATTAGCTTCAGTGTAAAAATGCCTTTTTCAAACTTTGAAATATTCAAGTTAAAACACATTTTATACATTAAAGTGTTCACACACATTCTTCTTTGAATCAATATACTAACTAAGCACCAGGATTATTAGCAGTTGTTTGTACCTTCCAGTCCAATAACTGAACTTATCCGACTCAAAGTCAGCAGTTTTCTGCCACTGGAGCATTCAAGTACAATGGGAAGTTCCAGTGTTTTGACTCGGCTTTTGTTAAGTGTGTCTGACTGACACCCACAACAGCTGCTTCCCAACCACTGATCCAGAGTTTAAATTACAGTCCGGCCAACCTGCTTCTTGGTTCATAAAGATGTACCACGGCTTTCTAACAACACGCTGGCCTTACAGTTGCTTCTGTGCTCTCTGATAAATATTGTAGCACTATCCTTCAGCTAAAGCAAGCACAATCAAAATGTCTGATTTGGGGGTCAAAGTGTTGATTAGGAGCACTAATCTGTGTCCTTTTTCCATTTGCGGAACACTTTCCCTTTGCTGAAGTTTGATGACAAATGTTTATGGAGAGGATTAGTCTCAATATTGGTGAGAAATGTGTGTTTGTATGTGCACAAATACATCGTCCAGTCCACAAATACCAACCAATTTGAACACGCGTGAAACAATTTTACAAATAAATACATCCCAACTTGAATATACATCAGTGTTTTACATATACAGTACATTTCTAACTTCAAGTTCATAGATGTAACAACATTTACTTTTTATTTCTGCACACAAAAATATCTGTTTAGTCTTTTTGTATTTATTTACAGATTGTTAAATGAGTGACCACCTGACATGTGTGGATTAGGTTACATCTGTGCATAAATTCAAAATTGTACTCGGTCAGGCAAAATCTTCAGCATCTGCTGTAGATCAAAAGCCAGTCTGTCCAGATGATACTTCAGATCCACCAAAATGCTAAAACTGGGGCCCACCAACACATTCTGACTTTTTAAAACACAGTTACAAAGTGCTTCACAAACACATACATGAAAAATGAAAATGTGTAAATAATGAAAGAAAAAGAGAAGAAAAAAAAACAACATAAAAATAAATTACAATGTAAAACACAGCCTAATGAGGGACAGACCAAACTATATAAAAAGGCTTGCCTATAAAGATGAGTTTTTAGAAGCCTCTTAAAAGACAATGCATTCCTGAAGCCAAAACAGTATTACCCTGTAGACCAGATTTCCATTGGGCCTCAAACACCACAACCAGAGGGAGATATTTTGCTACACCAGTTCAGCCTCAATGCATAAATACACACACCTGGTAAACAGCATCAGTTTAAGAGCAGAAACGAGCTCAAGCAGTAAATATTTACCTCAGCGAAGTGAAGCTGTGTGAGAATTCACTTTGACAGAGTCGGTCCAGACTCTCCACTGAATGAACATGGACGGAACAGCTCCACTTCCGCCTGGAAGTGCGTGTTTGTGGGTCACAGCTGATGTGAAAAACCGAGTGTGAACACCTGAAACAGGTTATTTATACCGACCATACCGCCCTGGAGCAACATGGACATGACTTCAGTCCGGCTAGCTTACGGACATGTAGCTTCTACACGTATGAAGAGCAGCAGTAGAGGCAGGCAGGTGACTGATGACGGCTGAGGTTGCAGGTGTGCAGTTTTAATTAGGCCACCCTGCTGTAGAGGGCTGTGTTACAGCGCGTGCAGTACGTCACGTGAGAGTATACACAAACACCAGTGGTGGAAAAGTAACTAAGTACATTTACTCAAGTACTGTACAATAAGTACATTGGACAATTGTACTTTTTATTCATCTGACTGCAGGAGACGCACAGGTGTAATAACATTAAGGATGGCTGTATTCCATTTAGGTGAGTCAGTTCCAGTTTTGCATTGTACATGCTGGCCGCCTGGACAGGCTTCCTGGGACACTTAATGGAACACAGCCATCATTAATGTTAGTAGCTCCACCTGTGTTTTTCCTGCTCTTTATTATCAGAGATTAAACCAGTTGTTCCCCAACCTGTCCGGCTTTAACCCCTTACAAAAAAAGGGTTCTTTTGTCGTGTTTTCAGGTGTCTATTACCTGTTAGAGATATTTCCCCTCTGAACTTCTGAGCTCGTTTCAACTGTCTGAAGCCCAAAGAGGAAAAAATATCCACTATTTCGCTAAAACAGCAAAGGTTGGAGAAAACTCCAAAAGACGAATACAAATCTGTGTATCAGAACTTATTTGGCGGTCCTTTGCAGGGCGCCGACCCTTATTTTGGGAAGCACTGGACTAAACTTAAATTATATATATTATACTATATATAAGTTAAAACTATCCACCTGGAGCAGCTACAACAGTAAAATGCTGTTTAATATCGATACATCACTATTAAAGCTCAAACAATGTCAAATATAATAATACATCAGTCACATTTTATTATATTTTGTCAATAATACTGATGTACTTTTACTTAAGTAGGATTTTGAATGCAGTATTTTTACATTGTGGTACTGGTACTTTGACTTAAGTAAAGGATCGGAGTACTTCTTCCACCACTGACAAATACAAATGTATAATAAAAAATAAATGCCACCCACCTTTAATGATTTTATTGCAGATTTCAGTTGTATCACAAGTTCTGACATTGTGAATTTAATTAAGAACTTTGATGTATAAAACTTAACAAATTAAGAGAGATGTACTGTACTAAACCTTTAATTTAAATTGAATAACAAATAATTTTATTTGTGTTTATTTTTTATTTCTTAAGTGACTGATTTAACTCAAATTATCTTGTAAGTTTTGTATGTATTCTTGAGCGTTCGTGTTTTGCTACTTAGACATATACCAAGATATCTGCAGTGGTTTTACTGCCCTGTTGTTTGTACATTTATTATTTATTAAAGCATAAAAGTCAATGAGCTCACAGGCCTCACTTTATTTGATCAAAAATGTAATGAAGTTGGGTTAGAAAAAGTTCAAGACGGACAAGATTATGCAAACCTGATCTGACTCACATGCTCTGACTGCTGGGTGACAGTACGTACACCATACCCTCTGAACAGAACAGAATAACACAACAACAGGCCAGATATGTTTGGTTTATAGCAATGTTGTCTTTTATTCTAATTTCCAATAAACAGAGAATATATCAGTCCCTTATTTGTACAAAAATACCTGAACAGGATACAATGTAGATCCAGAGCCGTACAGACAGAATGAAGCAAAGCACAGTGGGGTTATCTGAAAAAATGATTACGGTTCATTTGCTCTTTTGTTTTTCTTTCCCTGAAATGTTTATTTGACTTCAGCTTATGATGACTTCAACCCCAAAATATAACTCAACCAACACAGAGTCGGTTTCACTTGCACCTACACTGTTAGTCACCAATGTCGATGGGACTTGTATGCGATGTTGACCTGATATTGATTTATTTAGTTCCAGTAGGATTATGTTTCACAGTTACAGCTAACTGTAAATGAATGCAATGAGTGGACGGATGGCAACTAAGATACTGTTCACAAACAAGAGGCACCTGCTGCAAGGATAGGCTTAGTTAAGAAAGAGAATTAAAAAACTTTGTTATGCACCTTAAAATCAGCGTAAATGGACATAATGAAATGCACAACCCTCTTGAGCTACAGCGTATAATTGCACTACTTGCGATGAAAGGTGTACAAAAGCTGCTGAGAATATCCCCAAGGGTTAAGCGTTGGTGTGTGTGCTCTCGATGAAAAACCACTGGTGTGTGTGTGTGTGTGCGTGCATGTGTGCGTGTGTGTAAGGTTAATATCCAAACATTTGCCGTCTTAAAACTGAAAGTAAATGAGTGGAATCAGACGTGACAGACAGATAGAGAGGGGATATTCAAAAGACGTGGTTTTAAAACAAAATGGCATCAGAATTGGACGCTGGCAGAGTTGAAGACTCTGTCAGCCTGTCAGCTTATACGCACAACTGATGTTCAGAAATTTGACATACGCCAAAAATCCAGTTTGATCTCTTAAAATAAAAAAAACAGCTTAATTTAATACTGTATATACTGTGGTATATTCTTTTTTATATATAGATATATATATAAAAGGTCATTTTGTGGCAAACCAAAGAAAATACACAATAATGTCAATATACACACAATCAAATAATGGAAAAAAAAAAAAAAAAAATCATTCTTCATTTTACACGGAGTTATGAGCAAAAGCATAACGCCCCACACATAGTGATCTGTGACCTAGGTACAGTGTTAGATCTACGTCTTCTCCATAGCTTCACATACTTAGAAAACAAATGATACTGTATACTGGTATATTCATATACTTGGGCTTGTGTATAGGATTGCATTGTAGCACAGTGATTAAAAATGGAGGGAGGTGGAGAGGACGGTGGTTCGTCCCCGCTGACCCATAGCGGTGTGGCTTAGCGTCCCTCTCTGACGGACAGGACAGAACCTCGACTGAGGACTGGGGATGCTGGGATACCTCCAGCCAAACTCCTGTCTCCTCTAAATCCACGGCTTAGCTTGACTTTACCCAAACCGACACGCAACCTTCCTCTTATGGTCTCTAAAAGGCAAGTTATGATAACCAGCAGATCTAGAAATCCTGAATAGTGAATATAACAGTCTGGCCATCCACACACACGCATACACACACATTCACCACAGGGTCATAGCTTACAGGCTGGACACAGGTGGGAAAGGGGGGCAGGGGGTTCAAGCATTATCCAATCCCTGGAGGGAGTCTGCCCTGGCTGACTAGAAAAGCCTGATTGGTGGAGCGCAGAGCTGGTGAGAAGTCAAGTCACCCAATTGGTTGAATGGTGGCGGCAGTGGCTTGTGAGTCGATGACAGCACTTGGAGAGAGTTTAGTTTGCCTGGCAGGGAGTCTGATGGCCTCGTGCTAACCCTGTTACACTGTGAATCTGGCACAGGATGGAGGGGAGGTGCAGGTGAGGGCAGAAGGGGTGTAGGGCGAAGCTAAGCAGGTGTTAAGTCACTTGCAGCTTTTCATTCGCTGGTCACACGACAGTAAGAGAGGGCAGGAAAAGACAAAAGGACTTCAGAAAAGTCTTCTCTAACCTCCTTTCCTGTTTTATATTCCAACAAATATGGTCATCACTTTTCTTTTGGATGATGACGGGGCAGTCAGGGACACATTTAGAGAGAAAAGAGATGATCTGTTAAAGTCACTATGCAGGTTTTTTTCAATGCTACCACTAGGGGGTGCCAACGTTGGACATTTTCAAATCCTACACATCATGGCTTTAAGTTAGATTTGTTTAGTTATAGGAGTCTACTTTTTTGGTGGACCAACTTTGCCAAGTATACCTGCCTTTTCACATCATCTCCCAGAATGCTTTTCAACAACCACCAGAAATAGGCATGGCCTAGCTATCCAAATTATGATACTTTTGTCGATGTTCTTGATTAATCAATGAAAACGTCCATCACAATTTCTTAGATATCAAAGGGGCGTCTTCAAATTGCTTTTTTGTCTGACCAACAGTCCAAAACCCCAAAATTTACAATAATAGACAATGAAATAATCACATTTGAGAAGCTGGAACCGCCACATTTTTGCTTAAAAAACGATTATTGATCATTCAGCTCTAAAATAATTCATGAACACTGGTATAGCTCCTTACTGACTACGCGCCTGATGGCTGCAAGGCATTCTGGTCTACTGAGGCTACTGCTGGTGTGGAAATGGCTTCCTCTACCTCTATTATCATGAATTTGTCCTTGTATGATTGTTGCAAAATGGCTGTTCAAAAAAGAAGTCCTTACTGTTAGACTGTGAGGGACTGACGCCACAACCTGATGTTCACCACTGATGCTAGCAAACTCCCATGCAGCCGCTGGAAATATCTGGACGTGATGTTACATTTCAGCCAGTTATCTGCAGAAATAAGATAAATACAGCACCCAACAGGAAAATAGGCCCAGAAATGCGAAGTTGCATCACCAGCACCTGTTTTCTGAAGTGTGTTCAAGTGAATTTTTGCTTTTAAGAAATAGTTTGACATTTTGCGAAATATACTTATTTGCGTTCTTGCCAAGAGTTAGATCGATACCAGTCATGTCTTTAGTTTATTTGACACAATGAGAGAGGACCCCAGGTCACACATGTCTAAAAAATGTCCGAGACTTATTTCCACTGTGGTCTCCACCTTAAGTATGAAGCTACTGTACAACCAGCAGCTATTTAGCTTAGTTTAGGAAGTCACTGCACCTGGCCAAGAAATAGTCCAGCACGTAACACCTGGTAAAACCACAAACTGTCGTTTTCGACAAGATATGTGTTAATTAGTGAGCTTGAGGTGCTGGTAGGTGGATTATGTTACCTTTGGGCAGAGCCAGGCCAGCTGCTTCTCCATGTTTCCAGTCTTTATGCTAAGCTAAGCTAAGCTAACCAGCTGCTGGCTGCAGCTTCATATTTAGTGTACAGACACGAGTGTGGCATCAATCTTCTCATCTAACTCTCGGCATGAAAGTGGGAGCATTTCCAAAAATGTTAAACTATCCATTTAACATAATCCTCAACACTCTTGATGTCATTCCATCTTCTTAAAATTGGAAATGTGTTGCTGTATGTGCATTTTAATATAGCTTCAATTTCATACACAAGGCTCACAATTTTCACTTAAGGCGAGTGAATCTCATTCGACTGTGTGTTGACGCACAGTCAACTGAGTTCACATTTCAAGTCATTTGTTCAATTCCATATTAAAACAAAGAAGAAGAAAAAAACGTTATGAGAGTGCTTTTGTTGATTTGTCTTTTCTGGAGAGAGGGAACAGTGGTCAGAATCCGAACATGACAGCTCCAACTCATCAATATCAAATCAGGATCATTAAAATGTGCAAGCAGTGAGCTCAGAACAGACTTAGGAAAAAGAAAAATGACATTCAAAGACAAATTCACCAACAGATGTAACCCTTTTGATTAAAAAAAGAATGACTGAAATGGTAGAAGCTTGGGGTGGGCACACTTTTCAGGAGTCTATTTAACAGTCTTCCTCCTCTTCCTCATGGTCTTGAGACACTGCAGGAGCATCAAGAGCACATTTGTTTCTACCAAAGCATGGTCATGTTGGTTCAAGCCACACGGAGGTCCAAGATGTTCCCAAACCTGTCTGAAAGGCACTGCATAATCACCTGTGACTGTCTTTGCTCCCACGCCACTGTAATCCAATCAGAACTGGTGGAAATTCACATGCATGCTTTTCAGAAGGGGGGGGTTGAGGAGGAGGAGGAGGACGAACGGAGAGCAGGCAGCTTCATTTAGCTAGAGAGAACAGCTGTCGTCTGTCTGCCCGGGAGTGCAAAACTAGTTCTGCATTGAATCAACAGTAATAAAACAGCATTAAAATGACATCAAGTAATCAACTCTACAAGAGAGGCTTGTTGCAGCCTTCCTGATAAACATTCCTCTGTCCTTTCAGCAAACTCTCGCCACTGCTCTGCTTGTCTTGCCTTTAGCAACTTCTCTCTTCTCTCCCAACTTTTCTCTGAGCTTCTGTGGAGGAGGACAGGCGGGATCAGGGTTAGACCAGGGGATTGTGGGGCAGGACACAGCAGAGAGGCCGCATCAAGTCCGCTCTGGTGTTGGGGAGGGGTGGGGGGCAGGGTGTCAGCTTATCCAGACTGGACTGCACAGGTTGAGAAAACTCCTGGATCGAGTTTGATAAGACCCAGAGAGGTTCCCGTCCATCCCTGATGATCGATGAGGAAGTCAGAGGGTGGCGCTCCCCGCCCACCTCGGTAGCGAAGGGGCGAGGGTGGGGCGGGCACCACAGCTTATCAGGCCTGGAGGATGAGGAAGTTGAAGGGTGAGGGACTCTGAGGGTGGGATCCATCCGGGAGACTCGCAGCACTCCTGCTGAACAGACCTTAGCTGTCTTGTGTTTTCACAACATATGGTCTCTCTCCAGGGTCAAAACGGCAATGACAAGACAACCGAGTCTCCATGACAACATCGCAGGAGCTGGGCGACTGCTGGGTCCACAATCTGCAACGCTTCAACTGTCCGAACGGTTCCCATTCAAACATCCAAACAGCGGTAAGGCAGAGAAAAGCACGGGCGCATCGGGGATATCAAACCTCCAACGCCGGCTCCTGCTGAGTCGTTCACGTCCCCAAAAACTTGACTTAACTTTTTTCTATCTCCTCAACCTCATTGCGTTGGTGAGGGAGGGGCAGATGGGGGGTGGGATCTCACGGTGAGAGGTGTGCAAAAAGGGGGTGTTGGTGTTAGGGGTGTGGAGTGTCACAAGGCCACGGCGGTGCAGGGGTGTTTGAGCTTGCAGGGCAGCACTCCTCTGTTGAGCTGGTAAAACTCCACCAGGTGGATCAGGTCAGTGAACTTGGTGGCGCCATCGTCGAGGCTGAAGAACACCTGACCGTCCTCCTCACACTTCAAACCAGGGCCAGAGGGAGGAGAGAGGACAGTTAACCATCACATGACAACAAGAGATGTATACTTTTATCACTACGAGCTACTGAAAGAACATGTGACATCAGACAGGTGAGAGCAAATATGGAATCATTCATGTCAACAGGCCTTTTAATCTGCCTGTCAGTTGGTCCACCACTTTGGTCCAGACTGAAATATCTCGAAAACTATTGGATGGATTGCTATGAAATTTGGTACAGACAATCTTGGTCCCCGGTGGATGAGTCCTACTGACTTTGATGATACTCTGACCTTTCATCTAGCACCACCAGCAGGTCAAATATTTTTATTTGTCCAATACTTTGGTTTATGAACAGATACCTACAAAACTGATGACATTCCCATCAGCAACTATACTAATTAGCAAATGTTAGCATGCTAACAGGCTAAACTAAGAGGGTAAACATGGTAAACATTATACCTGCTAAACATCAGCATGTTAACATTGTCATTGTGAGCATGTTTGCGTGCTGGCTTTAGCATTTAGCTCAAAGTACTGCTATGCCCAAGTACAGCCTCACAGAGCTGCTAGCACGGCTGCAGACTGTTAGTCTTGATAAAAGGAGTGTTCCATTTTTCATTCATGTCTGTACTATACTGCATGCTTGCTTGACATTATTATTAACATTTTCCTGTTCCAAGTTTACCACAGCTGTTGTTGCACCTATACAGTACGTCCTTACATAGTCAGCACTCTCATATTAGGCAAATTTTCTCAAAACCTCAACAAATAAAACCAAAACTTTCTGCATGGCAAGATACCTTCTAGCGGCAAGTGAAAAAGTACATCTCTGCTGTAATTTGGGTTGAACTGGTCCTTTTAGCCAGTTGATTTCTGCACTGTAACAAAATAAATGCAAACAGATGGCTGCCTGGGAGGAAGGAAAAACTTCTTCTAACTTCTAAAATCTTAAAAAAAAGCATGGCAAGCTTTGGAAAACAGGCTGGTAGTGACGTTAAAATTAGTGCAGCAGGCCAAATAAATCCTGTAGGTTTTTTATACTAGGAGATTAAGCTGCATCAAAAATGTGGACCTGCTTGAAATTTGCAGGGACAGATCCAGTGCGTTTCTTCGCCAACCAGCTGCGACAGATGGCTTTTGAGGCTATGACTGCAATTTAGTAACTGGGCTACAACATGAAACGTAACAATAGGTCATTTTACTGGCTGAAAAAAATCTAATTGTCTGCACAATTTTGAGTTGTGTAATTTTCGAAGAGAGTAAAGCAGCGATCTGCCTCACTGTTCCTTATTTCAGTAGATTTTACAAGTGAGCATGACATATTTCCTGCAGTGTAATGTGACTGTATTGTGTAATGTGACTGACCGGCAGGATCTGGAAGTGCTTGATCTTCTGGTGGTGGCACAAGGTGAGCACGAATGCCTTGGGATTACTCTGACTGTCCCGCAACAGGAATAACCTGACACACAGAACATTAAGAGAGAAATGATTCAACTGCTTCATAAAGAGCATGAAATATACATCTCTACTGTAACTCCATTTTGGTGGGTTTAATTTTTATAATATTACATTTCAAATGCTTGACGATATGCTGCTGCAGGAGTTGAGGGAGCTGTGACTCTTTGGGAACCTTATCTTAATCCACTGGGTGAAGCTAAGATACCGGGATGTCAAGCCAAAAGGCCGTTTTTAGACACCAACATTTTACAGATGTAAGCTTTTCTTGGCAGCATTTTTTATTCATATGGTTCTATTTTGACTAAATAATCTTCACTTAACTAGCTTTTCCCCTGAGTTTTATGCTACATTTGACATGAGCAACATTTACCGTGAGATAACATCATATCAAACCAAAATTCCTAAAGTAAGCCTCCCAACCTTCTTACACTCAACATAAAGTTGTTCTTACCCGTCTACTTGGCCTTGTTGTATGATCATTTTGTGGGCTTCCTCTCTCATGATGCGACCATGAAACCATACCTGTGTCCTGTGAATTACTGAAAGAGAAACATCTCTGACTCAGTGTTTCAGAATTTTCATAACCGCTTTACATCAGTTTGTCTACCAGCCCTGGACAAGACATGTAGTAATTAAAGTCTTTCTGCTGTGGGCTATAGCCATGGTCTGCACAAGGTGATTAATGTTGTATTTGTTCATGGTTTGAAGTGAGAGTACCTGTGCTCAGAGAGGACGGGTGCAGAGGGCTGGGACTTCCCAGGACATTCATACGCTGACTCCGTTTCTATGTGGAAGAAAAGGCACATGTGCAACATTTACCATAAGATATCAACAACAAAATTCCTTCAAATCAGCCTCCAAGCTTCGAGCCCTGACCTTCCCTTTGATTTATCACACCTTCATGGCAAACTGAAATATGCTGAAACATTCATTTGAACCAAAATAATTAGATATTTTGTGGAACTCTGTTGAAGTTTGATTCTTTTTAGTGCAGCAAACAAACACTGCACTGCAGTCACCCACAGCCAAAAAGATGGAGTGAGCAGCTGCTTTCTGCTTTAGCCTCGTCAGAGCTGCGATCTCAGCAACAGATAAGTGGAGCTGCTGCACACTTGAATTGAAGGAGAAAGGCGATGCAGGGGAAAGATAAACTAGTTCAAAACGGAAAATGGTTCCGCACAACGTTTCCATGAAAAAAAAAAAAGAAAAATCTCTTTTGTGTTAATCACTTAAAACAGCCGTCCATGTTTGGATTCAGATTTCTTTTACTTCCTGAACATCTATTCATCCCATTTCACCCCCCTTCTTACCCTCCAGGTCTGTCCCTCCTCCAGGGCTGCGCTCTGGGCCTCGACGGGGTTGTCGATGACGCGACCGGTCCGTCCGGAGAAGTCCATGGCGACCAGGGAATTCTCTGATACACTCCGCTGTTAGGAAGACGTGGCAGGGTGGGAGGGTGGTGGTGGGTGGGTGGGGAGTGGGGGGAGGGGGTATACAAGGAGCATGGTGGAGGGGGGTACACAAGGGTCAGAGGTCAAACAAGCCAGACACACTCACTGGGGCATGACAAATCCTGTCTGCACACAGACCCACTTCAGTCAATCCACAAATGTCCCTCTGAGGAAAAGCACGAGCCTCTCCTGGCTCTCAAATTTATTAATTACTTATGTCTTCCCACTTATCTGAAAATACAGTTACACAACTGTGCTTCGTTTTGAGCAATCATTATCATAATTTGCATGATATATAACATAATACTGGTGGGTGATAATGGTGAGCTTGTTTTAACCAAGGATGATTGAGTGGGATGATAATAGCTGGATGTACTCCAGGTTTCCAAAACTGCTGATGAATTAGGTAGCTATATTCCTTTTTATTTTCTATTTTTAACCCATACTGTATATCTTCTTATATTTAATATTATTTAAACAGAATCTGGGTCCATGGGAACGCGTAAATTACGGTAATTAAATTTAGTGCTGAAACAATTTGTCAATGAATCGTCAATCGACAGCAAATTAAGCGCTAACTATTCTGACAATTATTTATCAAGTCACTTTTCAAGCAAAAACTCCAAATATTCTCTGGTTTCAGCTTCTGCAAAGTGAAGATTTGCGATTTCTCTGTTTTATAAAACACAGTAAAACAGTTTATCATCGTAAATTGTAAATCTTTGGGACAATTTTCAAAATGGAAAAGTGATCTAGCTCACAGTGTTTCCCCTTAATAAGAGTGAGGCACAAGATGGCCACAAAGTGAACTGGTTTCCAATTCACCATCAGCCAATTAATGGATCAATGTGGATTGGTCTAGGCTGAGTGGGGGCATTAGAACGGGGTTGTAAGAAGGTGATGTCAGAGAGCAGATCCTCACCACAGGCGCAGAGAAAGGCGAGAGGTTAGACTTCCTCTGCTGGGGAACGTTGTAGCTCTGATACAGTACTATCCCATACTGTGAGGACACAAGAGAAGAGACGACATCAACTCACGTTTCCGAGTGCTGACAAATGAATTCATGCTAAAGACATATAGAAGTAAAGAAAGTACTTTGAGCAGTCTGAAGGCAGTCATCCAGCAGGTCCTGCTCTGTTCGTCCTCGGCACACAGCATCTTTAGCTCCTTACAGTCACTCCTCACTTTACTGGGCTGTCAACCAAACAGCAGACACAGTGGGACATTCAATTAATCAGATACGCATCATGAACATGGACGTGAAAGGCCTCTTTTGTGGTTTCTGGCTTTTCAGGTTTCAGCACATACAGACCCTCAAACCTGTGACATGGCAGGGCACCAAACCACAATGTGAACACAGTAATGTTTTGAAACGCAGGTTTGTACTAGCATGTGTCGTGGTACATTATATGCAATCAAATGCAAAAACCAATTAGCCTATATAGTCATATTTTATGATTGAGACTATGAAATGTTTTCCAACAATGGCCACTGTGGCCACAAGTAACAATTATGGAATAATGTTAAGTGATAAAACAGCAGCACTGTAGTTGAGTATAACAGTAACACAACTAGAGAAACGTTTGAAAACTCACTCCAGTATAAGTTAAACATTAGCTAGCATTAGCCGCCATGAGCTACTGGTCATACCAGATCACGTAAGAATGTAGCTGCTAAATCTCTGAGTGTGTTAAATTGAACAAAGGTGCATTTTACTGCTTATGAATTCAACGTTTCATTTGTGGAAGGAAGAATGTGTCATGCCTACTTTAAAATGTTATGTAGTCTCGATTTAAAGGGGCCAATGGCATCTTGACAGTAAGCGCTTTAATATGATTGCACCGAATAAACCATTTCTTTTCTAGTCAGTGATGCTCACCAAAGTGTTTTAACAATACAGTCAGCTCACCGTTTGGTACAAAACACAATACATTTCCTTTTTCTCTCTCTTTTTCTGGCATAAAATGTGCAAAAAGCGTGTTTTCAAGCTTTACCATTCTTGCAGTTAAAAATAGTTTTTGTTACAGGTTTAAGTGCAAATAGTGGAATCTCCTGTACATAAACGTAAAATGTTACTCAAACACATCAGTTGGGACATGAACCCCATTTTAAACATAATTTTTTTTCTGAAGTCAGACAACGTACAACAACATATTTTGTAAGACTATAAGCTGTCATTTTTTTATGATGACACCTCTCAATAAATGACATTTTACTGTGCCCTCCAGCATTTAATCTATGCAAAAATCAATATATTAAAGTCCTACTAGTAAGAACTTAACCAGCATCACAGCACAGACTTTCTCCTTTTCCCTCCATCAGTAACAAAGACGTTAGACACACTGCTCCTTAGATATAACCCCTACCGATAAATTCATTCATGTCACCATAGCAACAATCCAGCCACCCCCGGCCGCCAAGTAAAATCCCTTACCAAATCCTGCACTGTCACCCCCGCTGACAGCATCTGACACGCTGGTAGCCTAGTGTGTGAATGTGAGTGTGAGTGTGTGTGTGTGTGTGTGTGTGTGTGTGTGTGTGTGTGTGTGTGTGTGTGAGAGTAAGAGAGAGCGGTGAGGGGGTTAGGCGGACCAGATTCCCTGTACCATCCTGGCTTATCCCACTGGGCTTATCCCAGATCAGCAGGTGACCCACCACGGATAACTCCTGGAGTGGGACACACAGTGCTGAGTGTGTGTTTGAACACCCGCTGGGCGGTTTTAACCCTCGTGTCATCTGACACACACACAAGATACGATATGTGTAGAGGGGAAGCAGGCACATCTGTTACGAAGCGGTTTAATGAAAGATCACACAACAATCATCCCCCTCTGATAGGACGGCTACATGACACAGTTTAACTTTCACTTCTTCTGCGGGAATCACTAGACACTAAAATAAAGAATCTCTAAACTAATTTGCACTAGAAAAAGTAGAATTATCACATCCAACCTGGCATATTTATTTAGATTTTTATGAATGGCAACCTTCAGCAGTGGATGAAGTGAGTTGCTCAGGTTGCAGTGTTTTCTTGTGTGTGTTACCTTGATGCAGAACTGGTAGTCTGTGGGAGCGTTGTGGAGTTTTCTGCCCGTGATGATGGTGAAGATGTTACTGTCCTCCAGATCTGACAGCAGTTGCAGGTGCCGCGGTTCCTGTTTAGTTGTGGGGAAGCAGAGGGATGTCAGCAACAAGAATTATACACTTCTTTAAACTAAACTAAACAAATAAAAATAGACAATCATGATATGTATCAACTGAAAAGTTAGTTTCAGAATCAATACAGCAGTAATCCATCACCTTGGATGTTCCTTTCGTAGAGTAGTAGAGCCCGGAGCGTCGCAGGAACATGTAGAGTTTCTTCCAGGACTTGCGTCCAGGCTCCTTCAAGTACAGATAGCCCTGGATCTCTGGACAGCTGCTGGAGTTCAGAAAGTTCTGCGAAAACACACAAACAGCATCTATTGAGAACACTGCCGCTGGGTAACTGAACGTACACAACACAAATGTTTCTGCTTCCAACAGCCTGGAAACTACACGTTCATAGATGTTGTAAAATCCAGTTAACATGACTGTATCCAGAGATCACAGTGGAATAATGAGGCAGGTGTTTTTTTCTATATTCCTAAAAATCTGGCAGTAACAGTGGCTGAATGTAATTAGCAGATTTCAGGAACTGTGTGTGTGCATGCATATTTTTGGACTACCAGATGTCCTCACAAAGATAAAAATCCTCCATAGTGAGAGCGTTTTCTTGCTTTCGCTCTTTTGTCATGCCGGCTACTTTAGAGTTCGGATTTAGGTTTAGGATTATGATTAGATTCAGGATTAAATTGGTTAAGGCTTAGGTAATGAATCCTTACGTGTGCTTATGTGTGCTAGTCAAGATGCATGTGTCCCTTCACTGAGTCATCGCCTCACCTGTAAGAGCTGTGACTGAGGGATTGAGCCATCAGACTCCTGACACCAAGCCACCATCTGCTCTGGAAAAAAGTTCTGGATGGAAAAACACAGAGAGAGAGAGAGACGGACAATGAGCGAGAGAGAGAGAGAGAAAGAAAGAGAGAGAGAGAGAGGCACTAGAAACCACTTAGTGCATATGCAAGCTCAGAGTGGGGTAGTGTTTCTCTATGCAGAATACGTCTGATGAGCACAAGGACTTCGAGACAAAGTGGTGGGGGCGAGAGAGGTAGATAAAGAGAGGGAGAGAGAGAGAGAGGGCACTCCAGCCTGGGAGTAGATGCAGTATGATCTCACCCGCTGATGTAATCCCCTTTAGCCAGCAGCGCTACTCTTAGCGTGATTGACAGGCCGCGGCCAGCACTCTGGTGTTTTACTGTGCTCATTACCACAGAGCTGAGGTCACCTGCTGGCTCTGACACACACCTAAATCACCGCGGCAATAATGTCACCATATACCCGGTCAGCACGCAACAGCAGAGCCCCACACTGAGTCCACATCAGCAAAAGATGCCATGCAAACCCTGCTACCGCTGACTCGCTGGCTGTCAGAGGCAGGTTTGTGTCCTTAAAATGATGAAACGCTCTGATCTAAAGAGACTTAGAATGAGTCCAAAAGTAGAATGAGCTTCAGCCTCCAGGAAGAAATGGGCCAAAATCTCAACAACTATTGGATGGATTGCCATGAAATGTGGTCCAAATATTCATGTTTACCTCAGGATGAGCCCATCAAAAATCTATTTATCCAACACTTTGGTTCATAAGCAAATACCTCAAAAATAATGACATCCTCATCATCCTCAGCTGTGTTTTGTGCTAATTAGCAAATGTTAGCATTCTCACACACCAAACACAGATGGTAAACATTATACGAGCTAAACATCAGCATGTTAACACAGTCATTCATGAGCATGTTAGCATGATGACTTGTCTTGTTGTGACTATCAATGAAGAAAGAATGATGGAAAAACAATATTTCCAGCGCTACAGAGGGCTTGCCACCTTAACAAGAACAACTATTTTGTTGGAAACACTGAGTGCCTGTCATTTCTGGCTAAAAACAATCAAATGTAAAGGTTTTGAATATCAGCATGAAATTTCAGCTATCAGCAGCTCCAATCCAAAAATATCAAGGCTGGAAAATCGGCTGAACCCCAGCTGTGTGTGTGTGTGTGTGTGTGTGTGTGTGTGTGTGTGTGTGTGTGTGTGTGTATGGCAATGTGTGCGTGGGCGTGTAGGGCTGCGTGCTAATCCGAAGCGGTCACAGAAATGAGATTTTAGGGATGCGAGAGACTCACCAGGGGGTTCCTGAAGAATTCATATTTGGCATAGTTCTTCCTGAAGAGGAATTTACTGTCGCTGCTCATGGAGGCTTGAACCTGAACCACCAGCTCGTGGTCCTCCAGACATCTCTCTGTATGAGGACACAGACAGACAGTGTTAGTCCCCTCAACTGGGTTATACTTGTATTGTCCTCAGGGAGGCAAACACAGACTTTTAAATTAGTGTACTCTGCTTTAGGGCTTATTCATATGTTACCATTTATTTGGATGTGAATATTGATGGAAATTGGGTGGAAAAAAATCCAAATCTAAGCATTTTAATAATAGAATTTACACTCTAACTAGTTCGCCTGTTCATTGTTCTTTTTTTTTTAGGGCTCATGTGCTGCATAACAAGCAGCTCTTTTGCATGCATTTCCTCTCTCTCTTCTTTTTTTTTCTCTTTTTAATATTGAAAGCATATTCTGTGATGTCCTTGTCACCAGAGGACCTTGTTTGCTATAAACTCTTTTGAACAGTGTCCTCTAGCAGCAGGACACACAACAACTTTTTTGATGTGCAAGAGCATAAAATCCAAATGAATAATCTGTTTAACGTTATCTAGTCCTTTTTTTTAAAAATCTGGGTATTTTTCAGAGGAAATTGGCACAAATTAGAAAGAAATAAGCTGTATATAAAGCAGGGCACGTTATATATACAGCATGTTGTACGATAATTGGAATTAAGCATAAACTTTCCTTATTAAAAATGACCATAAACTGGAAGTCATAGTTTACCCACTTCTATTATTTACCACTCCATCACCTGTTATACTATTGTATACAATGACACAGCAAGAACAAATCGCTTGTTACTAAGAGACGAGCAAGGGAGTAAGAGGTTAAATGAGGAGGGGCTGTGGAAAGAAGAAGCACTGTGAGGCAGGGAGGGAGGAGGTGAAGGTGGAGAGGGAGAGGAGAAGTGGTATGAGAT